>JBBBDQ010001202.1:457500-997500 GCA_037127315.1 Ascarosepion bandense
CAGAGTTTACTACTGGCAGGCAGTGTTACGAAGGGGAAGGGAGGGTCAGTATCTTTACCCAGTTAAGTTAGCGAAGTAGTTTAAGTGCTATACTTTATGAAAATCCTTAAATGTGTATATAAAGAATGATTTCTAGTATGGTCAATACAAAACAATCTATTTACCCTTTTAGTTCCATGAGGTTCTCTTTCAGGTTTTAGTTGGTCGGCAACTTTTCTTAGAGATTCTTTCGGCTGGATGCACAGATCCAGCAATCAGTCAAGAGTTGATAATGTCAGCAAATCCTGTTAACAACTAACTTCTTCTTCTATGTGCCCTGTCCCTTCAGGACGTAGGCGATCATGGCTCTCCACGTCTCCCTATCCCTTGTGGCTCTTAGTATGTTTGTTCCTGTTGCTCCTGGCAACCCCCGTTCCGTCATCCACCTGATCAGACCCTGCAAATATGTTATCCGCTGCCTTCCTCTGTCTCTCCTTCCTTCTATCTGTCCAGTCAGTATCATGTTCTCCAGGCTCTCCTTCCTCATTGCATGTCCCAGGAACTTCAGTTGTCTCTTCCTGATGCTCAGCATCAATTTCCTTTTTGTTGCCATTCTTTCTAACACTTTGTCGTTGCTTGTATGCTCAGTCCACGATATCCGTAGCATCCTTCTGTAGAACCACATTTCGGCCGCTTCCAGTTTTGTCCTCATTTTCGATGATATTGTCCAGCATTCACAGCCGTATTGAAGAACTGACATCATGTAGCAGTCTAGCACTCTTTTCTTCGTTTCTTCTAAAACCTATTTTTATAGGAACTAACACCTAATTTGCATATTTCTAGAACACTTCAAATTCTCTCGATTTTACTCGAACATTCTACAATCTTCCAAAACGTTCTATAATAACAAGTAGGACTCAATAGAATCCCTTACTGTAACTTTTTAGACATTAATAATATTTTTTTATATATAAATGCATCCTCGTAACACTATTCTTAGTCTTTTCACGTTGGAGTAGTTTGGAAGTGTGTAAGAGAGAGAACTCTGAAAAAGCAAAATATAGGACATGAGACAACAGAAAAAAAAAATCAACACACTTGGCATATTAACCACACGGATTATCAGTGGTTGTTTTATGTGCATTGAATACTGTTATATCTGGTTGGGTGCTTCTGCTATTTATCTTGGGGTTCTCGACAAAATCCAAAGGAGGATCTGCAATGTTATAAGTCCTGACTTGGCATCTTGACTCGAGTCATGTGAAGTGGCTTCCCTCTGTCATTTCTATAAATATTTTCATGGCAACTGCTCTGACAAGCTTCATTCCCTGGTGCTCCACCCTCATCAATTTACTTGTGCAGCTAGATTGGCAACTAGCCCTCACGCTTTTACCATCCAAATCGGCAAATGTAACTGCCATTTTTGATCAGTTTCTTTTTTCTCACTTCTCACCTGTGGGATTCCTTACCGTACATGCTTGCTTCCCTGATAGCTACAATCTCCAAAGGCTTAAGTGCAACATCAATTCTCATCTTCTATCTCCTTGACTCCTATTTCTCTTTTACCCTTTCTTCAACATCGATTGTACCATTATTTTTTTCTCTTCCCTCTCCTCACATTGCAACCCCCTGTGCACCAGTGGCAGCAGTACTACCTTGCTTGGGGTGAAACAAATTAAAAAAAAAAAGGAAATTCATTCATTTGGTGTCTGATGGATTAAGAATGACATTTACAAAAATGTTACTTTTTCATTATTGACTGTTTATTCATTACAAATTCTGTTTCTTTCCTTTTAATTTCTATTCTACTTAAAAGTTGATTTTTAATTTTTGACTCTTGAAAATAAGCTGTTTAATATTTTAAAACAATACTTTAACTGGTCTCTTTTCCAACCTTCATCAGGCTTTGTGTGCATCTGATTTATTTACTGTTGAATGTTTATATAAAAAAAAACAAAGGTGAAAATAGTAGTCGTGAATTGTTCAGAAAGACCATCTTCAGAATCGACTTGTCAAGTTGTTAAAATTGTTGCTCAGTTTTAAAGAACTTCAGTTCAGTACATGTAAAAAAAAAAAAAGTTTTATTTTATAATTTGTCTAATTTGCCTTTTTTATTTATTTGCAGCATGATAAAGGATTTGATAAGGCTACATTTGAGAAGCAAATGTCTGTCATGAGAGGCCAGGTAAGTATCAGATTGTTGGCAATAAATCTAATTTGACTCTTCACTGGACTGCTCTCTATAAGATATCACTGGACTGCTCTCTATAAGATATCACTGGACTGCTCTCTATAAGATATCACTGGACTGCTCTCTATAAGATATCACTGGACTGCTCTCTATAAGATATCACTGGACTGCTCTCTATAAGATATCACTGGACTGCTCTCTATAAGATATCACTGGACTGCTCTCTATAAGATATCACTGGACTGCTCTCTATAAGATATCACTGGACTGCTCTCTATAAGATATCACTGGACTGCTCTCTATAAGATATCACTGGACTGCTCTCTATAAGATATCACTGGACTGCTCTCTATAAGATATCACTGGACTGCTCTCTATAAGATATCACTGGACTGCTCTCTATAAGATATCACTGGACTGCTCTCTATAAGATATCACTGGACTGCTCTCTATAAGATATCACTGGACTGCTCTCTATAAGATATCACTGGACTGCTCTCTATAAGATATCACTGGACTGCTCTCTATAAGATATCATGGATCTCCACAGCTTCTAATGTCTGTAAATTGTGGCGGTGGGGGGTGGGGGTTGTGGAGAGGTTGTTTACTGTTGCTTTTCCTTTCCACTTTAAATTCAGTTAATTTCGTAGACTGATTGCCGACCAAACGAAGGCTCGACTCCAATCTGGCTGCTGGAAGTATTTTGCGTTCAGGCTTTTCCCCAAGGGCTCTAGTGTAATGGTATGATTAGCCATTTCTTTACATGTAAATATTTTGTATTTATTGACTGAACAGTTAGTATAAGTCGATTGAAATTTATACCTTTCTGTTAAAAATTTCAATTGAACTGTTATTGCTCTTTTTAGTATTGATGGGTTTTTAAGTTAATGTAAAAATCCAACATCTTATTTTTTTTTTTTTTTTTTTTTTTTTTTTGTTACATTTGCTATCTATTTTAGTTGTTGCTGCTGTTGGAAGTTTTTAAGTGTTAAGGGTTTCTGTGGATTGTGATTCTGTATCACTATAAAGTGAACAGCAATTTTGTCAGAATTTATGCCCTGTCAGTGGGGCTTTAGATTCTGCTAACTGCACCTCTGCAGGAGGTAAGTCACTCAAGGGTGGTACCTGTTTGCAGTGAGTGGCAACCTGTGATGTTTGAAAACAGGATCCTGGGAATTGGGCTATGCATATACTCCTAATCTCCAACACACCACTTCACCCCTACTTGAGCTGGACATGCGGTCTAGAGAGACCCAATTCAATCAACTGGCTGGGCACCTCAAGCCCTAGATCAGACTAACAAAACAAACAAAATGTGCTCACATTTATCATATCAAATATTAGGCTGACTTACAGCAAGAAAACTGAATACATGGTCATCAGCAAAAAGGGCAGCCCAAAATGCCAAATATAGATGTGGGATGCTAAAATCAAGCAGGTACAAAAATTTAAATACCTGGGGAAATGTTCTGACAGAAGATGGAAAGTGCGATACTGAGATCTGAAGGTAAATTGGCATGGCAAAAGGAAGCATTCCAGAAGTTGAGTAAAGTATTAAGAAACAGGAAAATTTCAGTAGAAACAAAGAAGAGGGTACTGGATTGCTATGTGATGTCGGTTCTTCAATATGGCATTGAACGTTGGACAATATCATCAAAGATGAAGGAAAATCTTGAAGCAACTGAAATGTGGTTCTACAGAAGGATGCTGCAGACATGGACCCTGAGCATTGATGTGGTTTTGGAAAGGATGAAAGCGAAAAGAAAATTAATACTGAGCATCAGGAAGAGACAACTAAAGTTGCTGTGACATGCAATGAGGAAGGAGGGCTTGGAGAACCTGATACTAACAGGCCAGATAGAGGGAAAAAGAGACAGGGGAAAGCAGCGGATAACATATTTGAAGGGCCTGATCAGGTGGATGACAGAATGAGGGTTGCATGATGCAACAGGAGAAAGCATGCTAAGAGCCACCAGGGATAGGGAGATGTGGAGGGCCATGATCGGCTACGTCCTGAAAGGGCATGGCACATAAAAGAAGTAAGATGTAATAAGAAATATCAGATTAGGAACAAAAGGATCTGATATAGTTGTTTCAACCTCTGGGGAAAACTTATTTGAGTGGATGATGTCAGATACAGCAAGTGCTTGGAATCCTCTCAACGTTTGAGTATGCTAGTCATGTAGCCCTGGAGGAATGAGACAAATGGGATCCCCCCTCTTTGTCATCTCTCCCACCAATTTCCGAAATTGGGGTTTGAATCTGTCATTGTTCCAATTCTTGAACCTGGCAAAGACCATTCCAATCCAACAAACTACCGTGGTCCTAGGCATGACAGTAAACTGCATCCCGCAGCAAAGCCTCTGATTGTGAGGTTGTGAGGAGCATAGAACCACTTTTTAATTGCTGTTGGTCCCAGGTCCACCTTGACCTGGAGTGGTAGCACCTGTTAGGGTCCCAGCTATGGGCAAATAGTTAACCCCCAAACTGGGGTCAAAACACTATGAAAGTATAAAAATACTCTTTTATAAGAAATATATACATAAAAATAGACTCTTATAAAAAAAAATATCCATTTTTGATGAAAAAATTTTACCAAGAAATCATTTTTGAAGAAAAAATTACCATAACACATTTTTGAAAGAAAAATTATCTTCAGCAAAACATTTTTGAATACAAAACTAAGACATTTTCAGTTTTCTAAAATAAAAACAGAATAAAAACAAAAATTTTTCATTAAAATCTGACTAAATCAACCTTCTCACTATAACTGAACATTAAAAAAAAAAATACCTGAAGACCCCCACCTTTTTAGCATTAAATAACTCACAGAGGTTGATATGCCGTTAAACAAAACTTAAACCTCTAACTTACTACACTAACAATTTGGTAATGGTAAATGCTTGACTAATGTGGCACCTGGTGAGAAACAATCTCTTATCTCACTACCAAAGTAGATTTCGGAAAAACCAAGGAACCAATGATCAACTTGTACAGCTAGAATCCTCTTGTTGTGATGGCTTTGTTTAAGGTCATCATGTGGTATCAATATTCTTTGATCTTGAAAAACCTATAACACCACACGGAAGTAGGGTATCCTAAAAGACACATACAAGATGAGAATAAAAAGAATGGCTATATTCATGCCGAACTTCCAATCAAACCAAACATTCAAAGTATAAAATGAAAGCATCAGGCATATGCAAACAGAAGGCAGGAATACCTCAAGGTATCATTTTATCTGTTACATTATTTATTCTCTAAATAAGTAAGTATTATTAAAGCCATTAATACAGGAATTAAAAATCTGTATTTGTGGGATATGCATTGGATATCGGCTCGGAATGAGAAATCGGGGAGCCGAGTTCGAATTCCAGCTGAATTCATTGCATTCACTTATGCGCAAATACCCTTAGGAAAGGTATTAATCCGCCTATTCCTTCCAGTTATGGGTTAAATAACGGGACAGACTGGGTTCTATAGCCTTGGTTGGCAACCAGTCTACTGCAGAACGCAATGGCAACCTACTGCGGGATAATCTTCTGCCCAGTCAGTCATGTCTCTTTCGAGACATGATCGCCCAAGCATGTATCACGTATGGCACTTAACTGACTGACTGATTTGTAGATGATCTCTCAATATCATACTCATCACCAAACATGCCTTCCTTTAAAAGATATGTGCAAATGTTTAAACAAGTTTGAAAAATGGCCTAATAAAAATGGATTCCATTTCTTCAAAACATAAACTTTGTATACTTTTCTGCAAAAAACTGGCCTACCACCTCAACCTAGAATTAAAATTAAATGAACACTTTATTTCTATAATCTAACATATATTAAATAGAATAAAAATTCTGTTTGCAGCCAGAATGAAGCAGTGCATAGCATCCCGTAAGTTCTGTTCCAAAGACCACTGGAAGCTCGGTAAACGTGTACTAAACAATAGCAAACCCTCAATCCCCACTCTAATCAACAAATTTGAGGTCCTTACCTCTACAACAGACAAATCTGAGTGCTTCACTCGTAGATTCTCCATCAACTTGACACTGAATTTGTCTGGAGTATCTGTACCTGACTTCCCACCCTGAACTGAATAACATCCACATTATCCTCTTGGCGGTCTCTAACATAATTCAAAGCTTGACCCCCATAAAGTGAGCAGCGGTGACGGAATCCCAATCATTGTCCTGAAGAAATGTTCCCCTGAACTCTTCTCTGTTCTCTCCAAACTCTGTAACTACTGCCTCTTGCTTTCCTGCCCACTGGAAAACCTCCTTCGTGGTTCCAATATATAAAAATGCTGGTGAACCCTCTGACCCCTCTAATGATTACCCTATCAGCCTCCTACCAATTTTTGGCAAAGTGTTCGAAGCTATCATCAATGCCAAGGTGGTTCTACATCTCACAGCCCACAGACTCTTCTCTGACAAGCAGCATGGTTTCCGCTTCACCAGGTCTACTGCTGATATGCTCACGACTATCACTTAGTATATACACCAGGCTCTCAACAAGAATGGTGAAGCCCGAACTATTGCCCTAGATATCTCCAAAGTGTTTGACAGTCTGGCATGCTGGCCTTTTACGCAAACTGCGGGGCTGTGGTATAACTGGACACTTGTTTGACCGAATCCAGTCATTCCTTTCAAATCGCACAATGAAGGAAATATTGAACAGACATGCCTCCCAATACTATCATACGAACGCGGGTATCTCTCAAGGCTCTATCTCCCTGCTGTAATAAGATCGATCCCAAGTAGGCATATACACTAACTACACGACGGTTTACTCTCACCTCGATCAAAAATCTGCCTAGGCTGACAAAGCAAACCTCGCTGAGCTTGAAAAGGACCTCCAATCCATGGCGGACTGGGGTAAGAAATTTTAATGCTTCCAAAACAAAGATGCTATCTATTAACCATCACAGACAATCGCTCATAACCCCCATTAGCATGGATCAGGCTAGTCTTCCTGAAAGCAAAAAATTGCTCCTCCTCAGGTTAACTCTCACAACAGGCCTCAAGTGGAATGACTATATAGAATCCATAGCTAAATCCACTGCTAAGAAAGTCTATTCTCTGAGTAGGGCCAGGAAGTTTTTCCCGTCTGAAACAATCCTGCACATATACAAATCTACCATCTGCCCATGCATTGAATACTGCTGCTATATCTGGTCAGGTGGTCCTGCTATCCACCTATGTGTCCTTGACAAAATCCAACAGAGAATCTGTAATGTGATTGATCCCGACCTGGCAGCTCAGATACAGTCAATTTCTCACCAGCGCAATGTGGCTTTCTTGTGTCTCTTCTACAAATACTTTCACGGCTTCTGCCTCGATGAACTTAGCTCACTGGTGCTCCCTACATATGAATTTACTCGAGCCACAAGATTAGCAACTAGGTCCCACACTTTTATTGTGAAACCAATAAAATGTCAATGCAAATTTTACTCCAGCAGCTTCTTTTCTCTCACTTCCTGCCTGTGGAATTCCCTTCCGTTTACTTGCTTTCCCGACAGCTACAATCTCCAAAGATTTAAATGTAAAGTCAATAGTCATCTCACTAACCTGAATCCTCTCATATGTGCTCCTTTCTCCGTCCACTCTCATCAATATTTTCATCCTTCTCTTACCCACTTCCTGACACCCCTTATAACCTGTTACCCTTTCTCATAACTTTCCTCCTATATAATCCTGTGCACACCAGTGGTAGTAAAATGCCTTGCTTAGGGCAATATTATAAAAAAAAAAAAATTAAAAAAAATCAAATTATCTACGAATCATACTAGATAGCAAACTTAACTTCAAGGTGCACATTGATTACCTTAAGCATAAATGCTAAAATGCCTTGAAGCTTCTAAAAGCTGAATTGGGATAGTGCACAAAATGTAATGCTCAAAATACATAGGTTACACATCAGATCAAAATTGGACTGTTGATGCATTATTGGATATTGAACCATACAACTTATGCTTTGAAATACTCCTAAACTATACTCCTAAACTATACTCCTAAACTATACTCCTAAACTATACCTAAACTATACTCCTAAACTATATCCTAAACTATACTCCAAACTATACTCCTAAACTATACTCCTAAACTATACTCCTAAACTATACTCCTAAACTATACTCCTAAACTATACTCCTAAACTATACTCCTAAACTATACTCCTAAACTATACTCCTAAACTATACTCCTAAACTATACTCCTAAACTATACAATATGTGAGATTTTAAAAACAATTTTAAACAACTTCACAACCACTTGAAATATTTTGAAACGCTCTTCATCATAAAATGATGCCGAAGCTCGTAAAACAAACAATCAGTCAATCTATCGGAATTTGAACTCGGCTTGCTGATTCCATTCTGTGTCAATAAACATTAAGGCATCCAGTATTTTGAAATATAATTATCAAAAAAGGAAAGGAATGTGCTTATTAATTTCTCTCCGATAATTCAGGATGGATAGTTCACGTGCATTTTGCTGTGAAAAACTCCAGCTGTATTATCGAAGAAGCTATTATCAGATGCTGACCTTGGACTTCAGCAGGATTTCAAGGTCAAAGTATCATAACCACAAATCCAGAGCACCTCCCCTACAAGTATCAGTAGATTCTTAGGTGGGGGTGGTGATGCTAGATAAAACTGCAGCAACATTTCTTGTATAAACAACTTTCTAGTCAATGTTTACAAGATCAGTCATGTTCCTAAAAACAGTGTTTATAATTATTACTGTAATAAAAAAAATTTTAAAAATCTGTTACTGGTACTGCAATTTATATCACCACTTTTGTCATGCCCCTGAAAATTATAAAATGCTTTTTAATTTTAAACTGCTCTCATATGATTCTAGCCTTCATTTTGACTCCATATTCTATTTTCATTAACTCAAGGTTGACAATTGTGGTATCAGCTCTTTTGGTCACCCATATTTGCACTTTCATTCTATTATTAAATAGTTATCACAGTATGCCTGATTAAAAGGTAATTTATCAAGATATCTGCCAGTGAGAGAGCACACACACACAATTCTTGCCTTTACCAAGGGCATTAGTACAAAAAAGAACATTTCACTTAAAATTCTGTTCTGTAATACTCTTTACAGTTAACTGTTACCCCACATTACAGCAGCATACCTGTATGTGTGTGTATGCATGCACATACACACACAAAATGTTTGTCCCAAGACAAGGCCAAAGATCCACTCAAGTTACTAAATGAGGTGTGAGTGAAGATTGAGAATAAGGATAGAAGCAATTTATGCTTGACTTGAAGATGTCAAGATTGTACTATTCAGGGAAAGCATCCACATGGAAGGTTTTCACAAAGTATCAGTTTTTGTATAAAAGTTTCTCTCAATATTCAAAAATATGGTAGAACTTGATTTTTTTTTATTTTTTTTTCTATTTATTTATTTTTTTTTTTATGCAAATATAACTCCACACACTAACCCTCTACCTTCAGTTGCTCTTGAGCCTTGTATAGGGTAAATATTTGTTTTAAAAGAAAAGTGGAAGTTCAGTATTATCCCTTTTGCATTAGCAAATTCTCAGGGAGCCTTTAATGTTGTCAAATCATAGCACAGCATATTAGGACATTTTTCATGTTTTAGGGATACAAAAGGTGATTATCTCCCTTCCATAGAGATAATCATTGGGGACACTTGACTGTCAGTGAGTTATATTGTGGGATAGAGCGACAAAGGGCACTTGTGATGTAAAGCCCGCTGAAGGATGTCCCTAGGCCACAGTGAAAAACCACATAGTCTCACCAGGTTCACAGAGAAATCTCTAACACCAATTTTTCTTTTTTTTCTATTACAAGTAAGGCACCCTCTCTTCATATTTTTTTCTGCTTTTAACACTGCTTGTTATTGCATACATGTTATATTTCTCTTTGTGGGACAAATGTTTATTTAAATATATGTATGAAAACAAAGCATGTCTGTTCCCTTTTCAGCTATTCCATTCCATCTGTGAAATATGGTGTTATTTCATGGATTTAATGACTTTGCGAAATAAAAATGGGGAGAAAAAAACTTTCTTATATAGCTCATTCATTAATTGCATCCTAAGTAAGAAAAGACAATTGCATTTACATTCCTGTGGTCAGATTAATTTGGCAAATCAATGATTTGTGCAAAGGAAAAGGCTCTAGCCTAAAAATTGATTGATTTTTATATATATATATATATATATATATATATATATATATATATATATAATAATCATATTGCCCCAAGCAAAGCATTTTACTGCCACTGTTGTGCACAGGATTACATAGGAGGAAAGTTATGAGAAAGACTGACAGGTTATAGGGGGTGTCAGGAAGTGGGTAAGAGAAGGATGAAAATACCGATGAAAGTGGAGTGGACGGAGAAAGGAGCATGCAAGTAAATGGAAGGGAATTCCGCAGACAGGAAGTGCAAGAAAAGAAGCTGCTGGAGTAGAATTTGTGTTTACATTTTATTGGTTTCACAGTAAAAGGGTGGTACCTAGTTGCTAATCTTGTGGCTCGAGCAAATTCATATATAGAAGGTACCAGTGAGCTAAGTTCATCGGAGCAGAAGCTGTGAAAGTATTTGTAGAAGAGACACAGGGAAGCCACATTGCACCAGTGAGAAAGTGACTGTATGTGAGCTGCCAAGTCGAGATTGATTACATTACAGATTGTCAGTTGGATTTTGTCAAGGACCCCTAGGCGGATAGCAGGAGCACCAAATCTGATATGTCAGAAGTATTCGGTGGACGGGCAGATGTGTGTGTGTGTATGTATGTATGTATGTATGTATGTGTGTGTATATATATATATATATATATATATAAGTCCTACAATGGCAAAACTGAGTTTCATGTTTTGTGCAATCATCAGGTGCATATTTCAAACTGACAGTTTAATAGATTTTAATTTAAGTTCGCTCAGCGTTAATGGGAATCAAGTCTTATAAAGTTACTGTTTATTTGTTTTAGTTTTTTTTTAACAAGATTAAAAATTTAAATATTCTAAAATTCATGTAGATGAAATTTAAATTTGAAATAAGAAAATGTTAAAATGTAGGAGGAAGAAATCAAATGGGCATAAATCATAAAATTTAAATATTCTAATATTCTTTGTGTGCTATGTACTTTCAGGACGTAGGCGATCATGGAGTTCAACTTGGCTCTGTCTCTTGTTGCTCTCTAAATTCTTCCACTTACTATCTCTCCCAAACCCTGCTCTGCCATCCATTTGCTCAGTATGTATTGCACTGTTTTTTTGTCTTGTGAGCATTAAATTCTCCAGGCCCTCCTTCCTCATTACGTCATAGAAACCTCAAAGTCTCTTCCTTATATTAAGTATGAGTTCTCTTGTTTCCATCCCCTCCAACACCTCATTGTTAGTCACATGCTCAGACCATACTATCCTCAGTATCCTTCTGTAAAACAATATTTCTGCTGCCTCTTTTTCATCCTTGACAAGATCATCCAACATTTACTGCCATACAGAAGGACAGACATCACATAGCAATTCCGCACTCTTTGTTTCCAATGAGATTTTCCTGTCTCTCAGTATTCTGGTTAGCTTTTTAAAAGTGTCCTTGGCCATGTCAATCCATCTTTGGATCTCCATGTCACACTTTCCATCTTCTGTCAACACACTTCACAGGTATTTAAATTTCTTGTTTTATTTTAGTCTCTCCAACCTGTAGTTGGTATTTTGGGGTCTTCTTTTTGCTGATGACTATGCATTCAGTTTTGAATTTTATGTTTTGTCCTTTCTTCTCTCTTTCTCTTGCTATCTTCTGTAGGAGGTCCTTCTCTTGCTATCTTCTGTAGGAGGTCCTTCTCTTGCTATCTTCTGTAGGAGGTCCTTCTCTTGCTATCTTCTGTAGGAGGTCCTTCTCTTGCTATCTTCTGTAGGAGGTCCTTCTCTTGCTATCTTCTGTAGGAGGTCCTTCTCTTGCTATCTTCTGTAGGAGGTCCTTCTCTTGCTATCTTCTGTAGGAGGTCCTTCTCTTGCTATCTTCTGTAGGAGGTCCTTCTCTTGCTATCTTCTGTAGGAGGTCCTTCTCTTGCTATCTTCTGTAGGAGGTCCTTCTCTTGCTATCTTCTGTAGGAGGTCCTTCTCTTGCTATCTTCTGTAGGAGGTCCTTCTCTTGCTATCTTCTGTAGGAGGTCCTTCTCTTGCTATCTTCTGTAGGAGGTCCTTCTCTTGCTATCTTCTGTAGGAGGTCCTTCTCTTGCTATCTTCTGTAGGAGGTCCTTCTCTTGCTATCTTCTGTAGGAGGTCCTTCTCTTGCTATCTTCTGTAGGAGGTCCTTCTCTTGCTATCTTCTGTAGGAGGTCCTTCTCTTGCTATCTTCTGTAGGAGGTCCTTCTCTTGCTATCTTCTGTAGGAGGTCCTTCTCTTGCTATCTTCTGTAGGAGGTCCTTCTCTTGCTATCTTCTGTAGGAGGTCCTTCTCTTGCTATCTTCTGTAGGAGGTCCTTCTCTTGCTATCTTCTGTAGGAGGTCCTTCTCTTGCTATCTTCTGTAGGAGGTCCTTCTCTTGCTATCTTCTGTAGGAGGTCCTTCTCTTGCTATCTTCTGTAGGAGGTCCTTCTCTTGCTATCTTCTGTAGGAGGTCCTTCTCTTGCTATCTTCTGTAGGAGGTCCTTCTCTTGCTATCTTCTGTAGGAGGTCCTGTATTCTCCTTTCTGTGTCTGCTACCAGCAATGTATCATCTGCATATCTTACATTGTTGAGATTGTGACTGCCTATGACAAATCCTAGCAAGAATCTTTTTTTTTTTTTCAATTGTTTTGCTGTCTTATACAGCATTGACTAGATCCGGTGAGAAAACACATCCTTGTCTTGTGCCCCCTTCTATTTTTGTATGTCTGCTGAATTCACTTCCTATCCGTACGCAGCGGTTTGCTACCAATATATATTCTTGATTATCCTAATGTCTTTTCTGAAAATGTCGAGCATCTCTATCAAGTCTTTGTGCCGTACTTCATCAAATGCCTTTGCGTAGTCTATAAAGCTCGGAGATCCTTCTGTATTTCTGTTGTTCTTTCAGATAGCATTCTGAGCATTTATTTAGCATTCCTCGTTTTGGTATCTTCAACAAAGTCGCACTATTTTTGTCCTATCTCTGAGCCAATTCTGCTGCGTATTCTGTTCATCAGAATCTGGATGATGAGTTTTGTTATGTGGCTCATTAAGCTGATTGTTCAGTGGAGTTCACATACCTTTGCACCCGACTTCTTAGGTAAGTACTATGAAAATTGATCTGCTTAGGTTTTCTGGTATATTGCCACTGTTATAGATTTTGTTTATTTGTGAGCCTGTCTATGCTAAAGTCTTCTAAGGGCTTCGACATCTCTATTACAATCCCATCAGATCCTACGGCTTTATTTTGGTTTGATTTGGCCATTGCTGATTCCACTTCGGTTTTTAATATTTCTGGTTTATCTGTATTGTTGGTTGCTCTCTCTTGTTGTGGAAGAGATCAGCAATATACTCATCCCATCTTTGAATTTTTTTTTTCTTTTTCTAGTATGAGTGTTCTGTCCCTTGCTTTTATACATCCTATTGGGGATTAGGATTGTAAATAAAATTAAAAATTATCATTTATGAAATTAAAAATAAGTTAAGAAAAGCAGGGAGCAAAAACTAAAGAAGAATAATTCATAATTGTTAAGTGATATTTGCGGGGAAGGAGATATATAAACCCGATCGAATAGACATCAGTCAGCGATTCTACCACTGAGCTATGGGCACTCAGTGAAGGAAGACAAACTTTAGCGTGTTATATACAATGTAAATACACACCAGTAGCTGAGAGTATTTAAATTCATTACTGAATGAACGATGTGTAAATGCATGCATAGCTACTGTTTTTTCAGTCTACCATTCCTCCATAGTGCTCAGTTGGGGTAGTTTCCACCTTTCTGTATCCCCCCCCCCCAAGAAAAATGAGGATTTTAGAATGCACAACTGAAATCTCAAAATAAAGGATGATTTTTTTTTCAAGAACTGTAAACACTTTCATCCAGGTTTGTATCAACCTAAAATATATTTTCTTATATATTAACAACTCTTGAAACACCAGCATGTTTATCTCCTCCACAGTTCTTAATGGACTTAACCTCTCAGCTCTCTATAAACTGTGCTCCTTTCTCTTGGAGGCAAAAACAACTAGGGAGACAGCAAAGACCGTCTAACCTCGTCAGGCTCTATGGCTTCGGGTGGAGAGGAACCCTGACGAGGCTCAGCTGAAGGTCAGTCTCTTGTCTGAATATCCCACAATAAAAATAGCTTTGTGCCACATTTAACTTCAGTGGAGAGGCTGGTAAATGCCAAAACTATAACATGCCTGGAGAAACCTTGTCAGTGTAAACCATGGATTATTAAACAAGCATTTTTATTATGCGTCTCTAGAAAAGGAATTTCTATGAAACTGAGTCAGTCGATAAATCTCGGAATGGTAATTTCTATGAAACTGAGTCGGTCGATAAATCTCTTGCTAATAAGGCTACAATGCTTATATGGACATTAATGTCTAAATACTAAGAATGTTTGACTGGATCCAAAGACATAAACTTTGTCTATCTACCAAGTGCCATCTGGGTAGCTTGAGGTGGTGTAATGGTTAGCAAGTTTGTCTCGCTAGAATCATTACAGTTGAGTAGTGATTTTGACCCTCACTAAGTGCCCTTTACTTTCGGCCTTGTGCCACATCTAAGCTAGGCTTAGAAAGTCACCTAGCAAGTGCCATCTTGGATTGAAATAATGATATTAAATGGTCAGAAGAATTCTCACTGTGCAGATTACGTATAGCGTCTTAGCAATGTACATTATTCATCGAGCTTGACACATCATTAGGCAAAATCTAATGAAACCGAACTTGTCATTGGGCATCCAGATTGAATTATTGATTGTCTGAAATGAAAATTTTCAGACTCTCTGCAGAGTTAATCAACAGTGAGAATTATGAAACTCTGAAAGTGTGGGAGGGGTGGCCCACTTAGGGGTAGAGATTTTTCTGAGGAGGAGGTGGGGAAAATTCAAGTAGCGTCTTCATTTTCATGCTACACCCCCCTATCATATACACAACTTTGGAATGAGTTTGAGTTTGTTACTTCACTAAATTAAACAATAACTATTCATTCATAGAAGTGGAGTTCTAATCTATTCTTTCCCTCTTTTCCGCTCTCAAGCTGTTGGAACACGAGAGGTTAATTTCAAAACAAAATCAAAGTAATAACATCAATACAAGCAGATCAGTGGGATTTGTCTGCTCTGATTTTATTTCCTCTACAAAACGTTTTTTAAGCACTAAAAATAAATGCGAAAACAAAATAATGCAAATGAAATCAAACTGCACTGAAGATTTAAATATCATTTCTCCATGACCCTGAAACCAAACATCAAATAGGGCAGCTGGAGTGACACAAACCCAAGTAAACGTACATGCGATATTGCTTCAATTTTACTTTCAGGGACTGATCCGTTTGATAAATTTTTGAAACATATAAAAGTGGAATGGGCAGCCAAAATTTGTGGGGTTGAGGGACTTTTTTTTTTCTTTTTTAATCCTATCACCCCAAGCAAGGCGGTAACGCCACTGATGCGCAGGGGTCTACGTAAGAGTAAGACTGGAAAAGAGAAAACCGGAAACCACATCCTAAACAGGGAACACGGGGTGAGCCTCTACACCTGTTCAATAGACGTGGGTGGAGTGTGAACCAGGCGATAGACTAAACTATCTACTCCAATTGGGGCCTCTTTTGCACTCACATGAAATACTGAAGGTAAGAGAGGCGGTTGGTAGATACGGTGAGTAACCTATTTGAGATTATGTATTGATATATGGAAAAACATGAATAAGAAAAGGATACACATTGCTTAGAACTACAAAGGTTAGAAAATTGTGAAACTTTGTATTTGTTGTGAAGCATATAAATGATGAAATCCTATTTTTTTTTTTTTTTTTTTTTTTTAAGTTCTGTCTGCATTTGCATTTCATACACTACATATAAAAACAAGTTATTGGACTGAAGTCAATTTGATTACCGAATTTCACAAATTTCTCTAATGTTTTATCATTTTTTTTTTGACAGATTCTGAATTTGACCCAAGCACTCAAGGACGGCAAATCACCTGTACAGTTAGTCCAGATGCCTGTAGTAACTGTTGAACGTAATTCCAACCTGGGAGGCTACCCTCGACATCGTAGTGACAGTGACACTTTCACACAGCGGTTTGCACACAGGGCACCTTTCTTCTCCTGGTGCTGACCCCCACCCCATTCTGTCACAAGGAAATAAACAAAATTGCACAAAACAATAACAATCAACCATTTTTAAGTGATATTTTTTTCCTCCAATTTCAGTAAAGAAGGTGGGGGAGCTAATTTTAATTTTTTTTTTAATTTTTTTTTTTTTTTCTTTCTTTTTCGATCCCCCCCTCCACTTAAGTTTTCTTTTTTTTGTTTCCCCTTTTTTTTAAAAAAAAAAAAAAAGTCCTTCATGTCTCTTCATCTCTTGAAATTATTTGTGTATTGGGGAATTCATCTTGCCTAATTTCTCTTGATATTGGGATGTTAGATTAAAAGGAAGAGAACATCAAAGGTCATAAATTGAAAATTCGCAAATTTTTTCTGTTATTTTTTTTTTATTTTCTGTTATCTATTTTTTTCTTTTATCTTCATTATCTTTTATCTTCTTTTAAACTCCAAATGGCAAAAATAAAGATCGTAGAAAATCTGAAACAATAAAACCCAATATCTCTTCAGTTGTTGTTCTTGCTGTATTTTTTATTTATTTTTTTTCTCAAAAAAAATATTAAAATGATTTTCTATATTCCTACTCTTTTCTTTTAAAAAAAAAAAAACGCTGTTATGCTAAATCTTTTTCTTTGAATATCTTTGTAGATTGTGGGTCCTAACTTTTTTTTTTTAATGTGTTTATTATAAAAATAGTTTCAAGATTTGCTATATTTATGGAGAAAAGTACTCAATATCAAAGACAGAACACGATGGAAATATAAAAGTGGACACTGCGGTCAGCAGAGTGGTGATAGTCTGTTTCATGCTTGATTGCAATCTTCAGGCCATGTGTGTTTTGGCTCAACAATTTATATATCCTGTTTAATGGTACATTATGGGTAGTAAGATTATCCTGTTGTGTGGGTGCTAATGGTTAGGTTTCAAATTATTCTGGGGGCCCATTGAGTAGAAATAATTGCAGATCCGAATGCAGGGATTTGTGGTTATTTTGTCGTGTTTAACATTTTATTTGTTATTTATTATCGATTACTTAATTATTTGCTGTTTAACATTATTACATTTGTATTTGTGTGTATTCATAGTGTAATTTTTATTATGTAATTAATTTGTTTTAGATATTGTTTTTATTTTTTTTAGGTGTGGGGGGGTGCTTGGTTATCTTGTTTAATTTAAGTTATTGGCTTTGTCTAAAGTGTATTGGATGTGCATTGTGGTGCTGTGGATATCGACTCTGAATGAGAGAACGGGTGCCGACTTCAAATTTCAGTCGATTTCCTTGCTTTCACTTATGCACAAATACCCTTGGGAAAGGTATTAATCTGTCTCTTTCTTCCTGTTATGGGTTAAATAATAGGACAGATTTTTTAATCATATCGCACCAAGCAAGGCTACTTAAGAGTAAAATGATTGGAAAAGAGAAAGCCGGGAACCACATCCTAAACAGGAAACAAGGGATGAGCCTCTTCACCTGTTCAAAAGACGTGGGTGGTTTGTGAACCGGGCGATAGTTAGGTTCTAGAAGCCTTGGTTGACAACCAGTCTACCACAAAAAGCAATGGCAACCTACTGCGGGATAATCTTCTGCCCAGTCAGTCAGGTCTTTTTCAAGACATGATCACCCAAAGCGTGTATCACGTATGGCACTTGACTGACTGACTAAAGTCTATTAAATTCTGTGTTGGATATATTTATATGTGATCGTATTTTACAAGGTATTCAATTTTAACTTTAAATTTTCAAGAATGCAGTAAAAAATTGGTTTTTGGGTATGCATTTTGAGAAGTTCCGATTGTTTTGTTCTGGAAAGGTGATTGTGATTTTTTTTCTTTTTCTTTTTTTTTTTTTTTTTTTTTTTTTCCTTTTTTTTTGCTTGCTTGCTTTTAATTTCCAATATATATTTAGAAAGCACTATGCTGTTGACATATTTACTATTTGTAAAGAATATTTTGTTTGTATTATTTTTTTTATTTGATTTTATTTTTTTCATCCAGTGTCCTTGATTTACTTCGGTCCATATTTATCTGCCGATTTTTACAGTGGCTTAATATATTATACTATTTTGTAATCACTTGCTATTTAATGGATATTTGTTATTTGCTCTTCAATTGCAGATGGGTTTGTTTTGCGCACCATTGACCAGCATATATAAATAACCGAGCCATTACTTAATAAACATATTCAGGCATGAAACAGTGTTGCTGCTTGGTGTTGAAAAGAGACGGATGTTATAAGTGTAAGATTGTTTCTGCCTTTCTTTTTTTTTCTTTTTTTATTTAAGTCATTCAGTGTATTACCGGATGCTAGGTCTTCTTAGACAAGCATTTTTATTATGCGTCTCCAGAAAAAGAATTTCTATGAAACTGAGTCGCTCGACAAATCTCGGAATGTGTTGTGGTGGTAGTTTGTGTATGCTTAAATGCAATTGTCATGACGGATTATATTTAAGCATAAAACAGCTACCATCCACTTTTATTACCCATGTTCACACTGCTGATATTGAGTACTTTCTCCCATAAATAGAGCACACCCTATATGGGAATACGGTATATATTGGAGTAGAAAGTATGCATCCAAGTAAGCTTGACCTTTTTTTTTTTTTTTTTTTTTTTTTTTTTAACAGACATTTTAAATTTCTTTCGGTGTATTTTATGTTTTTTAGTATTACTCAACAAAATTGAGGATAAATAGTACAAAGTTTGTGTTGCGTTAAAATACTTTCGACCATCTCTGGAATTTATGTGATAGGCAGAATTCCTTTGTCTATATCCTGGTAGTCTTTGAGAAGCTGTAAGTTTGAAACAGTCGATGGTAACAACTTGTGTGTAATGGTTATTGGGAAGGAAGGCGCACCAAAAGTGTTTGTGTGCATGTGCACATTAAATATGATATGCACTTCAAGCTACCACCTCCTGTGAGGAATATTTTGTTTAATGGAGGCCAGATCGTATTATAATGATGGGTCGCAGGCCAGACGAAGGCCATTAATGAAAAATTAGGGAAAATTACATATGCAGACCCCTGTCAACCTAAATATTTAAAATCATAATGAAAATAAACATTGAGAAATCAAAAAAACAAAAAAAATCTGAAACGAAAAAAATCCTAACAAAAATTCCTATTCCTCAAGGATCGTCAAAATACTTCAAAATGAAAAAATATCAACCGAAGTGAAAGGGATGAAATTATGACTTTTAGGTTTGAAACTGTTATTGAAAATTGTGCCACAAATGAACCACACACACATCAAACAAAAACTAAACACATATACCCATACATACGAGTACGAATAGTTGCAAACGTATACACTTACATATGATAAGAATATGGCCCATTGAAAGATTCCAGCAACTTACAGAGGGTAGGTGGCAGGGGTAAGGGATGGGGTGGGTCATTGTTGGAGGAATTTTTTTTTTTTTTTTAATCGTGTCACTCCAAGCAAGACATTCCACTGCCACTATAGCGCAGGGGGTTACATAGAGGGATTGGGTATAGGAAATGTCAGAAGGAGGGTGATAGACGACTTAGGATGTACATAGGAAGAGAGTTGGAGAGAGTGGGTGTGAGTTAGTGTTAGGTGTCTATTGACCTTGCATTTAAACTCCTGGAGGTTGTAGCCGTCGGAAGCAAGCATGCGGTAGGGAATTCCACAGGCGGGAAGTGCGAGGAAAGCTGTTGGAGTAGAAATTGCGGTTACATTTTATTGGTTTCACTGTAAAAGGGTGGGACCTAGTTGCCAATCTAGTATCTCGTGCAAATTCACATCTAGGGGGCACCAGTGATTTAAGTTCATCAGAACAGAAGCCATGAAAGTATTTATAGAAGAGGCACAAGGATGCCACGTCATGCCAGTGAGAGAATGAAATAGAAAGGCGACTGAGACAACTTTGTCTCTTTGAAGGTGTCCCCGCCTAATGTCTGTCGCTGGTCTGTCAGTCGGTTGGTCAAATCGGTTCTCAGTTTTTATGTTTAATTTTTTATGCAGAAATGGAGGTGATTGGGTTTTGATCATGTTTTTGCGGTCATAGTATTCAAATTCAGTTGGGTGGATCAGAGGAAGATAACAGCAGGTCTTTCGTTGAATTCAAAAGCCTTGTCTCTCACATTAGAAATAGTCATTAGTAATCAGGCTCGCAAGCCGGTCAAAATGGCGTAGGTTGCCAACCCTTGGCTTAATCCATACACATCATGAGCGTTAGTGGATAACAGTAAAATACTCTACAGCAGTAAACACAAGGAAAACCTCAAGCGTCTAGAAAACGTTAGAAACTTTACAAAATAAACAGCTCACATTAAATAATCATAATCATTCACCACAGGAAATGGTATATTGAGGTGCATTTTATATATATATATATATATATATATATATATATATATAAACATACTATTAAATATAAGAGACAATGAATGTCTATTATGAGCCGTTCTAAACATCGTATTTTGGCTTTAATTTCACTTGAAAATAAAGACAAAAATTCTCCACCATTTGGATAATTTTTTATTAATTTGGTTCTAAGCTTTCGGCTCACATGAGCCATCTTCAGAGAAGTTATTTAGACGGTAATACAATAACATCCACCATCACTGACGATTTTATTTTGTGTTGACATAAAACTCTGCTAGACAACGGCATTAGTTACCAAAAATAACAAACGCAGTTCGCAAATTTGCAATGCAGTTCTATGATGTCACACCGCGTGATAGCATGAAATGACAACAAAACCATATATTCAAATGCAATGCAATGTAATGTGTTATGTCTGGATTTAAAGGTGATTTTATTGAGTGTTGGCTGTTTAGATTTGATGTACATGGCCTCCAATATCTGAAGGTTCCTCTTACTGTGTGTATGAGTAAGGATCACCGTATTGTTGACCAAAATCTGTCTGATATTACTTACATGTTTATGTTTTTATATATATATATATATATATATATATAAATATAAACAGTAAACATATATATATATATATATATATATATATATATATATGATTAAATAAAAAGAAGACAAGAGGAAAACTATTTAACTCGCCTACGTGTTTCATCCTGTGATGGACTTTATCAAGGCAAAAAGACGAAATGAGCTTTATTCAAAATTACTTATCTATAACCAAACATTGTCGTCAACTATAAAAAAAAACTCTCATAAATCATTCGAAAGGATTAACAGAATATTTTAGTTTTAGAATTCCTGCATGTGTAGTGTAACGTCATGAGATGTTAAAATGAAGGGAATTCAACAGTTTTCCTCGGACTTTTTATTATGTATGTTAGTCTGTTTCAGTCTCAGTTCCATAAGCAAAGGTGAGATCGGGAAAAAAACGGGGCGCAAATTGATATTTTGGTAGTACTGGATGGCAACGCTCTCGATACATACTTGAACCACTTTTGATGGTCATCCTGATGTTATATGGACCACAAAGCTTTTTTTTTTTTTTTTCCAATAACCCTTTCACATAGGGTAGGCAGACAGATGCTGTTTTCTGGGTACTGTTATCCTCTTTCACCCTTCCATCTATGTATATTGGAGCTGCTGTCATGTACCCAGGGTAGTTATATTGTAGGGTAGTTTATACTGACAATTACTTTTTAACATATCTCTAGGTTGCCACTTATGACTTCTGTTTGGTGTTGCAAACAGCGGACAATCCTTTTCTTTATACTCTGTTGCATACATGTTATTGCCTTTTGCTGCCCTGATTTCACGTCACTTATCCCGACTGAATTCTATCACACTTCTAAAATGAACAAACCCAGTAAAAGTAGATCCTTTTACTTTAAAAGTGCGGGGAGGTTAATGCATCAATTTTTTTTTTTTTTTAAATTGAACTGCTCTTTGAAAAGATCATACCGGACTCCATGTTTCTTTCTGAAACGGGTCTTGTCCGATGCAAGAATTATCAATTCCTGGTTACTTTTTTCCCTGAATTATTGTTTAAATAAAATCATACTGGGCAATTGGAGTAGATAGACTAAACTATCGCCCGGTTCACACTCCATCCACATCTATTGAACAGGTGAAGAGGCTCATCCCTTGGTTCCTGTTTAGGATGCGGTTTCCGGTTTTCTCGTTTCCATTCTTTTTACCCTTATGTAGCCCCCTGCGCATCAGTGGCGTTATCGCCTTGCTTGGGGTGATATGATTAAAAAAAAAAAAAAAACTATTTGAAATTCTGTTTCTGATTTATTATAGATGTTGTTTTTTTTTTTTTTTTTTTTTTTTTTTAAATGCTGAGGAATGGGAAGTTTAAATGTTCATTTATTCATTAATCCTAAAATAATCTTGAAAACTTACACTGCATTTTTTTTTTTTTTTTTTGTTAGAAGAATTGTGGCATATCTGACGGCTAGAAATCCTTAGTTCCCACTACCTTTACGCCCTGCCAGTACATCCTGAATAATGTACTATTCAGCTTTGATAGACAGATATATATAAGCAAGCTGATAACAGGGTAGGTATTGCCTGGAAATGTTTGGCTGGGGGGTCAGCAATGAATTAGATTAAAAATAAACACTTGTGCACACATAAGGGGGTGCTGAAAATTATTTGTTCCACTCAACTCGAAATTCAATATTTCAATGACCAAACTTTAGAATATTAGTGTTCATTTAATTTTCTTGAAAGTAGTTTGAACTGAGAACTTGTCAGCATCCCCTTATTCACACGTTTTTATTTTACAAATCTATCTATTTAAATATATCTAAATCTAAACTTATTTATAAATGGAACTTTGTGTGTGTCCGTTAACTATAGACTCCAAAACGGCTGAACCGATTTTCTTGAAAATTTACACAGTTGTACTATAAGTGTCTGCGAGTGTTCTTAGCTAGGTTTTGTCAAGGTACACCCGATAAATATCAATAATCAAAAAAATCGGGTTATAGAAGGAGTGGTCCGATTTTAATCAAATTTGATACACTCATAGTCAGACATAAGAAACAATATTCAGAAGTTTCAAGATTGCAGTTCTATCCTTGGATGACTTATTTGACTCCAATATTGGAAATCGATACCCCAATATCCTACTGGGTCTGATCAAAATCAGTTTTTCAGCCCTTTTATTTTAATTTTTGCTTTGAGTTTGGCTCTAAGTAGGTATAATAGTTCTTAGTTTCAGCCATGATACCATTTACTCGGAGGACTTATTTAACCTTCAAAATTCAGTTTACGACGAAAAAAAAAATCTTATTTGATATCGATATTAGGAAATGAAAATTTGACTTACATCAGTTCATTTTTCTCTCAGTCTACGGTTTCGCTTTAACTGGAAACGACTATTGCTTTTTAATCTTTCGTGCCTATGTCCAAAGTGTCTGAGCTCCAGGACCATGGATTAGTTTTAAAGCTTTCATTACACCCGAGCAACGCTGGGCTATACTGCTAGTCATATATATATATATATATATATATATATAATTCTCCCAAATAATGTCCTTATGTCTGTTGCTGCTATATTTCTGGTATTGTACCTTTCAGCCTTCATCAGGTTCTTGTTCATCTGGGTAATCTTCAGGAAATTTTGAACTTGATATAGATCTAGATATCTATATCTAGAGATCTATATATGTTCACATACCACAAGATAATTCACTTATATATATATATATATATATATATATATATATATATATGCTATAACCTCTAATCCTAACCCTTTTAGTTAATTATATATACGACAAACCTAACCTTAATTGTGTTACTGTTTATGCTTACCTTCGCTACCAGTTAATTCTAAAATCTAGCAATTCCGTTATTACTAACTTTATGGCTTTACATCTATTTTCTTACATTAAAATTGTTTTTATATTAACAACACCTTTTAAGACACATTTTATTGTTTTAATTTCAATCTCGTTTCTATATTTATTTAAACTGACGCCCCCACCACCGCCAATACATTCTAGATTGCTCTACATTAATATTCCCATATTCATTGGTCTGCACCCACAAATCTTAAGTTATCACCTCCTACACCACACACCTAATACTTTTTTTTTTTTAATAATCATATCGCCTAAAGCAAGGCATTTTACTGCCACTGTTTTGCGGGGGGCTACATAGGAGGAAAGTTATGAGAAAGTGACAGGTTATAGGGTGTCAGGAAGTGGGTAAGAGAAGGATGACTGGCCGTAAATATTTATATATTGATTGTAATATAAAATTGATACCCCACTATATATATATATATATATATATATATATATATATATAATTTTTTTTTGTTTTTTTTTTGTTTTTTTTATCACCCCAAGCAAGGCGAAAATGCCACTGATGCACAGGGGGCTACGTAAGAGTGAAAAGATTGGAAAAGAAAAAAAAACGGAAACCACATCCTAAACAGGAAACAAGGGATGAGCCTCTTCATCTGTTCAATAGACGTGGGTGGAGTGTGAACCGGGCGATAGTTTAGTCTATATACTCCAATTGAAAAAAAAGAAATATATATATATATATATATATATATATATATATATATATTATATCGCCCCAAACAAGCAATTTTCCTGCCACTGTTTTGCAGGGGCTTACATAGGAGGAAAGTTATGAGAAAGTGACAGGTTATAGGGGGTGTCAGGAAGTGGGTAAGAGAAGGATGAGAATACTGATGTGGAGTGGAGAGAAAGAAAGAAAGAGAGAAAAGCAGACTATGACTATTGGCTTTACATTTAAATTCTTGGAAATTGTAGCTGTCGGGGAAGCAAATAAACGGAAGGGAATTCCACAGGTGGGAAGTGGGAGAAAAGAAGCTGCTGGAGTAGAATTTGTGTTTACATTTTATTCGTTTCAAAGTAAAAGGGTGGAACCGAATTGCTAATCTTGTGGCTTGAGTAGATCTATATGTAGGGGGCACCACCAGTGAGCTAAGTTCATCAGAGCAGAAGCCGTGGAAGTATTTGTAGAAGAGACACAGGGAAGCCACATGGTGGGACTTTTTTAATTTATCAATATATGATCCTGTAAGTGAACCATATTTCACTGCCTGATCATGGTGCGCTGACCACCAAAATCTAAAAGCTTTTTAGTTGCAGTATGCTATTATCATAATAATTATATATCTGTAAATGCTGTCTATATTGAGTGCCTTATAAAAAGTAAATATTAAACTGGGGAATATATATATATCCATTAGTTTAAACCACTTATAATTGACTACATATTTATGATTAACATGAACCAAAGTTTGAGTCATCAAGACTTGCTCCATAATGTTTTGTTTTAGATATAAACATATTGTCCAATGAAGTTTGATCTTTCATCCATACTCGGCAGGATAATATGACACCCAAAAAGATTAGTTAAGGAGAAAGAGATTGGCATAAATTGGTTGTCTAATAAACCTCAATGTCGAGGTGTAGAGAAACTGCCTAAAAATGCAGACGTCTGACAGTGTAATAAAAAAAATAAGAAAAAAAAAAGGCCTCCTCAATTAAACGTGTTTTTTGTTCACTGTATTACCATGTTCTCCCAGTTGTTTATTTGGGAACTACTTTAATAGAGTGGTCCTCTTGTTTATTAATTTGTAACTATCTGATTATATTAAGCTTTATAATATTTATTATACTGAACACTGTTCATAATAAAATAAATGCCTGGGCACTCAAAATAATAAAACCTTGAGTCCTCTTCACCTGGATTTATATTCCTCACACATAGGTAGAGCACTGTACACGTTTATTTTTATTTTCTATTTTTGAAGTTTTTGACAAAGCAATATGGAAAAAATTGATTTCGGAATCTCCCTGTATTTAAATATAAATCATTTGTATAATAAACACCAAACATTGCCTGAGGAAGAGAATCTCAAAATATAGAAATTTCCGTGTTGCAATGTACAATTAATTTATGAGTATATGATATATATATATATATATATATATATAAAAATCTCCAGTCTGTAAACGGTGAGGATAATCCAAGATGAAAGAAATATTGTAAGGTCTGATAAAATGACCTAATTAGCTCATAGAAATGAACTATAGTTTATAACCACTTGAAATAACGTGTTGATTTTTCCTTCTTATATATATATATATATATATATATATATATATATGTTGATTGTTTAATACTTAGTTTTTGGTCCTAATAAGGTTAAACCAGTACACATTTGTATTAAAGTTATTAAAAATTGCCTGAAGACACCACTCATGGTAGAAACCAAGGTAGTGAAATAACTCGTTTAAAAGTGAGAAAAAAAAAAAAATTGTATTCATTAAAGCTTCATAAATTTACAATATTTGTTGCAACTGAAAAATCAGAATTCTAATTTTCTTTTATAAGAAAATTTAGTCCTGCTCATATGAATCATGTCAAGTTATGTTACTTGATTTTATTTACAAATGTAGAACCTTGAAAATATAGTCATATTTTTTTTAATACAATTTATGTAAGTAAACTCTTGTTTACTGTATTGCAGATAAGTCGCACCTTTTTTACCAAAATTTTTTTTCGATAAAATAGGGGTGTGACCTATCTACTCAACATACTGAAAAATTACTGCCGAATTTACAGGTAACTCATTACGGTAACACATAGACCTAGATCCAAGTACCAGAATGTGTATGCTAAGCATTGGAAAGCTGTCCTCTGTGCAAATCATGTACGAAAAAAATCTTACCAATTCACAGCTTTATACTGATCTGATGCTGTTAGAAATATATATATATATTTATTAGAATAAAACTGCAGAATATTTCCAATTCTCGTACATTTGACGCTGTTTACATCTTGAATTACAACTTTGCCCTATATCATGTATCGAGCATGCGTATTTGGATATATTTTTACATGTGGTATGGTTGCGTTTTCATGCTCCGCATAAGTTGGTATTCCAAGATTTCGTAGCAAAGCGTAACATTTCAATATTATAAAAAGAATAACACAATATACAAAACAACGTAAGTTTCTTATTTTACGTTCTTCCGTCACAGTTAGATCACCGAGAGTTTTACTTTGAGTATTTACTGGTAATACTTGCGAACTCTTGGGATTCAGTCCTGTTGACGTTTAATAAATTTTGTTTATATTTGAACATATGCCGGTACAGTAAAAATGTTTCAATATTTGTAAGCAGATTTTTGAAATGAAAGTAAATATTTTATATTTACTTTTATCAATGGGCAGTGTAATTTCATAGATTCCTATCTGCAAGTCAAACTCAAATACCCAATTTTTTGCCTCAAACTAAGGGTGCGACCTATCTACGGTAATTAAAAATGTGGTAGTACTTTAACTCCAGTCACTTTCTCACCAACACAATGTGGCTTCCCTGTGTCACTTCTACAAATACTTTCGCAACTTCTGCTCTGATGAGCTTAACTCCCTGGGGTCCCCTCTGCAGGAATTTACTTGAGCTACTAGACTAGCAACTACGTCCCCCACCCTTTTACAGTGAAACCCATTACACTTCTACTTTGCTTCTTTTCTTGCACCTCCCACCTGTGGAATTCCCTTCTTCCCTAACAGCTACAATCTCCAAGAATTTAAATGCAATGTCAATTACCATCTCTTATCTTCTTGACTCACATCCTTTCCCTGACAACCCTTCCTTTCCACTCCACTCTCATGCAGGCATCTTCACACCTGTATTTTCATCCTTTTCTTACTCATTCTCTGACTCCCCTGTAACTTGTTCCTCTTTTTCATCACTCACCTCTTATGTAGCACCCCCCCCCTGCACCAGTAGCAGTTCTGCCTTGTTTGGGATGAAAGAAAAAAAAAAAAAAAAAGTATAATACATCTGTTAATTAATGAGAAAACCTCTTAGTAAATTTTAAAAAAAAAAACCTTTCAAGTAATTGCTTGTTTAAAATATTTTCTTAAGATAAAAATTTATATACGTTGTTTAAAACATTTTTAAGTTTAAAAAGTCAGTTTATGTACTGATATCAATGACAAGGACAATTGGAAACAAACATCTAAGTGCAGATAACTCTAAAAATCGGGTATTAATTTTTTTTTTACACAATTGATATTATGAACAGGACTCAAAAAAAAAAAAAAGTTTGTTGACAAGTGTCACAACTTAAGGCAGCTGAAACCAAAAAATTATTTCCTATTTTTTAACAAGTGGACAAAAAATTATTTCCTATTTTTTAACAAGTGGACCAGTTTAAGTAGCACCCCCTTTTCAGCCCTATTCTTTACAAGTGGACCAGTCTATTTACGTAGTGCCTTCATCTGATGTGTGTTTGTAAATAACTTTGGCTAAGCATATAAACAGCTTTAATAATTATTTTAAAACTCAAAGCAAAGTAACGTAAGAAAACTTAGTTGTTTGACTAATACATGCATATGTCAAAGGGTAAGAAAATTACAGGTGTTGGGTTAGAGGTGTGAAAACCAAATCGTTTCTCAAGCCTTAGGTTTTTTTTGTTTTTTTTTTGTGGTTATCTTTTAATAGGTGAAGGTAAATCCTGAAGGCAATGGTGACCATGTCAGCATACCAAGTAAGACCTTAATCTACTTCTTCTTTTTCCAGATCTTCTAATGTTCATCTGTTTTAGTGTTGCATCCAAATTCTGTAATTTTTGTCTGTTTGCAGCCATGAACGGTGTTAAAAATATTGAGTATAGCATTGCTTATATCACGTTGGTTAGATCAGGTTATACTTTCAACGAGAATAGGGACCTGTGTCAATACAAGGGTTAATTTGTATTGCTCATGAAGCAGTACTGAAAAGTTCTCAATTTAACCTGTTCGTCAAACACAATTGTACTAGAATTTTTTTTTTTTTTTAGTTGGATTGAGAATTTTTCAGCACCCTTCAGAGGAAGTATAAAATATATCGCAAATTTGTATGAATAAAAAAAAAAAAAAAAAATCGGTGTTAAGGTTTCAGTAATTGTTGGTGTCCTGTACAAGTTGCCGTGTCAATCAGTTTTGTTGAATTTTTGTTTCTGCCAGTTTTAAAGTGACTAAAGGGAGATAACTCTAATCTCTTCGTCTAATCATTTTCGCTCTAAACCAATAAAATACAAGCAATACACGCAAATACGGAAACACCTAAAAGGGGGGGTGCAAAATGTGTGGTGCGAATGAATGATGTTGAGCTGGAGGGTGGCATTAGAAATTTGCTGCTGACACTTACGAATCATTGTCAGTTAAGCCTCTGAACATTTTGAGGAGGGCCTCATCACTGTAGGCAGTCGATTAAAATGACAAGTTATATAGTTGTTTTTGAATGTTCATCATAACAGTAATGGAAAACATTTTTGCAATAGGAATTTAATGCACTTAAACCAAACCGGTTCTATCAATCTACAAGGAAAGGAACAACATTGGATAAAAAAAAAAAATTAATGCATCACTTGTTAATTTATCTTGCTTTAAAAGTTGGTTTTACTTTCTTTTTTTCTTTATCTCTCTTTTCTGGTTTTCTTTGTCTCCTTTTTTAACACCTTTTCTCTTGATGTTTGTTGTCTTTATCTTTCTCACTTCTTGCTTTTCCTTTCTGTCGTCTCTCTCTCTCTCTCTCTCTCACATATTGCTCATTTGGTACAATTTGCTGGAAATCATGAAAATTCCAACACTAAAATAAAAACCCCCCTCTTAACTGAGACTTACTTTAACTGTTGTCTGTTCTTGAGAATACAATGGCGACGACAGTAGTGGCAGCACTGTCAAGCACGCTTGTTGAACATTTGGACAATTCCAGAACATTATCAGCTGTTGTCCCCTTCATTGTCATCATTCCACAAGAAATCTTTTTTTGTTTTTGTACTGCCCACTTATGCGTCTTTATGAGTTTGTACTTCTTGCTCCAGAGCTTGAGCCCACAATTTCTTTACCACAGGACAATATGTTTAAAGGAATACAGTGTTACATGTTTCAATCCCTGGCCTGGGCAGTACAGGGTGAACAATAAACGAGCAGTATCGAAAGAGAAACAAACAAGGACAAGAAAATAAGGATCTTGCACCAGCTGAAATGTGGTTGCGGGGGAGGTACAAATAATTCTGCATCCCTACACTTTGGACAAAATCCAAACATGACTCACCCCCCCCCCCCCAAAAAAAAAAAAAACATTGAAACTTTTATGACCTTTTGTAAGTTACATGAAAGTTGTCAGTGAGCTTCAACCTTAATTCCCTTTCATTTAACTTTATAAGGGAATTGAGAGATATATATATATATATATATATATATTATCTCCAAGTAAATAAGAAATGAAGAAAATATTAACGTTCACAACATTAATTTAAAACAGTGCTCAATATAAAAATAGAGCTATGACTATTTATTATAAATTATAGTTTAGTACAAATTATCTAATTTGTACATGTTCTACACTCTCTCTCTCTCTCTCTCTTATTTTTTTTTTTAATAGCAAACTACCCATAAAAAACAGTTAATTCATTTTATATGAATCACATGGGGTGAGAGTACACGGAACCTTAACATGTATATCATGGAGACATGGTTTTGTTCTAGGTGTGTCTTGAATTTGATAATGAAATTTGCATTTAGACAATCAATGTCTTGTTAATATTTAGGCTTATGTCTCTTCTAAATACCAGTTTGCGCTATTTACTATTGGGATTTCTCATCTAACATAAGCTGAAACGACTTCCACAGGGCAATGATGTTGGCAGCTCCAAAACCCAAGGCACCATTTCTTTGGATCACTTCCAAGAAGAATGTGTCTTTATCAAACAATGGCTGTGTAAATTTCTGCATGAGGTATCTGGAAGATAGAAAGAAAAAAAAATGAATTGAAATTGAATAAGGACAGAAATACTGTCAGTTCTTTAACAAATTTCTTCATTCTTTGCAAACTGAGAGAATTCAAAGAGAGCCAGGAACTTTGTGTATGATACATACAATTATCAGAGAAATTGGGGAATCTCATGGACTATCTACTTTGTAAATAGTATTTGCTCTCTAGAAATAACACAAAGGAAGAATAACAAGAGTTAGTAGTGACCATAAAAATATAATTGCTATCACATCCTATATACACACACACACACACACACACACAAACTGGCTAGGCAAATTTCTAGAGCAGTTAAATCTTGTTTCTCTGCTCATGTTAGAATAGATTTTGGCACTCATTCTGCTTTTCTGTCTTACTTCCTCAACACCATATTTCTTCTGTTGTTTATAAGTATTACTTGTGGTTGTGGTAATGACTACATGGGAAGGACATCCCAACGTCTGGACAGCTGACGAATTCTCAAAATGAATGCTCGGATGGGTCAACTTGTTAACCCTTCCAGGTCAGAGGTCAGCAATAACTAAACATCTGATAAGTAGCAGAAACTGTAACTGTCTTTAGTGTTGACCAGTGAACTGTGCTGTCTTTTTCACACTCCAGGGCATTGGGAACCCATCTCTCTGCAAGCAGAGAGAATGTCTGTTAGGATTCCACATTATTACCATCTAGTGCTTGCTCCTCCACAAACCAAATTTTTTTTTTTTTTTGCCCTTGACAAATTCATCTTCAGTTTTTAATATTTAAAAATCCCAGTTGAACCCTGATAAAAAAAAAAAACAGGATAGAAACCAATCGGTCATTCTTTTGTTTCTTATTTTTTCTTTGTCATCACTTATATGCCTGTAAGTATGAAGTTTAACATGTATCATATATATATATATATATATATATATCCGAGTGAGTATATCACATTTATCTAAGAAACCCCAAAGTGAAAACCTAGCCACAGGATCAAAGTAAATACAATTAAATAGATCCGCTAACAACAGACCTCAATCAATTAAACGATAGCCAACCATAAAGCCATCCTAAAAATTCCTAAGGTCAGCAAACAGAATAAGTTCCTAAACCACACACCCAAAAAGAACCCACACACAGAACTGACCACTCCACACGCCGCTCTCTTAGAAATTCTAACCAAAAGATATACCCGACCGATAAAACGTACATTCCAACAGATAATACCATTAATCAACAATTTCACACTTCCACACCAGGTTCTTCAAAAGTCTAATGGTCAAAACAAAAGACACATTCCCTTCATTATCAATAACCCCAACCAACCCTAAAACAACAACGAACCAAATATAAACAGGATGATTCCAAACTCTAACATATTATCGGGAGAAAGTAAGAGTCCTAACATTGAAACAACCATACGATTGTAGAGAAGAGGACATATATAGAAGAAATTATGAACATGTTCTAAAACACATATATATATATATATATATATATATATATATATTTATTATAAATTATAACTTCTTTTTCTTTTTTGAATTTTTGGTCTGAACCTGTGTATTATACATGAAGGATCATCATCATCATCATCATCATCATCACTCAAATTTTTCATAGAATCATTTATAACCAGCCAATTTCATTTACCTTGGTTCTTCATCTTCCTCTTTCTCCTTATTCTCCATGTCAATTAAAATGCCAAGTTTTTCTAGTTTTTCCAAAGAATCTCTGAGGTTGCAGGTTTGCACCACGGGTTCAACCTGAGCCAAATGAAAAAAAAAATAAATAAATAAAAGCAGTTTTTAAATTTAACTTCATTTAAAAAAAAAAAAAAAAAAAAAAAATGACTGCATTTGTTTAAATGTAAATAAATGACAGAAATCAGAATTGAATATGTTTGCAATACGCAACAGAACAAAAGATCAGCCAAAAAAATAAAATCAGATAAATAAGTATATATATATATATATATATATATATATATACATACACACACACACACACACACACACACACACACACACACACACAAACAAGACAAATCAACAATAACATACCATAAACTTCACAAGATGAGAATTGCTGTTGACATACAAGAGCAAGTTCTGATAAGCAAAAATAGGTTTCTGATTTTGAGACAAAACAGACCAGGACTGAGTCATGTGAAACTGGCTTGGAAGAAATCCTAGCGTGCATTTCTGCCTATAAATTGGGGAGGGGAAAGTATTTTGCAGTTATTCCCAATGAGATTTTTGTACATTATGCGATTTTTTTTTTTTTTATGTCATGGTGTTATATGTCAGACTAGCAGTATAGCCCGGCGTTGCTCGGGTGTAATGAAAGCTTTAAAACTAATCCATGGTCTTGGAGCTCGGACTCTTTGGACGTTGGCACAAAAGACATATATATATATATTTTGCTTCTTTTTTTCTTATACCTTAATGTAAGATACTCAATAGTAGGTAAATCAATATTTATATAGATAGGTGTGAGTTTGTAACCCTGGGTTTCACGCTCTTGCGATCGTCAAATTATATGTAGGGTTGCGTATATTCCTGTATTTTTGTGGAAGTGGGGTAAATCTGTCATCATGACAGACGCAGACATATATATACATATATATATATCTCCACACACACCTATGCAAGAACAGATGCACGTTCGCTCACTGAGGCTTGCATAAACATATATATGCCAATCGTGCGGTGCTCACCATATGTATATGTGTTCCGTTGAGAACATACATACGTATTCAGTTGGTGTATTCGAATACGTATGGCGTCTAAAAGACAGAAATATTTCACCAACAATAAGCTGGAAAATACTGAAAAAAGCACCTGCCTACAACAACATTACAAAAAAAATGCCTACTTTGTCTACATGAAAAAGTAGCAATTATATCTCATACCCCACAAAAGATCAGAACTAATTTCCAAATGCAGACATGAAAATAAATACCTATTATCACAATTTATACCAAACGGATAAAAGAAAAAAGGAAACCGCTGATACCATAATCCTATCAACTATTCTCGAGTTCAAACTACCACCATAATAATTGCATTTATTGTTATCATCATCACACCACCATTACTAATCACTACTGCCGTTTCACAATAACTATTTACTACCACAACTGTTATTATCATCAAATATTTACTATCACAGTATTAGTACGCAATCATCATTAACGTAAATTACACATCTCTGCCGTAGTAAAATTAATACACCACACATAAACACTAATAAGCATTACAAATTAGAATTTCTCCCATTTAAATTTTATTGATATTTATAATTATATACATACACTTTTCACATATCACCCCGAGCAAGGCGGTAATGCCACTGATGTGCAGGGGGCTACGTAAGAGTGAATAGATTGGAAAAGAGAAAGGTGAAACCACATCCTAAACAGGGAACAAGGGATGAGCCTCTACACCTGTTCAATAGACGTGGGTGGAGTGTGAACCAGGCAATAGAATTGGAGTAGATAGACTAAACTATGTTTTTTGTTTTATTCTTCAAGATAAAGTTGGATAGTATTGTAGATCCAGGCTACTCACCTCAAATACATATATATAAAGTTTTGTAATTTGCTTGAAGCATTGTGTATATTAGGAATATGGTTAGGTTTTGAAGGCTGTCACAATGCGTTTAGTAAAATAAAGGAAGTTAAATAAGTTGTTGGATATCACCTATATATATGTATATTTTATTTTAGACAGCATATCGATATAAATATTTTGCCATCATTTTTTATGGCACTGGCTCACTTGCAGTCCGTAATAAAATTTGTATGATGGATAGATGGTTTGTTCTTATCGTCAATCGTACTGGGTACAGTAAAAGATTAACAAATAGAACGATTATAACAATATTCCTGTAATAAAAGTTATGTGACAGATAGAAGGTTCGTCCTTTCCTTATTTAGTTAAGACCTTTCACCTTTTCATTTACGGCCTCTGAATTGCTATTATTACTACCATTGCATTTCTTAATAAATCTTGGGATTGGCTGCAGGTAGGTGAAACCTGCAAAAATGGGTTGTGTGTAGAGAGGGGGGGTGCTATTTCTAAATTGGAAAAGAAACCAGTAAGAAGTGGATTTAAACAAAATAGAAAAGCGCCGAATTCAATTTACCTCAGTGTAATAAGTGTACGGCGGTTCCACAAACTTGACGCCTCGACCTTTCAGCCACTCAACAGCATCCACTATTGTGGTGGTTAGCATACCAACATGATGGATTCCAGGGCCCCCGTGCGCTTCCAAAAACGTGTCCACTTGATTGGGTGCTAGAAATGAAAGAGAAAAAGAACAAAAATAATCTGAATATAGGAGTAAAATAATAGAAATTACAAGAATTATTAGCCGTCCAACTCAGTCCTGTTGGAGGAACCCCACCACCATCATTGACCATATCTTCAAGGATGTAGCCAAACTGGGCTAATTGTGGGTTGATGAGACTAACCGATAGTTGATGGGTTTGAATTCAGAGTTTTCCTTCTCTTACACAGGTTGCCACCCAAGACTATAGAACTTAGTCTATCCTGCTATTTAATAATAACTGGAGTGGGGGGGGGAGAAGAAGAGATGGATTAATACCTTTCCCAAGAGTGTTAGCACATAATGTAATGAACTCGACCAGAATTCAAATTCGGCTCTCTGATACATTAATCCAAGCCTCTGTCCATTACTCTACCATGCCTCCTGTTGGTATCTAATATGTTCCACTATGCGTATTGGGTTTATATTTTTATAAATAATTAATTGTGGGATCAAAGATAGCGAGAGGAGAAAAAGAAAGAGAGAAAAGAATGTAGAGTAGGGATTTCTAAAGTGGGTAGTTATCTGAACCCTGACATGCGCGCGCGCTCTCTCTCTCTCTCTCTGAAGTATGTTTTGCCTTCACTTTTCAGTGTGTCCCATTTATATAACAACTAGCAGCATAGCCCGGCATTGCTCAGGTGTAATGAAAGCTTATATGAGTAAATGGTATCATGGCTGAGACTAAGAACTACAATTATACTTACTTAGAGTCAAACCCGAAGCAAAAACTAAAATAAAAGGCTGAAAAAATACAGGCAGATAATCAGACACACACACACACACACACACACACACACACACACATCTTGCCTTTTATATACATATTATCAATTTTCTGCACTATTGTAAGAACTGCAACCTTGAAACTTCTGAATATCATTTCTTATGTCTTTGTTTATGAGTGTATCAAATTTTATTAAAATCGGACCACTCCTTCTATAACCCGATTTTTTTCGATTTTCAATATTTATCGGGGGTACCTTAACACAAAACTTAGCTAAGAACACTCACAGACGTTTATAGTACAACTGTGTAAATTTTCAAAAAAATCGGTTCAGCTGTTTCAGAGTCTATAGGTAACGGACACACACAGACAAAGTTCCATTTATAAATAAGTTTAGATTTAGATTAAACAATGATTACCAAAATGGGGTGTAGTGTTTTTCCTGTGGTGCAATGGATGATGAGAAAAATGGTTAGCAGCCACAGGCTGACAGTGACACATCTAAAGTATAACCTGCACCCCCACTCCACACACACACACACACACACATTGTAGCTGAAGTGTGTCTTGCCTTCACTTTACAGTGTATCCCATGTATATAACAATTAATACTGGGTTGTTCGGAAAGTTCATGCTGATTTTTAATGGAAATTAACACACAAAACAAAATTATTCCCTGAAATATTTATTTAACTTGAAATGAACCATTTTGTGGCACAACCTTTCTTCATTTTTCCTTCAACTAAAGAGTCCGTCTTCCCAGAACTTTTGGCAGTTTCTCAGCAAAGAACTCATTAAAAGGTGGCCTTTTTTCTTTTTTGTCATCAAAAATATTAGAATTTTTAGACTTGAAATTGTTTTGTAAGGACCTGAAGAAATGAAAATCCAAAGGAGCAATAACTGGTGAATATGGCGGGTGGGGTGACACGTCCCAGCCAAGCTGCAATAGTTTTTGCTGGGTCACCAGAGAAATGTGAGGTCTCACATTATCCAAATGAAAAAAAAAATAACATCTTTTCTGTTTGGCAATTCTAGGCATTTTTCTCTAATTGCTGCCTTTTAATTCGTCCAGTTGCAAGCTGTACTTTTCAGAATCCATTGACTGGTTACGTGTGTGTGTGGAAGGGTTGCTTGAGCATTTTTCATCAATAAGGCTGCAATTGCCAACTCTAAACTCTTGATCCACATCTGTAAAGTTCTGTCAGCGAAAGCATCTTCACCATACACAACACAAATCTTTCTTTGTTGTTTGCAAGGCAATTTTGCCTTTGTGGTAATAATCAAGCGTCTAAAATGCACCTTATAATCTTCCATTTCGACAAGAATGTAAAATTGACACAATTAAGTAATTAACTTACTATTCTTCACAGATGTTTACTGTGCTCTTATCGGAAATGTAAGCATATTATATCTGGCAATAAATTTGACGTCTTCTAACATGATAGACCATGAACGACTAAAAATTAGAATGAACTTTTCAGACAAATCGACCCTTTCATGATAAATGTTCTGATGAACTTTCCTCTATGGTATGCAGACTTTATGAGTTTAAGCGCAGTACTAGATTGGCGATAAGGTCTCCTTCATTTTACAGTTGAACTGGCTAAATAAAAACGTAAGCAGTTTCTTTTCTCACAATTCTTGCTTGGAGAACTCTTCTGGTATCTTTCCTTCCAGCCAACTTTGATTTTCAAAAATGTAAATGCAAAGTCAATCGTTATTTACTGCTTTCTTGACTACTCTTCTTTTATTGTCATTGCACCTTAATATTTTTCTTCGACACTCACTAACCCCATCCCCCTCTTCTGTCTTAGGGGCTTTATTGCCTTGCTTGGAGAAAATGATTAAAAGAATTATTATGGGTAATACTAAAAGACTTATTTGAAATGAAATTCTAGCATTAAGAAAATCCAATCAAAGGTTGACTATACGTTGGGGTGGGGGAATTAGTGTTGGGTTTTGGTATTTAAGCAGTCAGCAATCCACCAAAAGTTTGGGAAGCTTGGATACAGAGAGATTAAATGATCAATTAGCTGTATATTTTCAACAAGCTATGCTTATGGATATCTATTTATTGATACGCTTATGCCATGCTTGGTATCACAGATTCTGAGAGGAAAACAGAAAGAAAGCGGGACATAGAGACAAAAACAGAGTGCAACACTGAGTGGGGGAGATATGCCAGTGTCATATACGTCCCCATTCTTTTAGAAAAAGGGGTTATCAAAGAAAATACAAAGGATCTGTAGTCCATATAACATCTGGACGATCTTCAGAAGTGGTTCTACACTTCGCAGATTACTTCTCCCGAGTAAGACCCCCAACAGTGGAGAACATGACTAAGGACTGTGTGTACGCCATTCCATGTAGTTGTGGAAAGAAATATAAAGGAGAGGCTGAATGCCCCTCGTTAAGGTAAGACTACAAGAACTTCGCAAGGCCGTAACACGAGGGGAGTAGCTGACCACATATGGAGAGAGAAAGGGGATCACCCCCACCCATGGGATGAAGTTGAAGTAATAGAGAACGCCACTGGAAACTATGTAAACTTAACAAATCAGCACATATGCTAGGCTTCAAAAATCTCCTAAGCCGACAAAGCATAGAGATGAACACGATATGGGAACCAGTAATACGGAGTGCCAGAGAAAATCATTATTGTCAAAAAATTGCAATATGAGCTCTGGTAAAAAAAGGATTACAAGTTTCCTAAAAATTCAGTTCTTTTCCTTAAGGACCCATGTCCCAGTGGATATAGATGTTGCTTAGTTCCTGTGACTTGACCCAAAGAGTTGTGAATTCAATACCAGGCTACAGAGGTAGTGAACAAGTAACTTGCAGGGTTAGAGGGAGATAACTCAATTAGGGAGGGTGATATTGCTGTCTAGCAGTTTACCACAAGCAGTGGTTATCTTCTTCGGACAGCTTGTGAGTACCGTATTTTGTTGATGCTATAAAGATTACAATTTCATTTCCTAACTTCCGTTTTAGTTATTTCTCATTCAGTAACCTTTTTAGATGAAGGCAGCTGTTTGTAATGGGGGGGGGGTTAGACCATGATTTGTGACCAAACCTTATGACCAACGGGCTTCTCTCTGACAAACAGTATGGGTTTCGCTTCACCAGGTCTACTGCTGATATGCTAATGACCATTACCGAGTACATATACCAGGCACTCGACAAGAATGGTGAAGCCCGAACCGTTGCCTTGGATATCTCCAAAGCATTCGACAGGGTCTGGCATGCTGGCCTCTTGTGCAAACTGCGGAGCTATGGAATAACTGGACATCTGTTTGACCTCATCCAGTCCTTCCTCTCTAACCGCACATTAAAGGTGGTATTAAATGGGCATGCCTCCCAAAACTACCAGACGAACGCGGGCGTCCCTCAAGGTTCTATCCTAGGTCCCACGCTCTTTCTGATCTACATTAATGATCTCCCCGACACCATTAGATCCCAAGTTGGCATGCATGCCGATGACACAACAATCTACTCCCGCATCGATCAGAAACCAGGTCTGGACGACAAAGTGAACTTCGCTGCCGCACTTGAAAGGGACCTCCAATCCGTAGTGACCTGGGGTAGGAAATGGTTGGTAAATTTCAATGCCTCCAAAACAAAGCTGTTATCAACTAACCACCATAGACAATCGCATCTACTCCCAGAGAGTAAAATACTACGCCTCCTTGGCCTTACACTCTCGGCAGACCTCAAATGGAATGACTATATTGAATCCATTGCCAAATCTGCTGCTATGAAAGTGGGCTCCCTGTACAGGGCCCGGAAATTTTTCCCATCTGAATCTATTCTGCACATATACAAATCTACCATCCGCCCGTGTATTGAATATTGCTGCCATATCTGGTCGGGTGCCCCTGCTGCTCTCCTTGGGCTTCTTGACAAAATACAAAGGAGGATCTGTAACGTGGTTGATACTGACTTGGCAGACCGGCTGCAGCCGCTCTCACACCGGCGTGATGTAGCTTCCCTGTGCCTCTTCTACAAGTACTTTCATGGCTTCTGCTCCGATGAGCTTAGATCACTGGTGCCGCCTAAGCACGAATTTACACGAGATACTAGATTAGCAACTAGGTCCCACCCTTTTACAGTTAAACAAATAAGATGTAACCGTAAATTCTACTCCAACAGCTTCTTTTCTCGCGCTTCCCGCCTGTGGAACTCCCTTCCACAAGTCTGTTTTCCCGACAGTTACAATCTCCAGGTGTTTAAATGTAGGGTCAATAGACACCTCCTATCACACTAACTCCCAACTATTCTCACAACACTCTCATCTACCCAACCCTCATTCTCGGTATCCTCACCCGCCTATCACCCACCCTCTGTTATTTCCTATATTTAATCAGCCTTTCTCCACTCTACATAGCCCCCTGCACAGTAGTGGCAGTGACATGCCTTGCTCGGGGTGAAACGCTTATAAAAAAAAAAAAAAAATGATTTGTTGAGGACAAATTTACACCCCACCCTCCCAAGCTGCAACTGACCTTATGGAATGAAAATCTTTCATCATCATCATCATCATCATCATAATTTAACATCCATTTTCATGCTAGCATGGGTTGGATAAGGTTTCCTTGATGGCTCCGTATATGAGCCCTCATGAAATATTTTAGCAAGTTTTAAAGCTGTATGCCATAACACCAATCATTTTGTAAAATAATAAAAATTATTGAGGTTTCTCTAATCAAAAATCCTATTAAACCCAGATCATGTTTCGTGTCTAAGACGGTGGTGGTGGGAAACAGAGCATCTGAGGAAAACACACACACACACATATATATATATATTTAGATAAATTTTTAGATATTCTACAATTTCATGGGTATTTTGCTGCCGGATAAAAAGCTGTACCTTTTGGGTCTGATGAGCAGCTTTTTTCTGGCTGCAAAATACGTATTACCCATTGAAATTGTAGTATATCAAAATTCTTTTCTAAATTATATTACTTTGTTAAATTAAATAAATGAATTTAACATTAAGTTCTTTTGAGTTCATCTCTATTGGAATTTACTTGACTAATATACCAAGTATTCTATGTTATCTATATATATATATATATATATATATATATATATATATTATTAAAATACTTTAATCCCAACAGAAAAGTAGGTTTTTCCATTTTAAAATATTACAGTTGCCGAGGAGATGTGAAATCTCTCTTAGGGAACTATTTTATCTTTTATGAGGCATCAAAATAAAGTTTAAAATCACCCCTGTCCTAACAGTTTTGCATACTACCGGTAGTGTGCAAAAGTATTAAGACAGGGGTGATTTTCCTAAAAACCTCACTGAAATTTAAATACAGGGTGAAAAGCCAAGTTTCTATTTTCCAATCTTTTCACTCTTTTCCTTTATTATTTTTTTTTCAATTGGAGTAGATAAACTAAACTATCGCCCGGTTCACACTCCACCCACATCTATTGAACAGGTGAAGAGGCTCATCCCTTGTTTCCTGTTTAGGATGTGGTTTCCGGCTTTCTCTTTTCCATTCTTTTTACCCTTACGTAGCCCCCTGCGCATCAGTGGCGTTACCGCCTTGCTTGGGGTGATATGATTAAAAAAAAAAAAAATTGCTAACAAATATTGATTATTTAAAACTAGGTGTAAAAAAAAAAGTATTAAAAAGAAGTTATATTTAATTTTTCCAATTTTCTATTAAACAAGTTATTTTGAAACTACTTTATTGAACATCTTTGGGATATTTTGGATAAAAAAAATTGATAAATCTAATGTTACTTCGCAAGACACACTTTGGGAACAAATACAAGCTGCTTGGCAGGAGATACCATTAGATACATTGAAAAAGTTTGTGATGTCAATGCCTGAGAGAATGAAGGCTGTGATCAAAGCAAAAGGCTATTATACTAAATATTAAATTTATTTTGTAACAAGTACTTTTTCTAGTTAATGCATTTGTTGAGTAAATTAAAAAAAATTACTTTAATTAAACTGTTTATCTTCTGTCAATATGCCTCATAAAAGATAAAATAGTTCTTGTTCTAATACTTTTGCACAGTACCGTATATATTATGAGAGAGAGAGAGAGAGAAATGGGTACACAGAGAAACAAAAAGAGTGTGACAGAGGAATTTGAAGGTGTGGCTCCCTGTAAGATAGCAGTTTCTAGTGAGGGCTTAAATCCGGTTTCATTACCTGACAAAACTGCCAAGGAAGTAGACTTCAGTATTTTTAAGAAAGATGATGTTATTTTTCTTATAACAATATGGGAATGGTCCCGCGTTTGAAAGTTACAAAAAATTTATTAGAAAATCTGTATAATTTGCACTGGTACTGATGGTAATTATATAGGACTTGCATTACAGTTTAAACCAGTGGTTCCCAAAACTTTTTTTCTGTCATTTCTCCCAAAACACCCAGTTCAACCATCCAGATTTCCCCCTTCATGTGTATGAGGTAAAGAGCAGTTAAAACACACTGAGACTATTTACTAATTCATTTTCCAAATGTACAAATATACTGATAAACTTATAGTTGCAGAGTAAAGTGGATAGAGAGCAGTTAGTAACAACTAAGCATAGCCATAGAGAGCGGTTAGTAACAAATAAAAGGACTTTTGTTTGCTCTTCTGCTTCAGAATTAAATTAGTGAGAAGGGTGATTCTGCTTATTTTGAACCAGTGTATCAATATCAGGGTTAGTTTTGGCAAGCGCGCAACATATGTTGCATTCCACCTTCAGTCGGTTTCGTGCTTTGGGCTTGATTGTGAGTAAAGTAGAAAATCCTGACTCACAAAGGTAGGTTGTGGAAAAACAAAATGAGTAGGTAGTGTACTTATTTTCCCTCTGGTAGCTTGAAATTTCCCCCAGTTTGGGAATCGCTGGTTTAAAGTAAATATTTGAAGTTCAGATTTTTGGTCGTCATTACTTTGTTTTAAAAGTAGCTGTCAGAAACTTTAAGAAAAGTAAACACACAATGTGATAGAAACAGCACCCACATAATAGACATTAGTGGTAATTGTGTCTTCATCGTGCTAATGTCCTACCATTATATGGGAGGAAATTTGCCACATGCTGTATTATAAGTTAATCAAGTTTTGCTATTTTTTAAATAACTGTTTCCCCCCAAGCAAGGCAATACCACCACTGGTGCAGAGGGGGTTACAGTGAAAAAATAAAAGAGGAAACTAGTTATAGGGGATGTCAAAGAAAGAAAAAAGAGAGACGGGAATCAAAAAGATAGAAGATGGCAATTAACATTGCACTCAGACCTCAAATGGAAGCACTATATTGAATCCATAGCAAAATCTACTGCTAAGAAGATTGGGTCACTATGTCGATCCAGGATGTTTTTTCCACCTGAATCCATCCTGCATATATACAAGTCAACCATCCGTCCGTGCATGGAGTACTGCTGCCATTTATGGTCAGGTGCCCCTGCCGTTCTCCTCAGTGTTCTTGACAAGCTCCAAAGGAGAGTCTGTAATGTGATAGGTACTGATCTGGCGACTCGTCTGCAGCCACTTTCCCATCGTCGAAATGTGGCCTCCCTCTGTCTCTTCTATAAATACTTTCATGGCTTCTGCTCGGATGAGCTTAAGTCACTGATGCCTCCTCAACAGGTGTTTACCCGTTCAACCAGACTGGCAACTGGGTCCCACCCATTCACAGTCAGGTTAGCCAAACGCAGACGACAATTCTACTCCTGCAGCTTCCTCTCTCGCACTTCCCGCCTGTGGAACTCACTCCCGTATTCTTGCTTTCCTGACGGCTACAACCTCCAGAAATTTAAAAGCAAAGTTAATACTCACCTACTAACCACTGGCCTCTAGCTCTCTCCCCTCCCCTGTATAACCCTCCCTTTCTCTCCGCCCATGTACCTGTCATTGCACCTGCTTTCTCAGCTTTCTATTGTTCCTTTCTAACTAGCTTGTACTCCTCATTCTTTTCTAATTAATCTTTTTACATTTATGTAACCCCCTGCACATCAGTGGCGTTTCTGCCTTGCTCGGGGTGAAATGATTAAAAAAAAAAAAAAAAAAAACTTAAACATTTGGAGATTGTAGCTATTGGGGAAGGGAGTTCCACAGGCGGGGAGTCAGAATTGGAAGACTCAGGAATTCTGTAATTTGTACCTTAGAGAATTAAAAAACTTAATCTGAATTTTAAAAATATCTACAAACGAGTCCATAAAAACAAAGTATCATCGTTAATCTTACCTGAACCGTCTAAACTCTCGGCAATCACAAAGAGAATGTTTGCGGTACCATCAGCGTTGTTGCTGCACAGACCAACTTCCGAACATTTCCAATATTCAAATGCTTTCAATCGTAGAGCGACTCCTGGTAAGTTAATCACAAAGCCTTCATTTTGATCTTCACCACTAAAAAAAAAAAAAAAAAAAAAAGAAAAAAAAAAGAGATTACTATATTTCAAAGAGACTGTAAAGGGTTTTAAATTTCATTCAATTTAGAGACAATTTTTCTCTCCCTAATCTCTTACACGTAAGTCTACCATTCGTCTATGCATTAAGAATTGCTCTCATTTCAGGTTTGGTGCTTCTATTACATATTTAAAGATTTTTGATAAAATTCAAAGAATTTGCAATATTATTGGTCCTGACTTGGCATCTCAGCTTCAGCCCTGTTTCTCACCGGTGTAATGTTAATTCCCTATGTCATTTCTAAAAAATAATTTCATAATTGTCCGGACAAACTTTTCTCAGTGGTACCTAAACTTTATAAAGTTAAGCACAGTACTACACTGGCGGTAAGGTTTCATCATTTTACAATCAAAATGGCTAGATGTAACCATTTCTCCAGATTTGGGGGTTGGGTGCAATTTTTTTTTTTGTGTGTGTGTGCAGAAATCTTTTTAGTATGGATTGTCATAAGTGACATATTATTAAAAGGTCACATGTTTTAAGAGTTGTTCCCCTTACAAAATGTTCACTTAGGTTTCATAAATTAATGTCAATTCTGGTCAATCATACTCAGCTTGTCAACACATTTGGTTGTCATCAATCACTTAATGTGTCAAAAATATGACATCTGTAATTAAGAAATACTTGTATTCTAAATTTCATGCTAGAAGCAAGTAATATTTATTTCAAATCACATTAATTTAACTTTAGTTTTGGAAAATTAACAAATTTAATGTGTTAGAGATTTATATTTTATTTTTGCAATATTCTTAAAAATGAGAATTAATTTGTCAATCGATCAAAAATGAACGAAAAACTGATAACTTAAAAACTCAAAAAGTTGACACTCCAATCAATATAATTTCTGTTTGAAATCCACCAGGGTATTTTGCTTACTGGAAATAGTAAATTTAGCTTTCAATCAAAGCTAAAATGAAGCTTCAAAAAAGTTTTTATATTTTTTTTAAAATTCACTTTAAAACTTAGGTATTGAAAATAAGTGGGGGGTACCTAATAAAAATATAATCAAATATGTAAGTAAAAAAAAAAAAAAATTCCTGGAATATTGTCCACCAGAAAAAAAAAACAAAAAAAAAAAAAACGTATGTCAGATACTTATTTGGCAGCAGAATTTTCGGCATCCTTTCCCCTAACAACCCTTGTATCATGCTCTTCTCCCTTTTCCACTCTACACTCATGCAGCTCTCTTCACACCAGTGTTCTCACTTTTCTCTTAACCATTCTCTGCAGGCCTCTGAAACTTGTTCCTTTTTCTCATCAATCTCCTCTCATGTAACCCCCTGTACACCACTGCCCTGCTTGAAGTGAAATGATTATTAAATAAAAAAAAAAAAAAAAAAAGTTGTTGGTTGGTTGTTTTGTTTTTATGGCATATCAACCTCGGCGGGTCATTTATTGCCAACTAAATTTTATTTATTTATTGCTGGTAATACCTTTTTCTTTTCAACAATTTATTGTTGTTTTTATAGAAGTTTTGTGTCTAGTAATACTTTTTTCTTTTTCGAGTATCAAGATTCATTGGGATTTGTTTTTAAGGGCAGGGTCCCCAAGTCCCACCCTTGTTATTTAACCCATAACTGGAGGGAAGGGACGGATTAATACCTTTCCCAAGGGTACCAGTGCTTAAGTGAATGCAGAGTATTCAACTGGAATTTGAATTCGGCTCACCGATTTCTCTTTCTGAGCCGATATCCACTGCACCACAACGCACATCCGTCACTATACGCTTACAGCACCTGGTATTCCCAAGTGGTCACCCATCTAAGTACTGACCAGGCTCAACATTGCTTAACTTTGGTGATCGAGCGAGAACTGGTGTATTCAACATGATAGGCCGTAAGCCCATTTAGTTTATAGTGATCAAAATAAATTCTAGATTTAAGAATTCAAATCTGACTCATTGTTAGAAATAAACAAATTTTCTAAAATTTACAAACTTTGCTTAACACACACAAAACTCGGGAAATTTCACAACTTGATGAGAAATGTTTGTCGTCCAATGTAAAGGCCAGAATCATATCCAGGAGTGAATTCCCAAACGAAATAAGACAAGCGAGGATGACGGTCGCTTCAGAGAGTTAAGATGAGCAATTAACACATACCTTGACAAATTTCAAGCGATTGTTATTATTATTGTCTATCTTTCTCGCCTCTTCATCGTTCACCTGTCTACTTGATAACCGCATGTACTTCAAAGACACTACTACCCAACAACAAATGCTCACACATACATACGTTCCTTCCTTACGTACACAAACTCTTTCCAACAAATTACTACTACGAACATGTGATACCCTTAACTTCTTAACTGTTTCTCTTGGAACGTTTAACTTCTACCAATTCATGTTATTCTTTTCCATTAATAAATTCCTATTTGAACAGGCAAAATGTATACCTTTATTCTTTCACAAATCCACTCATTCCAATCTACAACCTGCTGACAACCTTCTGATAATCTATATATATATATATATATAAAAGGCAAGATGTCTGTCTGTATGTCCTTTATATAAATCCACAATTTTTATCAAATTCTCACCAAACTTCACACAAATATTCTTTAGGCTTCTGGTCAGGTCATGAGCTACTTATTTTTTCTGATTCCCCACCACCCCCAATATTGGAAATCAATACCCAGATATCAGATCAAGTCTCATCAAGATCAGGATTTCAGCCCTTTTGTTGTGGTTCTTGCTGCAAAAGTTGCTCTAACTTGGTAAAATTATAGTTTTTAGTCTCAAACATTAGTAGATTTTCTCAGACGACTCGTTTTTTCCAATATTGGAAATCGATACTCCCGATATTCTATCGAATCTGATCAAAACCGATATTCAGCCATCAATATGGCTCATTTTCTCCAATTTTACTCCTGATGAGTACAATAAGTTTTTATGGACTTACTTAGGTTAGTTTATCCTTGGACGACTTCTTTGTCTCCGATATTGGAAATCGATACCTTGATATCGTATTGCGTCTGATCAAAATCAGGTTTTCAGCCTTTTTATTTTGGTTTTGACTTCGACTTTTGTACTAAGTAGGTATAATTGTAGTTCTTAGCCATGACACCATTTACTAAGAGGACTTATTTAACCTTCAAAATTCAATTAACGACGGAAAACTTATTTGACATCGATACCAGAAATCAAAATTTGACTTGCATCCATTCAATTTTCTTTCAGTCTATGGTTTTGCTTTAACTGGAAACAACTATTGCTTTTTAGTCTTTCGTGCCAACGTCCAAAGAGTATGAGCTCCAGGATCATGGATTGGGTTTAAAGCTTTCGTTACACCCAAGCAACACCGGGTTATACTGCTAGTTCTGGATAAAACCTTTAAGTTTTAGGGAGTTTGGTTATATTTCACACAAGGCTGAATCAAGAAACATTGACCATCTCCCTATAGCTTCAAGTGTCAGAAAAATTCAACTTATTCCTAAGTGGTATAAAATTGAAAGCTAAGGATTGTGAATTTTGACAAACTCTAGGACGATTTAATAAGACAGGAATGTATGTGGAATCCAAAACAAAGAGACATGGAAGGTTACTACTTTGGAACCCTGAATTAGCATTAAAAACAACAATAGATAAATGCTGAGCAAGTGAAATCAGTGTGACTCAAGTAAAAAACATAAATGGAGTAATGTTAAAAATAAAAAAATATTAATAAATAAAAAAGTTAATAAAAACATTAAAGCAACATCAGTGTGACCCCAAGTAAAAAAAAATAAAATAAAAATGAATGGAAAAATGTTAAAAAAAAAAAAAAAAAAAAAAAAAAATCTTTCTCTTTTCCAATCTTCTTACTTTGGTTTCTTTTTTTCTTTTTTTCAATTGGAGTAGATAGATCTATCTATCGCTCGGTTCACACTCCACCCATGTCTATTGAACAGGTTAAGAGGCTCATCCCTTGTTCCCTGTTTAGGATGTGGTTTCCGGCTTTCTCTTTTCCAATTTTTTCACTATTACGTAGCCCCCTGCACATCAGTGGCGTTACCGCCTTGCTCAAGGTGATACGATTTTTAAAAAAAACAACAAAAAAAAACAAACTCAGTAATAATAAAAACCTTAGTAATAAAATAGTTGTTAAGAAAATGTCAATAATAAAAAATTAAAAATTCAATAAAAATAATAATAAAAAAGTTTTAAAAAATTAAGTGAAATCAGTGCAACTCAAGTAATAAAAAAAACACACATTAAAATTTTTATTGTGGTCTTTTATGGTGATATAATACTCCTTTTATGGTGATATAATACTCCTTTTTTCAGAGTTTAACTACTGTCACTTATTTTCAGTTTATCCGTGATTATTTTACTAGAAGTATTTATATTATCAACTAAATTATTCATGTTATTAACTTTTTTATAGTTTCTAGTTTATATAAATTTGTCATAATCAGAGCATTGTATTCTTTTGGTGTTAATACCAGCAGTAAATCTACCATCCGCCCGTGCATTGAATACTGCTGCCATATCTGGTCGGGTGCCTCTGCTGTTCTCCTCGGGCTTCTCGATAAGGTTCAGAGGAGGGTCTGTAATGTGATAGATACCGACTTGGCAGACCGCCTGCAGTCTCTCTCCCACCGGCGCGACGTGGCTTCTCTGTGCCTCTTCTATAAATACTTTCACAGCTTCTGCTCCGATGAACTTAGATCACTAGTGCCCCTAAATACGAATTTGAACAAGATACTAGATTAGCAACTAGATCCCACCCTTTTACAGTGAAACCGATAAAATGCAACCGTAATTTCTACTCCAACAGTTTCTTTCCTCGCACTTCCCAACTGTGGAATTCTCTTCCAAACGATTGCTTCCCCGACGGCTACAATCTCCAGGAGTTTAAATGTAAGGTCAATAGACACCTCCTAACACACTAACCTGCTCCCATTCTATCAAACACTCTTCCCATCTGCCCAACCCTCATCCTCGCTATCCTTACTCATCTGTCACCTTCCTCCTGACATTCCCTATGTCTAACCACTCCTTCTCTTTACCTTCCTCTATGTAGCCCCATGCGCAATAGTGGCAGTGGAATGCCTTGCTTGGGGTGAGATGATTAAAAAAAAAAAAAAAAAAAAAAAAGTAATGCAGAACAAGGGACTGAGAAACCAAAAAATAGGGAAATTTTAAAACATACCATCCCAGTATCAGTTTGGCTGGGGCAATGTCACCCCTGAAATAATAATAATCATAATAAAGGAGGATGTGCGTTGTGGTGCAGTGGATATTGGCTCGGAACGAGGAATCAGGGAACCGAGTTCGAATTCCAGATGAATTCCTTGCATTCACTTACGCGCAAATACCCTTGGGAAAGGTATTAATCCGTCTCTTCCCTCCAGTTATGGGTTAAATAATAGGACAGATTGGATTCTATAGCCCTGGTCGGCAACCAGTCTACCGCAGAAAGCAATGGCAACCTACTTCGGGATAATCTTCTGCCCAGTCAGTCATGTCTCTTTCAAGACATGATCGCCCAAAGCGTGTATCGCGCATGGCACTTAATTGACTGAATAAAGGAGGATGTGTCATAAAACAGAAAATACCAAGTGAAAAAGGTGCAGCTCAAATGACCAAGATGTTGATATACTGTAAGGACTTTGAAATTTTAATGTTTGGAAAATTAATTTAGAAATACAATCTTTTTGTAAGCATACAAAGAATAACAGATTACTAATGGAACAGTAATAATTTGGAACTTTTGAAGAGAAATAGATTTTGACACTATAAGAATTGGAGTTAAAATAAAGGATGTTTTGATTTAGAACTTTGATTTTAAACAAAAATAACGTCAGAATAATTAATAGCAAGGTGATAAAACAATAGTGTTTTGTTGTGAATCTTGAAAACCAATCAGCAAAAAAGTAAATTGTTTATTCTTAAAGAGCTGAAATTGTACTTTAAAAATATATCATGGAGGGGGTTGATGTGGTTGAACTAGGGGAAAGAAGTCAATAATCAGGTTGTATTCTAAGACCATGGTTCCCAATCCCAGGGTAAATTACTCTAGTGAGGTAATGAGCCCATATTTTGGGGATAATGGATGTTTGGTTTGGGAAGAGACAATCAGCTTATAATTTCACACCATGCTAAATTATTAACGAGAACATTTCAAGGAATAATTCCTCCTACCCCAACCTCTCTTAAAGTATCTTTCTTTCAAGCCTCTAGAGCAGTACAAATTCTCATAAGGATTTTCAGCCATTTATTTATGTGAACAAGCTTTTTCTCCTGTCCTTGGAATGAAGACTAAGAAACATAGCAGACTCAACGTGGCAAATAACACCTGAATAGCTCTTTCAGTCACAAAGCCAAGAATAAATTAACTGGAACAGGCAAGCTCAACACTCGCATTAAAAATCACTGCTAGGTTTACGGCTACTATACCTCTGATTATTATAGATTGGTACTATTGTATTGAATAATTTCCATTAACTTTGTCTGCTTTTGATGTATGAAAATAATTACTTCTTTTCCTACATTACGGGTATTTGTTCATTGGGGTAATGGATAATAGTGAAATTGTATTTTGGGGTAATCGCAACAAAAAGGTTGGGAACCTATGTAAGACCACAGGCCTCTATTTAAGTGCATGTTTACTTGAGCACAAACAGAAGCACCAAGAGAGAGTTGAGAAGATGGGTCAACGAGAAGAGATGAAAGATGGAGATGGGTTGAAGAGATGGAGAGGAGTTGAGAGAGAGGAGTTGATGAGATGAGAGAGACATCAAAGATTAAGAGAGAGCGTCCACTACTGCTGTAATTAAGCGAAGAAGTGAACTTAAGTTATCCGTAATCTTTGCATAACACTGCTAGGGAATTCCCTCATACACTGATAATGAAATAAGTATGGCGACTACTAAGAATAGACCAAAAAGGGTTAAACGAGGGCCACATCTCTACTTTGCCGAAATTATTTGAAGTATTTCGGTTTTATTTGGTCTTTATTCATATACAAGAGACATTCAACTTTGTGCAACAAGAATTATTTTTTTGTTTTTGTTTACCAAAAATTAAATTGCATTGACTTGGTTATATTTATTTTTCTGTTAACCCGATTTTCACCCAATGAACATGCAGGTAGACCAGCAGAGTGCTTCCAGGTTTCTATGATCTGATGACAATTCTCCAAAAAAAAAAATCACAACGTGGCTGGAGGGTGGCATCAAATTGACATTGGAAACCGGAGACTTGTGTTTAACCTGTAATACACCCGGTCTGGTGGAGTGTGTCAGTCCAGTGGGGTGAGGATACGGTGTTACATCAGAACACCAGTCCAAAATCTCACTTTTTGTGCAGTAAATACAAAAAAAAAAAAAAAAAAAGGCATCATTTTGATATATCCCGGAAAGGAATATCAGTGAAAAGATAAGTGTACGAATGATACTTAACACAGGAAATAAAAAGAAGGGATTTATTATACGAAGGTACAATAAACCATAAGATACACAATAGCAATCAACGAATAAGAGCGGAATAATCTATCAAGTAGAGAATGTCTTCGCCTTTGTTGTATCCTTCTCAGTTGCTTCTCGTCACTGTCCTTTATAGACTAGAGCATTCCATTATGGGGTATGATAGGATGTTCCACTATAACACATTTAAACAAGGCCCCATTTATGAAAAGAAAACATGGAAGATGCTAAAGACCCAACTATTTTGTTGGTATAGGTCACACTGGCTATTTAATTGACCCTCTCATACCCCACACTGGTACAACTCTCTGGCCAAAAAGTTAAAAAAAATTTTTTTTTTTTTCAACTCACTGGCAGAATCAATGGGTGTTTTGGGATGGAATCAACTGTCTTGAATATTGTTAAAAGTAAGCCATTTTCCTTTCTTTTTTTTTTTTCGTTTTTGCTTAATTTTAAACTTTTCATGTCTAATTGAAGGATTGGTTTTGTTTTTTAGCAGAAATTTCTTTGACTAGACTTTAACTAAGTTAAAACTTAGCAAATCACCAACCTTTTTTTTTTTTCAATTGGAGTAGATAGACTAAACTATTGCCTGGTTCACACTCCACCCACGTCTATTGAACAGGTGAAGAGGCTCACAAGGCGTGTCAAAGATAAGTGTCAATGAAAGTGATGACTTCTCTTATTGATACTTATTTCTTGATGATACCAAATTAGAAACAAATGTGGTGATATTTGATTGGACACAAGAGAAAGTAAGACAGTTTCAGTTAGCAGTTTAACAAAGTGCTACTCTGTCAATTTTACGCAACATTGTATTGAATGGCTGGCCAAATGCAAGAAAAGACTGTCCACCATCTTTAAAACTGAGGTGAAATCACATATGATCAATTTCTTTTTTTTTTCTTTTCTAAAACCAGTTCACCCCAAGTAAGGTGATAATGTCACTAAACTTTAGGAGCTACTGGGAGTGTAAGAGAATGAAAAGCACTCAAGAAGAACCTGAAATCCAATCCTAAATAGGAAAGAAGGGATGAACCTCTACTCCTGCTCAAAATACCAAGGAGAAATGTGAACTGGACGATAGGCATACCTATCTACTATGTTAGAGATATAGTGTTGAAGTAGACTTTAGAAGAAATTGGAAACCCAATCCTAAACAGGAAACGAGGGATAAACTGCCATTCCTGTTCAAAAGGCTGAGGAGGAGTGTGAACTGGACGACAGATGTACCTATCTACTACATAAAGTAGACTTCAGAAGAAATTGGAAACCCAATCCTAAACAGGAAATGAGAGATAAACTGCCATTCCTGTTCAAAAGGCTGAGGAGGAGTGTGAACTGGACGACAGATGTACCTATCTACTACATAAAGTAGACTTCAGAAGAAATTGGAAACCCAATCCTAAACACGAAACGAGGGATAATAATCTACTTGTGTTCAAAGGACTAGAGAGGTATACAGGTAAATCCATAGCTAAATCCACTGCTAATTCTTTGTGTAGGGCCAGGAAGTTTTTTCCGTCTGAAACAATCCTGCACATATATAAATCTACCATCTGCTCATGCATTCAATACTGCTACCACATCTGGTCGGGTGCTCCTGCTATCCACTTAGGAGTCCTTGACAAAATTCCAACCGAGAATCTGTAATGTGATAGATCCTGACTTGGCAGCTCAGATACAGTCACTTTCCCACCAGCGCAATGTGGCTTCCCTGTGTCTCTTCTACAAATACTTTCACGGCTTCTACTCTGATGAACTTAGCTCACTGGTACCTCCTATATATAAATTTACTTGAGCCACAAGATTAGCAACTAGGTCCCACCCTTTTACTGTGAAACCAATAAATTGTAAACGCAAATTCTACTCCAGCAGCTTCTTTTCTCACACTTCCCGCCTGTGGAATTCCCTTCCATTTACTTGCTTCCCCAACAGCTGCAATCTCCAAGAATTTAAATGTAAAGTCAATAGTCATCTTCTATCTCACTAACCTGCATCCTCTCTCATGCTTTTTTCTTCATCCACTCTTTTGATGTATATATTTCTATAAACCTATTTTTTATACTTTCATGGTGTTTTGACCCCAGTTTGGGGATTAACTATTTGCCCATAGCTGGGACCCTAACAGGTGCTACCAACTCCAGGTCAGGTTGGACCTGGGAACAACAGCAATTAAGAGATGGTTCCATGCTCCTCACAACTTCCTAATCAGAGGCCATGCTGCCGGATGCAGTTTACCGTCATGCCCAGGACCATCATCTCAAAGTTCTTAACAAGATCCAAAGAAGAATCTGCAATGTAATCTATCCTGACTTGGCATCTCGACTTCAGTCTCTTTCTCACCGACATGATGTGGCTTCCCTCTGTCTTTTCTATGAATAATTTCATACCAATTGCTCTGACAAGCTTCTTTCCCCTGGTGCCCTGATCACATAAATTTAAGCATGGTACTAGTTTAGCATCTTGTTCCCACCCTTTTACTACTGAAAGAGTTAAATGTAACCGCCTCTCCTACTCTAACATTTTATTTTCTTGCACCTCCTGCCTGTGGAACTCCCTTCCATTTACTTGCTTCCCTGATAGCTACAATTTGCAACTATTTAAATGCAATGTTAACTTCTATCTCCTTGAATTCGATCCATATTTTATCATTTCTTCGACAGCACTTGTACCCAGTCTTTTCTCTCACTGGAACCCCCTGTGCACTATTAGCAGTCTTGCCTTGTTTGGGGTGAAATGATTTTAAAAACAAAAAAAAATTACAGATTATTTTATGCAGCCCACAAGAGAAAGAAAATACTTTTTTTTAAATGTTTATTAAACATAGATATTTTTTTCGTTAAATGTTGCAAAAAAGAGGTAATCTTTTCAAAAAACAACAAAGATGATTGATGGACTCTTAGGTTATCAACCCTTTGTAGGTTATTTCCTACTTGTTAGAAGTCCTCATCCGTAGTTCCTGTTTTTAAGAATTCTGTAGAACTTTCTGACACCTCTATCACCCCATTAGCTTCTTACTGCTTTTTGGTAAAGTGTTTAAAGCTTTTATCGTAGCTGAAGTAGTTAAGCATCTTACTTCTCACGACCGACACTCTGACACAGTATGGCGTCTGCTTCAACAGGTCTACCACTGATGTACAAACAGCCATCACTGAATATATATATATATATACACGCACACACACATTTTTTTTTTCTGTTAATAAAGTTTGTTGGTTTCTTCTGTGTCTGAGTGACTATATATTTGCTTTTTTTAATCTAGGTCGTTAGCCTGATGCCCTGAAGAACCGTAGTGTGAAACCGTGGTAGGTTTTGGCTCACATTTAGATTTTTTTGCATTTGTAGCTCTACTTTCGTATCGAGCACTTTATTGTTAAGGTTTCATCTCAGGCTTTTTTTTCTTTCTAACGGGTACTCGACGTTTTGTGCTTGTACGCTGTTTGTTTCTTTATTTATCCCCCATCTTTGCCCTAAGAAAAGGTTCTCTTCTGGGAGTTCAAGACGATTAAATTATAGTTAAAGTCGCGCCAGTTCTAGCGATTTAGTTTCTTATAATTGGTGTTAGTTTCACTGTGATTAGTATTATTATATATATATATATATATATATATATATATATATATATAAGGACAGACACGTTATTCCATAGTTAAGCGGAAGTATAGGCCTATTTCAGGCGAACCATTGTCAGCTTCCGTCTTTATTGTACAGAAGATTTTACACAAATGAAATTCACAAATAAAGACTCCAAAAAACCCCAAAACAAAAATAAAAATAATGATTGCTCCCTTAAAAGTGAAAATTTCAGAAAAAATGCATCATTACATCAGTTGGGCGAATACACACACACACATACATAAATACATACATACATACGCAACATATAATCAAAGATCACGCGTAAGAACAGATGTTAACTCAAATATACCGGGCTCTTGATAAGAATATTTTTAGATTGTAAGAATTTGTTTTTGTGGAGGAGAGAGATAACAATGACTGTGATACAAATCTTACTAGTTGACCAATAGCTGGAAAAAAAAATAAAAATAAAAAAATGGACTGTTGTCACTTGATCTCAGTGAAATTAATCAGCTTGTTTCAGAAAATCAAATGAATAAGACTTTTGGATAAAAACTGACCACACCGGTCAAGTGAAAAAAAAAAAAAAAAAAAAAAAAAAGAAATGTTTGAATTTGATTGTTCTTGTTGTCCTGGTTTGCTAGCACAGATTTGCCAAGCCCATGCAAATCTCCCCGCCCAGCTCCAAATGAATACCAAAAGTTTCTTTTTTTTTCTTACCTGAAAGTGCTCCCTTTAAATAGTGGCTTTCGACCTATCACGTTGAATACACCGGTTCTCGCTCGATCACCGAAGTTAAGCAACATTGAACCTGGTCAGTACTTAGATGGGTAACCGCTTGGGAATACCCGGTGCTGTAAGCGTTTAGTGATGGATGTGCATTGTGGTGCAGTGGATATCGGTTCGGAAAGAGAAATCGGTGAGCCGAGTTCGAATTCCAGTTAAATACCCTGCATTCACTTAAGCACTGCTACCCTTGGGAAAGGTATTAATCCATCCCTTCCCTCCAGTTATGGGTTAAATAACAAGGGTGGGACTTGGGGACCCTGCCCTCAAAAACAAATCCCAATGAATCTTGATACTCGAAAAGAAAAATGTATTACTAGACACAAAACTTACATAAAAAAAAAAAACAACAATTGTTGAAACAAAAAGGTATTACCAACAATAAATAAAATTTAATTGGCAATAAATGACCCACTGAGGTTGATTTGCCATAAAAACAAAACAACCAACCAACCTTTAAATAGTGATGGTAGTGGGTACAGCTTATTATAACAGTATTACACGCATATATTCGTTAACAGTTTTTATTCAACAATTCTGGCAGAAATACCATAAAGTGATGATAAAAGAAATCTCCAAATTCTTAAAATAAAAAAAATTTTTTTTAAATGGAGGTGCTGATAATTTCTTGGTCCAACCAACTTCAAACTTTTGATAGTCATGTCTGAAGTGTAATAAAAAAGAAATTTTAAAAAAATGAAAATAAAATAATTATTCCTAGATATATATTTTTTTTTAATCATATCACCCCAAGCAAGGCGGTAACGCCACTGATGTGCAGGGGGCTATAGTGTGTATTTGTTTATTCTAGAAACAACATCACCACAAAATTTAACCAAATGACCAGATAAAAATATTTTTCCTTTTTGGAATAGTTGTTTAGTATGGCTGAGAACTTTTATCAGCAATTCCTTGTATATATATATATATATATATATAAAAAAAAAAAAAAAAAAAAAAATCGAAATTATTAAATTTTATATAATAATAAAATGTGGAGGATAGTTTGCTATGTAAAGTCATCCTCCTATGGAAGCTAAAACAAAATATGCTCATTCTCATAATGCAGGTACCTCCCAGTATAGCATGACGAAAAAAAATAAACCCAAACTTAAAAACAGAATTTTATCATTAAAATATTTGCCATTATTAAGAGGAAAGACCAAAGTATTCTTTTATTATTTTACTAGCAGGATAGCCCAGCGTTGCTCGGGTGTAATGAAAGCTTTAAAACTAATCCATGGTCCTGGACTCTTTGGACATTGGCACGAAAGACTAAAAAGCAATAGTTGTTTCCAGTTAAAGCGAAAATCGTAGACTGAAAGAAAAATGAATGGATGTAAGCCAAATTTTGATTTTCTGGTATCGATATCAAATAAATTTTTTTTCGTCGTAAACTGAATTTTGAAGGCTAAATTTTTTTTTTTAATCATATCACCCCAAGCAAGTCGATAATGCCACTGATGCGCAGGGGGCTACGTAAGAGTAAAAAGATTGGAAAAGATAAAGCCGGAAACCACATCCTAAACGAGGAACAAGGGATGAGCCTCTTCACCTGTTCAATAGACGTGGATGGAGTGTGAACCAGGTGATAGTTTAGTCTATCTACTGCAATAAGTCCTCTGAGTAAATGGTATCATGGCTGAGACTAAGAACTACAATTATACCTACTTAGAGCCAAACCTGAAGCAAAAACTAAAATAAAAGGGCTGAAAAAAAAAAAAATAAATAAATAAAAATAAAAATACAGGCAGATAAACAGACACAAACATCTTGCCTTTTTTATATATATATATATATATATAATCGATTTTCTGCACTATTGTAAGAACTGCAACCTTGAAATTTCTGAATATCGTTTCTTATGTCTTTGTCTATGAGTGTATCAAATTTGATTAAAATTGGCCGACTCCTTCTATAACCTGATTTTTTCAATTATCGATTTTCACTATTTATCAGGGGTACCTTGACACAAAGCCTAGCTAAGAACACTCGCAGACGCTTATAGTACAACTGTGTAAATTTTCAAGAAAATCGGTTCAGCCATTTCGGAGTCTATCAGTAACGGACACACACAAAGTTCCATTTATAAATAAGTTTAGATAATTGTTCCTGGTACATTTGGAATTTTGGTTAATTTCTTTCCGTCAGTAGTCTATGTGATATTTACAATTATTGTTTGTGCACTTTTTTGTAAAACACGCTGATTTGGAAATTCTATTAAAAAAAAATCAAAGAATTGTCAAAATCATAATGAAACTTTTAGGACTTATTCATAAATGAAATTTTCAAAATTTTATTTTTTTAATAAAATCTTGGTTAAAAAAGAAAAATTATAATAATAATATATCTCTTTCATTCCGTGTACCCACGGCTTAGGGAGTAGGGACTCTGACTGACACCAAATCAGTTGAATTTTGATCCTGGCTGAAAGCAAGTGGATGTGTCTAGCCACACTGATGAACTGTAATACAGCAAAACAAGCTTGTATGTGGATGACTAATATATATATATATATATATATATATATATATATATAGAGAGAGAGAGAGAGAGATAGATAGATATGGTTAAATAAAAATAAAGATAATAGGAAAACTGTATTTTAAATCGCTTATGCGTTTCGTCCTGTGATGGACTTTATCAAGGGCAAAAAGACAAAATGAGCTTTATTCTAAATTACGTATCTATAAACAAACAATGTTGGCAACCACAAAGATACTCACAAATCATTTCAAAAGATTAACAGAATAATTTAGTTTTTAAGAATTCCTCCATGTGTAGTGCAAAGTCACGAGATATTAAAACGAAGGGAATTCAACCGTTTTCTTTGAAACTTTTTATTATGTATGTTAGTCTGTTTTAGTATAATTTCCATCAGTAAAGGTGAGATTAGGAAAAATCTGGGGCACAATGGAGGCGCTCTCACTCTCGAGAACTTTTTTTCTGAATCAATTGTTGTCTTTATTTTATTTAACCATCCTGTCCTTAATCTCAAATCATAACTGAGTATATATATATATATATATATATATATATATATATATATAATATTCAAAATAATAACTAAATAGACTCTGCAAGTATTTAAGTTTTAAATTTATACTAAGATAAACCTTAAGAAAAACCATTAACAAACAGAACCTAAATCCGGTGCACTAAGGCGTTCGGATAAGAGGGGAGAAAAAAAGAAATCCGCGGAATAAGGACAAGACATACGATACTCCGCAGTAAAGAAAAAAAAAAAAACCCAAACGGAACCAACCACAAAAAAAAGAAAGAAAAAGTGCTCGATACAAAGTACAAACGAAATGCAAAAGTAGAGCAAAGACACACAAAGAATCTCAAGCTAGCCAAAACCTACCGTGGTTTCACACTACGGCTCGTCAGGGCCTGACGAGCCGTAGTGTGAAACCGCGGTAGGTTTTGGCTAGCTTGAGATTCTTTGTGTACATATATATATATATATATACTTTACCACATATGTTACCTCTCATGACTCAAATCACCTGATTTCTTTAAAAACAAAATTAATTGGGTGTGAAGACAAAAAATAAATTCAATTTATTAAAAATGACAGAAGCCTTAAAAGGATAGCTACAGCTACACTGCACTGGCTGGGATTGGCCTTTTTATCTTGCGGGTAAGGCCTTATGGTATAGATGGGATTGAGACAATGAGTAAAAGCCAGTTTTTATTGACTATACCACCATTTTGCTTTTGTTGTTGACTCTATAAGGTTACATCTTTTGTTACATGTGAAATGATTATCATTTCTGTCCTTTTCATGTTTTGTGTCTTTGATATGTTTCATATATCAGTCATTGTGTTATTCATGTGAATGTTCATTATTATCAGGCTTGCCTCCCAGAGAGTAAAACACTACGCCTCCTTGGTCTCACACTCTCAACGGACCTCAAGTGGAATGACTATATCGAATCCATTGCTAAATCCGCTGCTATGAAAGTCAGTTCTCTGTGCAGGGCCCGGAGGTTTTTTCCGTCTGAATTTATCTGCACATTTATAAATCTACCATCTGCCCATGCATTGAATACTGTTGCCATATCTGGTCAGGTGCCCCTGCTATTCTCCTTGGGCTTCTAGACAAGGTACAGCGAAGGGTCTGTAATGTGATCGATACCAACTTAGCAGACCGCCTGCAGTCTCTCTCTCACCGGTGCGACGTGGCTTCCCTGTGTCTCTTCTATAAATACTTTCACGGCTTCTGCTCCGATGAACTTAGATCACTGGTGCCTCCTAGGTTCGAATTTGCACGAGATACTAGATTAGCAACTAGATCCCACCCTTTTACAGTGAAACCGATGAAATGCAACCGTAACTTCTACTCCAACAGTTTCTTTTCTCGCACTTCCCGACTGTGGAAATTCTCTTCCACATGACTGCTTCCCTGATGGCTACAATCTCCAGGAGTTTAAATGTAAGGTTAATAGAAAGCTCCTAACAAACTAACTTCCATTCTTTCAAACACTCTTCCCACCCACCCAACTATCACCCCCCCCTTCTGACATTTCCTATATCTAACCATTCTTCCTATTTACCTCCCCCTATGTAGCCCCAAGCACAATAGTGGCAGTGGAATGCCTTGCTTAGGGTGAAATGATTAAAAAAAAAAAAAAATGTATTGCTGTTTTCAGATTCTAAAGAGGTTTGCTTGTATATACAAATATTCATGTATATATAGCATATTTGTCCTCTATGTGTGTGTCTGGTGGAATGTAGTATCAGGTTGCTGTTTGTGCTATGCTATATTATGTTCTGGGTATTTGAGTGTGTGAATTGTACTCTTTAATTCATTCCTTGGTTTAAATTGGTTTTATTTAATTTTTTTGTTTTTGTTTTTTGATTTTGAAATCTATTTGACTGGACTTTAACTAAGTTAAAAATTAGCAATCCACCACAATGTGTTTTTTTTTTAATTTTTTTTTTTTTAATTGGAGTAGATAGACTAAACTATCACCTGGTTCACACTCCACCCACATCTATTGAACAGATGAAGCGGCTCATCCCTTGTTCCTTGTTTAGGATGTGGTTTCCGGCTTTCTCTTTTCCAATCTTTTCACTCTTACGTAGCCCCCTGCACATCAGTGGCATTACTGCCTTGCTTGGGGTGATATGATTAAAAAAAAAAAAGAAAAAAAAAAGTAGATTTCTGTTTTGCATGGAGTTAGTCTTCTTTAGGCTGGTTGGTGTGTTGACTGAATCTGACTGCTGCTGCAAACTCTACACACTAAGTGGGCAAACTGGGACCAACTAAAGAGGCTATGCACATGTTTACTGATCTTTTTATATTTTCTTAATGTCTACATGTTTTTGACTTGATTTTGGTGAGAGTGTTAGTCATTAGTTGACATTTTGCATGATGTCAGTTGACAATGTAACCCAGCAAGGGTTATTATCTAGGTTATCAAAAATTATTATTTAAAAAATAAAAATGTTAGTAAAAATTATTTTTTACCAGAAATATGGGAAGATAGAAAGAGGAAAAAAAATGTATGTGTTGAGAGAGAAAAAGAGAGTTTCACTGTCACTTTATCAGAAAAGAGGCAAAGTTATGTTTCAATATGATTTTACTACTACTACCTATCAACTCACCACAGCCCAATATATAAAAATGAATGAATTACCATTTCCACTCCCAACATGTTTTCGCTAAACTAAAATGGGGTGATTGTGTGTCACCTTGACGCATTTGTGACAGAACAGAAACCAGTCACAATTAGCAGAACCAAACCTGTTTCTCAATTTTTCTAAAATTAAAGATATCTTAACTTTACATTACTAGTTCATATAGTGAATTAATATTCTCTTAAACTAAGTGAGTATGACATACTCATGCCAATTTAAAAAAAAATTAAACTAGTATGTTTTGTTTTGTATTTACTTATAAATACATTTAATCTAAATCTAATCTAAACTTATTTATAAATGAAACTTTGTCTGTGTATGTGTGTGTGTCCGTTACTGATAGACTCCGAAACAACTGAACCGATTTTCTTGAAAATTTACCCAGTTGTACTATAAGTGTCTGCGAGTGTTCTTAGCTAGGTTTTGTGTCGAGGTACCCCCGATAAATATTGATAATCGAAAAAATCGGGTTATAGAAGGAGTGGTCCAATTTTAATCAAATTTGATACACTCATAGACAAAGACAAACGATATTCAGAGGTTTCAAGGTTGCAGTTCTTACAATAGTGCAGAAAATCGATAATATATATATATATATATATATATATATATAAAAGGCAAGATGTTTGTGTGTGTGTGTGTTTATCTGCCTGTATGTCTGTATTTTTTTTCAGCCCTTTTATTTTAGTTTTTGCTTCGGGTTTGGCTCTAAGTAGGTATAATTGTAGTTCTTAGTCTCAGCCATGATACCATTTACTCAGAGGACTTATTTAGCCTTCAAAATTCAGTTTACAGCGAAAAAAAACTAATTTGATATCGATACCAGGAAATGAAAATGTGACTTACATCCATTCATTTTTCTTTCAGTCTACGGTTTTGCTTTAACTGGAAACAACTATTGCTTTTTAGTCTTTCGTGTCAACGTTCAAAGAATCTGAGCTCCAGGACCATGGTTTAATTTTAAAGCTTGCATTACACCCGAGCAACGCCGGGTTATACTGCTAGTTATCTAATAATTTGTAAGTAAATACATGGAACTACATAGAGATGGGTAACAGATGTAAAATATTTTTACCAAGTTTTTCTAAAAATAATAATTTCATAAATAATTTAATTCATTTATGAATATGTCCTGAAAGTTTCATTAAAGTCAACATGTAAGTTGTGGTGCAGTAGATATTGACTCAGAATGACAAATCGAGGAGCCAAGTTCAAATTCCAGTTGAATTCATTGCATTCACTTACACACAAATACCCTTGGAAAAGATATTAATCCATCTATTCCCTCCAATTATGAATTAAATAATAGGACAGATTGGGTTCTATAGCCTTGGTCGGCAACCAGTCTACTGCAGAAAGCAATGGCAACTTACTGTAGGATAATCTTCTGCCCAGTCAGTCATGTCTCTTTCGAGACATGATCGCCCAAGTGTGTATCACGTATGGAACTTAACTAACAGATTTAATTTTTGCAAGAATTTCCAAATTAATGTGTTTTTCACCGAAAAAATCTGAGTTATATATCCATAGTAAACTCTGGTAAAAATTTTGTTACCCACTGACAAAAAAAATTAAAAAAAAGATTTTTTACCAAAATTTCAAACCTGTTAGAAAGGAGTAAACCTTTTAAAAAATAATTTAAAAAACCCTGATCTTTTCTCTTTAATAATAACAAATATTTTTTTGACAATAAAACTTTTTTGTATTATTAATTTGGGGCCTTTTTCCTTCATGCTATGCTGTTTTGTTCAGTGAATTAGTGGAAGGTATGTACATTATTGTTTGTTTTTTTAGTAATATTTAATTTTATTTGCTACTTAAAGGCTCTATCTCTTGATATAGAGTACTTTAATTACACAAATTGTCTATAAAAAAATAAAAATAAAAAATAAAAAATAAAATTATCCCCCCAAAATAATTTGGTCAGTAGCTTATTTTCAGTGCAATTATCATTTACCGGATGCACTTATAAAAGCAGTTGCAATTAAACTCTCACAACTAAAAATTCAATTTCCTAAAATGACAATATCACGCTTGAATAAAAATAAAAAAAAATAAAATAAAATAAAAAACACAAACACTAAATCTGCTACAGAAAATTAAATTATTTCACTTCAAAAATGAAATAACTTACCTAGGTGGCAGTATATCGCTATTGCTTTTCCTAAGTGCGGCCAGTAAATAGTCATCGAGCCGAAATATTTAAAAATGCATTTTATATAATGGGGTGGGGATTATATAATAATAATCTTACGTGTCCTCATGCATCTATATATATATATATATATATATATATGAATTAGAGCACTCTGGCTATTGGGCATGTATAATGATAATATACATGCAAAAAAGTCTGCCTTCTTCTACCGAGCGCCCATAGCCCAGAGGTAGAATCGCCGAGTGACGCCAATTCGGTCAGGTTTCAATCTTGGGTGAAAAAGCAATCAGAGTCTAACCGTACTGATGAGCTGTGATACAGCGAAACAGATCTGTCAGCAGATGACTATATATATATATATCTCATTATATAGTCATGAATTAATTGTACATTGCGACACGGAAATTTCTATATTTCAAGATAGATTCTCTTCATCAGGTAATGGTTGATGTTGGTTGTACAGATAATTTACATTTAAATACAAAAACCTTCGGTTTGCTGCGTATGTATTTGGGAAGACATAAAATTTACATGTGCATTTCTTCTTTCAACTAATCAGAGTGAAGATTCGTTTTGGAATTTAGCCCCAAAGAATTACCTACTAACCTTTTCTCATTTTTTTTCTTCTTTTCCTTCTTACTTTTCTTCTTTCTTCTTTTCCCTCCTTAACGGTCAAGATGTCAACCTGCCTTTAACCTAACCTTATCACTTGCCCTTTTTTTTTTGCTTAGTTTTATTGTGAGCAAATTGCTGAAACCCCTGAAGAGTGGACAGACAGGTCTGCCTATGATACTCTGGAGTAGGTACCACCACTCATTTTCAATATCTAAATTTTAAATTGAATTTTTAAAAATAAAAAAGATTTCTTGAAACTTTTATTTTAGTTTTAATTGAAAGCTAAATGATTAAATTTACTATTTCCAGTAAGGAAAATATTCTGATGCATTTCAAACAGAAATTATATTGATTGGAATCTAAAATCTTTCAATTTTTAGGCCATTTTTAAGCAATCAACACATTTGTAAACAAAAAGTTAATTCTCAGTTTTAAAAATCTTGCAAAAAATAAAATATACATCTGTGACACATTATTTTTGGAGACTTAGCAAATTTTATGTTAAATTAATCTGATTTACACAAGTATAACTTATTCATAGCATGAAATTTAGAATAAAACTATTTTTTAATCATTGTTGAACTTTTTGACCTGTTCGCCATATATCAAAGGTGTTGACAGATTATGAGATTAGAGATTAAGTATGGTGATCACAAGTAACATAATTGTACAAATTTCTTTTCAGGTAAGTGGAGGAAACTCTTAATAACATGACCTCTTAATTTTACACATAGAAATTACCACACAAAACCAATAATCTTCAAATAGACAAAAAAGAAAAATTATTTTAGAAATAAGGAGGCAGAACGATTTGCATTAAACTTTTTAATTTTCGATTACTAAATATAATCTTCCCTTAATTAGTTTTTAAACTAACCCAAACAAATCTTTGAAGTCTTTTAAAAATATTTTTGAAGCTTTATAAAAAAATTATTATAATAAAAAAAAATTAAAACAATTCTTTTAAAATTTCATTATTAATCGAAAAAAAAAAAAAAAAAAAAAAAAAAAAAATTTGTCCTCAGTCTATAATGTACTTAATATTTATTATTTATTCAAGCAATTAAAAGCTTATCAAATTAAATAATGTCATAGTTTAAAAAGTTATTGTATTTTTTTTATTTTATTCGGAGAAGATTTTCGGAAATATCGGCAATATTTTTTCCAAAAAATAATAGATAATTAATGAGTCCTGCGTTTATAAAACCATTTATCGCAACAAAATGTAATTTCTTAAAACTTCATGAATTTAAGTGGAGGTAGGGGGGGTGGGTAACAGAGGTTTAAAAAAATAAAAAGAGAGTATTTTTTTTACCATGATTTTTTTAAAATAATAAATTCAAAAATAATTTTATTAATTTGTGAATAAGTGCTAAAAGTTTCATTAAAATCCAACAATTACTTGATTTTTGCAAAAAATTTCCAAATTGACGTGATGGTCACCGGAAAAATCCAGAGTTATGTAAATGTAACTAAATTACGTTTTCCATTGTAAACCTTGTAACGATTTGGTTACCTACTAACTAAAATCAAAACAAGATTTTTTACCAAAATTACGTATTAGAAGGAATTTTAAAAAATTTTTTAAAAATAATTAAAAAATACTTTGATCTTTCCTCTTTCGCCTCTTCCTTCCAGTTATGGGTTAAATAACAGGACAGATTGGGTTCTATAGCCTTGGCTGGCAACTAGTCTACCGCAGAAAGCAATGGCAACCTACTGCGGGAAAATGTTCTGCCCAGCCAGTCATGTCTCTTTCGAGACATGATCGCCCAAACGTGTTTCACGTATGGCACTTTAACGGACTGATGGAATGAGCAGATTTTGCTTTGGGGTTTCGTAGGTAAAATCAATCAATTAATAATTTAGTTGTTTTTTTTTTGTTTTTGTTTTTTTACCTTTTATATTTTACAATTAATTTTTAAATAGTAAATACATAACCCCCCCCCCCACACACACACACACACACACCGAATCAACTTTTAGAATTTTTTTTTTTTTTTAAATATCTGTGTAAATCTGAGCTGTTTTATTTTTGGTTGCAATGTTATTTTGAGTTATATAATTAAGTTATTTATTTACAACTCCACCCCTAAGATTATTGAATAGGGAAGCAAATCAACTCTTTAATCAATAATAAAAGAAATAGTCCTTAAATCTAGGATGTAGATAAATTTAAATTAAAAAAAAAGAAAAAGTAGTACTTACGCGTTAACGTTAAACCTTTTCATGCCAAAACATTGTTCGTACCACTGAAGGACATTTGTCGACGTCCCAAGGCGAACGGCAAAAGTAACGTGGTCAAAATTTGTGAAAAATGAAGATTTGTGTTCTTTTGCTTCTTCTGTCTTTTCCCTTTTTATTATTTCTTCTTCTTCTTGTGTCGTCATGGCAATAAAACCCGGCAAAAAATGTCCCCGATAATGTTGCCGGTCTATCAGAGTATGCACAACATTACCGACACAAGAACGAATCGTGGTCAACGTGACCGACCCGTGGCCATCAGAAATGGTCTGAAGTGACCGGACGAAAGTGACTCCACATTTCTCGAGATGTTTCACACGTTGCTGGATGTTCTTTACACTGAGGGACACATTGTATACGGAGCTTTGATTTCTTCTCTTCCAGTTGCACGACCCAGTCTCCGAATCGGTGCAGTTTGTGGGCCAAGATACGTAAGGGTCGTTTGTCTGGAGAAAATCCGACTGTTCAGTAATGACCGCTTCAGTTTGTTGCCCTTCTAAATCTGGGTTCATATAAGTGATGAGGAACTGTAGTTGTTGGTGACCAGCTGTGACCAACCATTGTTGAAAAGAAGAGGTTTTTCTCTGAGCCGAACGACGAAAACCGAATTTGGAACAAAAATCACTAACAAATTTATTCCCGTCTCTTGAAATCCAAATCTCAATATGATGAACAACTTGGTCCATTATTGGCAATGTTTTGTTTGTTTAATACACAATTTTTTTAATTTTTTTTTTAAGTAATTTTTTTTTTTAACCTGGAGCTTTCGTTAAGGTTTTTTTAAAGGGAACTCCGAATATATAAACTTCAATTACGCAAACTGAACTCCACTAAGTTGTATTGTTACTACTACTTTACAAGGTCGTAATTGGTTTGGTTGTATCAACCGGCAAAAAAGCAAACGAATGAATTTTCTTCTTTCTTTCCAAGCTGAAGCATTTAATTATGTTGCAAAATATTCTTTAGGGCCTACTTAAAAATTACTTTCAATGAAATATCCATAAAAAAACACACAGGTTTTTAAAATGAATCAATAAAATAAAATTATCAATTAACTCTTTCCTCCTGCTAAGCTTAAAAGTTAAAAGGCACATTTTTTTTAGTCACACGTAGGTACATTTCCGGAATAAAAGCTCTAAATGTTTACTTACGGCGAAATTTGTCTTTCTTTTTCAGATCTGCTATTTTTTCTTATTCAACAACTGAATTTTAACAAACTTTAAGGAAAGAAAGAAAGAAAAAAAAAACGGTGTTAGGTTTTAAAAATTAACCTTTGTTAAAAGTCCCCAGAGTTACGCACACAGAATCTTTCTTGCTTTTTTTTTTGTGTGTGTGTGTGTGTGTATCTTTCTTTCTTTGCATACACACTCGACTCATAAATACACACACACACACACACACACACATATATATGTAAGTGAATAATTAACGAAAAAAAAATTGATAGCGTTCAAATTTTCAAATCATTAATTTAAACAGTGCTCGATACAATATAGAGCTGTGAATATTTATTATATAAATTATAGTTTAGAACATGTAGAAATTATAATAGTTTGTATATGTTTTAAACTTAACAAGTGTGTATATATGCAAAGAAAGAAAGAAAACAAGAAAGAAAATGATAATGTGTGTGTAGTTGTGAAATGTGAACCCTAAGAGAACGTTTATGCCACTAAAACGCATAAAAAGTAGATAATAATTTATTTTAATTAATTTATTTTTTATTTTAGGAAACTGAATTTATAATCATTATTATGTTGTGAGAATGCTAGTTGTGTTTGTGTAGAGAAAACACGTGTCTCTTGATATATATTTTTTTCCCCGTAACAATTATTGTGGAATCTAATGTGAGTCCGAGTAATAATTAAATAAAAAAAAAAACACAACAAAAAAAACAGTAAAACAAACGACAATAACGCAAGTATTGGGTTGCTTGTTCATATCAAGTCGGTGGAACAATAACCGAAAGTTTAAAAAAATTCACTTCCTTTGATAATAATCATGCTTATCTTCCTCCACTCATTTTCGATAAACTGAATTTTTAAAAAATTTTCCTGAAACTTTTATTTTAATTTTAATACTTTTAATAGAAAGCTTGTGGGGGATTTGGTATTTGCTGGGTTGTATGTTGATTATTTCCCCCACAAATACAACACTCTATTTTGCAATCGCGCAAAGTGAAGGAATAATTTACAACGGACATTCAACAACAAACAATTTATTATGTGACAAAATAAAGTGGTATGTAGAAACCAACAAAATATATGATTCTAAAATTGCCTTTTTGAGAAATATAAACTTGGCAAGAAGTTAATTTTTGTCCAAAAACGTGTATGAGTTTGCATTAGCAAAGTCTGTAAATAAGCCTTTCCTACTTACATTTTGGTGCGTTACAGTTGGCGACAACGTGTCGCGTTGCTCAAAGAAAGTTTGTCGGCTTATTCTTTTTAAGGTCCTTGGAGCGAGGTCACGAACTTTTGGCATGGAAGAAATGACATGGCCGGCAAAGTATACGGTGGCATGCGGACTTAATGGCCTGCTTGATTACTGCTTGGCGACTGACCTCGCTCCAAGGACCTTAAAAAGAATAAGCCGACAAACTTTCTTTGAGCAACGCGACACGTTGTCGCCAACTGTAACGCACCAAAATGTAAGTAGGAAAGGCTTATTTACAGACTTTGCTAATGCAAACTCATACACGTTTTTGGACAAAAATTAACTTCTTGCCAAGTTTATATTTCTCAAAAAGGCAATTTTAGAATCATGTATTTTGTTGGTTTCTACATACCACTTTATTTTGTCACATAATAAATTGTTTGTTGTTGAATGTCCGTTGTAAATTATTCCTTCACTTTGCGCGATTGCAAAATAGAGTGTTGTATTTGTGGGGGAAATAATCAACATACAACCCAGCAAATACCAAATCCCCCACAAGCTAAATGATTAAATTAATTAATTCCAGTAAGCAAAATCAGTCAGTTAAGTAAGTACCATACGTGATACACGCTTTGGGCGATCATGTCTCTTTCGAGACATGACTGACTGGGCAGAAGATTATCTCACAGTAAGTCGCCATTGCTTTCTGCGGTAGACTAGTTGCCAGCCAAGGCTACAGAACCCAATCTGTCCTATTATTTAACCCATAACTGGTGGGAAGAGACGGATTCAATACCTTTCCCAAGGTTATTTGTGCCGCGTAAGTGAATGCAATGAATTCAAGTGGAATTCGAACTCGGCTCCCCTATTTATCGTTCCGAGTCGATATCCACTGCACCACAACGTACATTTTAAACAGAAATTATTGATTGGAATAAAAAAGTTATAAATGTTATTTTTATTTTTGAATTTTATCGCCATTTTCGAGCGATCGACACATTTTTGTAAACAAAAGTTAAGTCTCAGTTTTAAAAATATTGCGAAAATAAAATATACATCAGTGACACGTTATTTTTGAAAAATTAGCAAATTTTATGTTAAATTAATCTGATTTACACAAGTATTATAGCGTGAAATTTAGAATAAAACTATTTCTTAATCACAGAGTTGAACTTTTTGACTTGTCCGCAGTATATCAAATATGTTGACAGGTTCATGATTGCTAAGCTAAAAGTTTATGGCGTTTACAAGTGAGAAAATTTTACAAATTTGCTTTTCGGGTAAGGGAGTAAAATTTTGACCTTTTAATTTGTACATAGAAATTACCATACAAAAAACAAAAAAACTTCAAATGCACACACAAAAAAATTCAAATTATTTTTAAAATATGAAGGCAAAACGATTTGTATTAAACTTTTCAATTTTCGATAGGCAAGGCAAAATCTTCAATTATTAACCTAAGAATCTCTAACCGCAACAAGTATTTCAAAAATATTTTTGAAACTTTATAAATCATAATAATAAAAAAATGAAAACAATTATTTTAAAATTTCATTAGTAATCGAAAAAAATATAATAAATAATAAAAATTAAGGACATTATAAAGTCTTTCTTAAGACTTTATAATGTCCTTAATTTTTATTATTATAATAAATATTATAATAAATAATAAAAATTAAGGACATTATAAAGTCTTTCTTAAGACTTTATAATGTCCTTAATTTTTATTATTATAATAAATATTATAATAAATAATAAAAATTAAGGACATTATAAAGTCTTTCTTAAGACTTTATAATGCCCTTAATTTTTATTATTATTTTTTCGATTACTAATGAAATTTTAAAATAATTGTTTTCATTTTTTTATTATTATGATTCAAGCAATTAAAAGCTTTTCAAATTAAATAATATCAGAGTTTTATTGCATTTTTTATTTTACACTACACAAACATAGTCGACACTCCCCGCATTTAAAAATGTTAAATGTCGAACAATCGTTGAAAGATAAAAATGATCTGTTTGTATAAATAAATGAAAATTTATTTCTAGAGCAAAATAACATTCAATTTGTAGAATGTGAAATTATTAACTGTGAAATTGTTTAAAGAGAGTTTGGTTTCCATCTAGGGAGCGAATTAACTCTCTTGTTATAACGCCTATCCTAACAAACTTTTTTTCTCTCATGCCGCTTGGGTAAATCAGGAGCTGTAAACTTGAATGTCTGCTTAAGTCTAATGGATAATGGCTCAGAATTGTTAAACGGGGAGCCGAGTTCGAATTCCAGCTGTGTTCATTTTATTCACTTTCACACAAGTAGCCTGGATAAGGATGTGCGTTGTGGTGCAGTGGATATCGGCTCAGATCGAGAAATCAAGGAACCGAGTTCGAATTCCAGTTGAATTTCTTGCATTCACTTATGCACAAATACCCTTAGGAAAGGTATTAATCAGTATCTTCCCTCCAGTTATCGGTTAAATAACGGGACAGATTGGGTTCTATAGCCTTGGCTGGTAACCAGTCTACCGCAATGGCAACCTACTGCGGGATAATCTTCTGTCCAGTTAGTCATGTCTCTTTCAAGACATGATCGCCCAAGCGTGTATCACGTATGTCATTTAACTGACTGAACTTGGAGAAACGTAAGAATTCACCTCTTCTCACCAATCTATGGGTTAATTAGTAAGACTTTTATCACCAAAACCATTATTTTCCCCACCCGAAATATATACATATGTTAAAACTGTGTACAACATATTTAAATTTAGGTATTAAATAACTCATTAAGATGTTGATATGCCGCTAAATGAAAACAACAAAAATCACTGTGCCTTACAAATTCTGTCTCTTTTCTAATAAGTGTCTTTTTTGTTTCTAATTCCCCTAAAACCGCCTTGTTACCCATATGTTCAGAGCATGGTATTCTCAGTAACCTTCTGTAGAGCCACATTTCTGTTGCCTCGGGTTTCTTCATCTGTGATGAGATTGTCCAGAATTAATTGCCATATAGTAGGATTTATATTACACTAGCATCATAACCCGGCGTTGCCCGTGCAACTCAGAACAAGATGCCACTTTTTATTTTACATATTTTGTTTTTGTTTGAAAAAACACTTAAAAAAAAAATTTCTTTTGAGTCAAAATTACGGGGAAAAATATTCACATTTTTTTGTTGACCAAATGAATTTTTAAAACGTCGGAATAAAAATTAAATATAAAAGCTCATTTTTTTCTTTTTTTTAATAAAAAAAAATATTTTAGTCGCGTTTGACACGTGTGATTTGATTTCTGTGACGTAATTCAGCAACCATCTTAGATCTTAGATGTTTTACGGAACAAATGTAAACAATCGTGTCCATTAGCCAAAAAGTGCGAAAGGGAAAATTGCTGAACTTAAACTCAAAAAGTATGTGTCGACCTGGCTTCCCTGTAGATATGTGTCCCTAGGAAGTTTGAATGGCGTAGCTTAAAGAATGTAGACGCGCATAGGGAACAGTCACACACAGACTCACAGATTGCCTTATATATATATATATATATATATATATATATATAGACTAGCATCATAGCCCGGCGTTGCCCGTGCAACTCAGAACATTTCCGTAATAGGAGAAGATGCCAATGAGAGGAGTAGATGGAAATCATTTATTGAAAGTTGGAAAGGAGAGCTGAGGCCGTTACTAACCATTTTCAGCATTAAGAAGGCATTGAATGCATGTTGCTGTAATATTCGAATGGAGTATAAAGTGTACTTTTAGTACCGGTCATACTTTTGTCTCCTTCTAAGGTGAGTGAGGATTTGTAGTACCCGTTTACTAGAGGTCAGAAATAATACTACCTAAACATATTAACTGTATCTTCTTCTCCCTCCTCTTCTCCAGGTTTTTCCACCTAGGTCACGAACTACTATCCCAGAAATCTCTCTTTCTCTCTCTCTCTGGCCCATCCCTAATAACCAACAACTAGTAGCAGTTCAGTTTTTTTTAGTTCCTCAAAAGATTTCACACCAGCCACACGTGCTACTCTCGCCAGCGGACATTTTAACCAGCCACGAGGGACTCACATAAGAATGTAGACGAAGTTAAATAAAGTTTGTTTTAACAGGTTAATATTTGTATCTCTTAATTATTATCCAAAACGTACTAGGTATAAATATTACAGATTCTTTGATCTGGAAATGAATAGAAAACATTTGAAGGAAGTGGAGTTAGTAATAAATAAGATAGATGTTTACCTGTTTTAAATGTAGAGGGCAAAACTGAACCCAGTTTAGCAATCTCAGAGCCGCGGCAGTAACGCATTGCATAAGCAGTTTGGCCAGTAGAGTTTTGGTTACAATTGTGTATTCTGTTCCTTTCGACACCACTCCCCTATGCCTAACTGGTCTTGGCTCTAACACACAAAGTATCATTAAAAGGAGATTTCATGTTGTAAAGCACAGTTTTCGCGGTCATACGCCCTAACCGAGCTCTATTTTTAGGACACATGTGAAAAAATCTACAAAAACTGAGCACACATAGTGTGAGTGCCTGTTGCTTTAATCAAAGATGGCTGCTAAATTATTTGGAACGCAATGTTTACAATACTCACACAAACATCAAATCTCGTGATGCAATAATGTTTATATTAATTATTAAATGGATAAATTCCTTTAAAACTAGATTGTATAAAAAAATTATATAAAAATTGTTGTTTCAAAATTGTTAAAAAATTCCATTAAAAAATCTTTCTTTTGGTTTGCGTAAACGTGATCTGATGTTTTGTGTGACATTGTAAACAATATTGCGTTTGTTTTTGTTTCAAAATTACGGGGGAAATATTTACACATTTTGTTGACTAAATGAATTTAACATAAAAATAAAAATTATTTATTTTGTTTTACTGAAATTAGAAATATAAAATCTATTACACTCTCAGTTCTGAAATTTTCGAAAAATATTTTAAAATGTAAACATTTAAATGTTAGAGGAAAAAGTTACATTAATGCCACACGAATTACAGACAGTTGATTTCCTGCATGAAAGATTTAGCGAAAAAAAAGCTTTATTTAAATTTTATTTTCTGAACTATGTAATATCAAATCTGAAAAAAAAAAGACTTAAATAATTAAATTAACCATTGGCACTTTTTTTTTTTACATATTTTTGTTTGACAAAATTTTTTTTAATAAAAAATATTTTAGTCGTGTTTGACACGTGTGATTTGATTTCTGTGATGTAATTTAACAACCATCTTAGATCTTAGATTTTTACGGAGCAAATATAAACAATCGGCTCCATTGGCCAAAGAATGCGATAGGGAAAATTGCTGAACTTAAACTCAAAAAGTATGTGTCGACGTGGCTTCCCTGTAGATATGTGTACCTAGAAAGTTTGAATGGCGTAGTTTAAACAATGTAGGCGTGCATAGGGAACAGTCACACACAGACTCACAGATTGCCTTTTATATATATAAACTAGCAGTATAGCCCGGCGTTGCTCGGGTGTAAAGAAAGCTTTAAAACCAATCCATGGTCCTGAAGCTCAGACTCTTTGAACGTTGGCACGAAAGACTATAAAGCAATAGTGCAATCTTATCGATTACATCCTAAACTTCCCAATTGACAAAAAAAAAAAAAAAAAAAATTGGAAAAATTTCAATATTTTATACAACATTATAGTAAATCGATCCTCCATTTTGGAACCACTCGCCGGCACGACGTTATCGCCACCTGTAAATTTGTTGATTATCATTTTTTTTTCACTGCAATCTTATCGATTAAACTCTAAACATTTCGTCTGACAAAAAAAATTTGAAAAATTTCAACCTTTAAACAATTTTAGCTGGGGGGGGGGCTTAGTTTTTCATACAACTTTATAGTAAATCGATCCTGTGCAATTAACCTTTTTGCTTGAGCATATTCAACTACTGAATCCTTTGTGAAAGTTTTGAATAAAGCCATTCTTGGAGTTTCTGAGGAAGATGCCATCGTAAAAACTGAAGAAAACTTAAAAAGACAAAAAAAAAAAGTAAAAAAAAAATGAAAAACAACAAATTTAAAGGCGGTCGTAGTCTCCTTCAGGTCCACCGAAGAAAGTTGCTTTTAATTCTTAATTTCCTATCCACCACAAGTACTCTTTAGACAGCTGAAATACTGTTTTGATTCAATGATTTAAATAGTAATGGTAATCATAACATTAGCAGTTTCCTTACAAGGGGAAACATTTAGAATTCATTGACCAAGCAGCCAATACTGCTTTCGATTGAAATTCATGAAATCTTTCTTTTAAAAAGATTTTTCAGGAAAATAGATTTCTCAAATCCAGTAGCTGTTGTCGCTCTTTCCGTTATAGATAGGGATTTCTTCCATAAACTTTCATTTGAAAAAGTGTGAAATGTCAACATCTTGATTATGTCGTCATTTTCTCTTTCAGTTACATGTGCTATCCATTTTAGTTGCTACTGCTGTTGGTATTTCTCAAGTGATGTGGCTTCTGTTATTTGACATAGCTATAGAAATCAAATCCTATATATATTTTTAAACAAATAAAATCCCCTCATAAGGTTTCTTTGATAAACTACCATTGCAAAGGCAAATACTACTAAAATAATTGGTGGACAGAGTTGTAGACCTACCACGTGTTATTTTTTCACCATTTAGAATATAACAAAAACAACTCCCTTCACTACTTCCCCAAATTCTAGTTAAGATTTTCGCGAACCAGTGTGAAATTATTTTCTAACTAATGAAAACCTTGTATTCAAAAAGTTCACACCTCTATGTGAAATTATATTTTAGATCTCTCTTACAGATATGAAAAGAGAAGCATGTGTGTCTCGAGGTTTAAAACAATTTCGGAGGCTAGTTTGATCGTACACACACACGCACCGAATGGAAGAGACGACAGTCAGCAGCCGGCAACTAAAGCCTTGTTCACGCACACAATAGAAGGGAATAATCAGCAGTCGCCGACTAAGCCTTATCCGTGTACTCTAAAACAAATTAGACTGGCCGTCATAAAATATGGCCACATATATGTCCACATATATGTCCACAGTTAATTACTTAAAAAAAAAACCAAAACATCACTGCAAAGAAAACTGAATATTTTATTAGTATTATATATTTCTGGAAAAAAATCTATAAATGCCATTTCAATTGACATTCTGCTTCTACTTTTCCTTCAGAATATAACCTTTTATAGGTTTTATTTTTAAAAAATGTGTTGCTATTGTTTTGCACAAAACTTCATTCAAATTAAAACCCCAACAAATCTTTGAAGTATTTTAAAACTATTTTTGAATCTTTATAAATTATTATGATTTTTAGAAAATAAACATAATTCTTTAAAATTTCATTATTGATCGATTTTTTTTCTTCAGACTATAATCTCCTTTTAAAAATTTATATTATTTATTAAAGCAATTAAAAGCTTTTTAATTAAATAATGTCATAGTTTTATTGCATTTTTTATTTTACTATTGAGAGCAGATTTTCAGAATAAGGGACAAAAATGTTTGAAAAAATAATAGATTATTGACATTCCCCAATGATTCCTACATTTAACTAAAAAACTAATTTTGCCTACAAAATTTAATTTCTTGAAATTTCATGAATCTGCCTGAAAGTGTGTGCGTGTGTGTGTGTGGAATGGTGGTGGGGGTAACAGATGTAAAAAAAAATATTTTTACCAGGATTTTTTAAAAGTAATAATCTAAAAAATAATTTCATTCATTTGTGAATAAGTGCTAAAACGTTTCATTAACCCTCTAGGGCCATTCGTATCATATTTGATACAGTATTTCCCTATAAGGAAACATTTGGTATTTCCCTATAAGGAAACATTTGGTATTCATTGACTGAGCAGTCAGTACTGCTTTCATTTGAAATTTATAAAATATTTCTCTTAAAAAATTTTTCAGGAAAATATTTCTTTCAAGGCTTGTTTTCATACTGTATCAAATATGATACGAATGGCCCTAGAGGGTTAATCTCAGTCTGTTTATCTATCTATCTATCTATCTATTAACCCTCTAGGGCCATTCGTATCATATTTGATGCAGTATTTCCCTATAAGGAAACATTTGGTATTTCCCTATAAGGAAACATTTGGTATTCATTGACTGAGCAGTCAGTACTGCTTTCATTTGAAATTTATAAAATATTTCTCTTAAAAAATTTTTCAGGAAAATATTTCTTTCAAGGCTTGTTTTCATACTGTATCAAATATGATACGAATGGCCCTAGAGGGTTAAAATACGACAATTATTTGATTTTTGCAAGAATTTCCAAATTAATGTGTTTGTCACTGGAAAAAAAATCTGAGTTACGCAATATTACATTCTAAACATTTGTAACAATATGGTTACCCGCTAACTAAAATCAAAAGATATTTTACCAAAATTTCGAACTTGTTAGAAAAGATAAAAAACTTTTGAAAATAATTAAAAATATTTATCTTTCCTCTTAATAATAACATAAAAACGTTTTTTTTTCTTTTTCTACCACAATGTTTATTAAAGTTTGTGGCCTTTATTCTTCAATGTTTTTTCAGTGATTTAGTGGTGGTATCTGATTTTATCCACTATTATTCAATTATTTAACAAGAAAAATCTCAAGTTGATGTTGAAAATTGCCTGAAAACACTGTTGATGGAATGATTATGAAAAGTCTCTAATTTATATTTAGATACGTTGTATTTATTTTTAATTTTTTCTAGTTGAATTGTTCATCAATATTGCACAAGATCCATTATTGTGCATAATTAGTTTACAATGAACTTTGTATTTTATATGAATACTAGCTAATGATAATTAAAATGTAACAGAATAGGGTGTATCATAGATTTGGTGATGAGGGGGTAAATTAGAATAGGGTGTATCATAGATTTGGTGATGAGGGGGTAAATTAGAATAGGGTGTATCATAGATTTGGTGATGAGGGGGTAAATTAGAATAGGGTGTATCATAGATTTGGTGATGAGGGGGTAAATTAGAATAGGGTGTATCATAGATTTGGTGATGAGGGGGTAAATTAGAATAGGGTGTATCATAGATTTGGTGATGAGGGGGTAAATTAGAATAGGGTGTATCATAGATTTGGTGATGAGGGGGTAAATTAGAATAGGGTGTATCATAGATTTGGTGATGAGGGGGTAAATTAGAATAGGGTGTATCATAGATTTGGTGATGAGGAGGTAAATTAGAATAGGGTGTATCATAGATTTGGTGATGAGGGGGTAAATTAGAATAGGGTGTATCATAGATTTGGTGATGAGGGGGTAAATTAGAATAGGGTGTATCATAGATTTGGTGATGAGGGGGTAAATTAGAATAGGGTGTATCATAGATTTGGTGATGAGGGGGTAAATTAGAATAGGGTGTATCATAGATTTGGTGATGAGGGGGTAAATTAGAATAGGGTGTATCATAGATTTGGTGATGAGGGGGTAAATTAGAATAGGGTGTATCATAGATTTGGTGATGAGGGGGTAAATTAGAATAGGGTGTATCATAGATTTGGTGATGAGGGGGTAAATTAGAATAGGGTGTATCATAGATTTGGTGATGAGGGGGTAAATTAGAATAGGGTGTATCATAGATTTGGTGATGAGGGGGTAAATTAGAATAGGGTGTATCATAGATTTGGTGATGAGGGGGTAAATTAGAATAGGGTGTATCATAGATTTGGTGATGAGGGGGTAAATTAGAATAGGGTGTATCATAGATTTGGTGATGAGGGGGTAAATTGAAAGCCACGAGACCTCTGTACCAACACTGCATATAATGCTTTATTTAAATCAATTTAAACTGCATTCTTTAAGTTGAAATTATTGTCAGACCTATCAGGAATAACGACTCACGCATTGAATGTGTTGTCTTTCAAAAAGCCCCTTTTGTTTCCATATAATCTTTTAAATAGTTTCACGTATTTATTCTTTGGGGTATTTTTTACACTCGGTTTTGTACATTCCTGCATCAGGTTTTAAATTATTTTGTTTCGTATTAATTAAATCGTTATTGTTTTGAAAATGATTATAACAAATTCATATTAAGTTTGGAAACTGGATCATTTATTTTCTTCCCGGTCTATTAAACAGGAGTAAAAGAATATGTCTTGTTTCCTGCTTAGGATTGGGTTTGTAGTGGGATAAGAAATTAAGAATTAAAATCAACCTTCTTCTTCACTTTTACAAAAATTCACAATGACGTGTGAAATTCTGGTTTTTCCCAAATAGAAAAAGGATTGACCATATGCTTAAAGAAAATGTCGAAACCAGATTTCGCAAGTAGGTGTTAAACTAATTTGCTGACCAATGGGAGCGACTTGCAAGATCAAAAAGGACTTCGCGATCAAGCGCGAAAAATCTGAATACTATAAAAGGCTCTGGTCAGCGTCAATCAGTCAGTCAGATGGAAGCCGCGAGATGAAACAACTAAAATGTAACCTCAACTTCAAATCGACTTGGAGATAAGGTCAGGTCGCACTTTGTTCTCTTTCTCTTCCCTCTCGTGTGCTGAATTCTTTTACTTCTTCTTCTCCATCCAAAGACATTCATACCAAACAAACACATACATACGTAAGTACGCATATACTCTTTCAACAATGACTACTACGAATATTTTTACAACTCTTGATACCTTTAACTTTCTCATTGAACTTTAATATCTACGAATTCTTGTTATTTATTTATTTTAATAAATTCCTATTTTAACATGAAAAATGTATATTTTTATTCTTACACTATTCCACTATTCTACACTAATTCCCACATTCCAATCTACAACCAAGCAACAACCAACCTTCTGATGAAAACCTTCTGATGATGATAATTCTGGATAAATCTTGTAAGCTGTAGGGAGTTCGGTTAAGTCAGACACAAGGCCAAATCAAAGAAGCATTAACCAGCTCCCTATAGCTTCAGGTTTCCGGTTCTTACTAAAGTCTTCTCATTCATTTTCATTTCCAGCAATCCCCTAGTGTCTTGGTGGCATTATTGCCTTGTTTGGAGGGAAATGATTAAAAAAATATTGTAGTTGTTATTGAGTAGCCCAATATTATCGAAATTATTTCTTTTTTAATTTTTACATTTATGATGTTTTTACACTTTGTATTTTGCATAGAGTGTGAAATAATTTTTATATTGGAAAATATAATAATGTATTTAAAATATTTCTGAGTCTTTAGTGAATTGGAGCTTAACATTAAATAACACCGAGTTTAGCTATTCATCCTTATAAGTATTTCTAAAAACAGAAAAGAACAGAAAAAGAAGAAATCTTTCCATGAGTAAATGTGGCATTGTGGTGAATACGAAATAAAAATAACTCTCTTTTTCTCACTGTTTTCAAATTTGCGAGCCTGTGCGAAAATTTATTTTGACCAATGGAAAGAAGAGAGAGAAAGAAAAAAACTAGAGAGAGAGAGAAAGGCAGGCTCCCACGCGTCTGAATAGCGCCGGTGTCAAATTACATGCTGATAAATTATCACCCTCTATTGAAAGCTGGGAAACTTTCAAAGAACTGTATTCAACTTCTGTAGTTAATTTAGGTCGCCAGTCGTTTGCGATGCCTGAAATTACTCGAAGTACTTGGTTTCAATAAACACTCTTCCGTCTTCGTTCGTTCGTTCGTTCACCCAACGTCACACCAACCAAAAGTTTTTTTTTTCTTGTCGCCCAGTCTACCTCACAGACTCACATTTTATACCTGCGTCGGGGAAAACTATTATTTGCATACGAGATTCAATTCTCTCGCGCGCAGGACTCAAAGTTCGAATTCTTATTTTTTTTCATTGTACATCTACGGAAGTCGGAATAATCCATTTCACTTTTAATGGTGGTCACGATCTTTCAGTAAGACCTGACACGCCAAGGAAATTCTCTTTCCTGGAGGTAAGTCTTCTCGTTCATCACAACTTCCAAACTTAGTACCTTAAAATATATCTTTTTATTCATGTTGATTACAACCGTCGGTATAACTTTTCTATGAAAAACGAACTCAATTTATTTTAAGCTTTGTGGAATATTACTTCGTGTCCAATGATTTAATATGAACATTTTCTCTTCTTGACAATTCATTGAAACTACTAACCTTTAATGTTTCATTACCTGTCCTCAAACAGGCTACTGAAACTTCAAATGTTTAAATTTGTAAATAAATTCCTGTTGGGACGCCCGCGCCTATTCGGCTATAATGGACTATTCCATTACTATGTAAAGTAATGGTGGCATCTATGTAGGTAGAGTGTTCATTCCCCTCCCATCATTTCATTTTTCATTAAATATTTTATAATATTGTACATGTATTATCTTGTACATTTATTTTATATTGTATATAAATACATTTTTATTGTCATGGGTTAACTTCCCCCACTTTTTAGGTGCCCCTTGTAAGTTTCTGGCATTGTGGTGTATGAAGGAGTGGGAGTTGATGGATGGGTTCTTGTGGTGATTGTGCAAATTGTAATGAGTGAATGGGTCGTGATAGTGTTTAGCTAGGTATAAGATAGTTTAGTGAGTACCAACCTCTCCCCCTCTCCTTTTAGGCCTTGTGCCACAATTCTGTATTTTTTACAGAATAAATAGTGTGTGCCGAGCAGCCGATCGACAAGTCAGTCGTAGACTTCCGGTGACGAGCCGGAAGTACCCATTGCTCATACTACGTCTTACGACGGTTGAGACGATTAACCTTTATTCTTGTATTGGATACTAATAACCTTTGTAAATACTATTTTCACGGAATACAACAATTAACCTGTTGTTGAGGTATTTATTCTGACTCACGACATAACAATTCCTTAACTTTTTCAGTTAAAATTAACAATTGTTTCCACGTCATTATCCCTAGATACTTCAGGATCCTACCACTTCATGCAAACCGATTTTTAAAATTATAAAAGCTTTGTAGCGTAGGGAGCTGGTTAATTCTTTGTTTTGGCCTTGTGTCAGACGTAACCGAAATCCCTACAGCTTACAAGTTTTATGCTGAATTATAATCATCAGGTTTTCATCAGAAAGTTTTTCATCATCAGGAGGTTGGTTGTCGGCAGGTTGGAATATGTGGAATAGTGTAAGAATAAAATATGCATTTTTCATGTTAAAATAGAAATTTATTAAAAGGAGGAATAACAAGAATTCGTAGAAATTAATGTTCAGTGAGAAAGTTAAGGGTATCAAGAGTTCGTACAAAATGTTCGTAGTAGTAATTGTTGAGAGAGATAAGGAGAAAGAGAAAGAGGACAACGTCCGAGTCGCTTGAAGTTGAAAGTTACATTTTAGTGTTGTCTTTCTCGCTGCTCCCATCTCTGACTGACTTGACTGACATTGATGAAGTCCTTTATTGTAATCTAGATATTTTCGCACTTACACGCGAAGTCCTTTTAGTCTTGCACGTCGCTCACATTCATCAAACATCATATTAACACCTACTTGCGAAATCTGGTTTCGACTTTTTCTTTAAGCAGATGGTCAATCCTTTTTCTATTTGGGAAAACCGGGATTTCACAAGTCGTTGTGAATTTTTGTAAAAGTGAAGAAGAAAGTTGATTTTAATTAATTTCTTATCCGCGACAGTTTAATGAAACAGCTGTTGTATTATCCGAAAATATTAATAGTCGATGGTCTCAACAAAATGTTAGTTTCGCAATGCTTCTTCTTCGCCACGTGTGACTTTAATAAACGCATGCCCCTACCGTTTTTAAGTTCAAAATGTAGCAAATTTTTTTGTCATAAATTTGATGTCTTCCATTGAATCTTTGTGACAAAAGCGATTCGCCTGACTGCTCTATGACACTGTCAGCTCTCTGCCTTCGGGTAGAGGGCGCTCTCTGCTTCCGAGCAGAGAGCACAAACCCAGTCGTGGTTCCGACTGGGGAAAAATAGACAGAGATTTTTTGGCTCGGCTATATGGCCGGGAATACCCACTATAAAATGACCATGTGTCACATCTGGCCTTGCGTGGGAAGGCTAGTAAATACGTAAATACAGACAAAAGCGATTCATTTTGAATGTGGCTAAGAAACCAAAACACAGTTGATGACACTAGAGTAAAAAAAAACATCATATTTCTGAACAGAAAGACGATGAGAACAGAATTTCAATCGAGAAATATCTTCATAAATTAATGTTTCTATTAGATTATCAAAATGGCTTAATTCTTTTTGATATTATAAAAAGTTATTTTTTCCATTCTCAGATAGAAAATTAAGCAAGCAGAATCAGTCAGTTAAGTGCCATACGTGATACACGTTTCGGCGATCATGTCTCGAAAGAGACATGACTGACTGGGCAGAAGATTATCCCGCAGTAGGTTGCCATTGCTTTCTGCGGTAGACCGGTTGCCAACCAAGGCTATAGAACCCAATCTGTCCTGTTATTTAACCCATAACTGGAAGGAAGAGACGGATTCATACCTTTCCCAAGGGTATTTGCGCGTAAGTGAATACAATGGATTCAACTGGAATTCGAACTCGGCTCCCCGGTTTCTCGTTCCTAGCCGATATCCACTGGACCACAACGCATAGGTTTCCTAAAAATTAATTGCCTTTACAGAACCGGTTCTTTGAAAATGTGGTAAATCTGATAGGTTTTCCATTGGATTTTTGGGACAACAACGATTCAGTTCGAATGTGGCTAAGAAGAAATAACACAGCTGATGGCATTAGAGTTGTGGGGTTTCATACATTGACACCCACCCACACACACACACACACACGCATGGTCACTCGCCGTCCACGTGATGACTGGTTCCCGCCAAAAACGATGCTAATAAAAAACGATGCTAATAAAAACGATGCTAATAAAAACGGAAAACATCACGTGGTACTAATTGCGTGTAGCAATTAGTGGCGCAAAATTTCTTTTATTTTTCTTCTCCTACATTAACACTATGCACATTAACTTTCATTCAAACAGGACTTTACATAAAATAACTTCCTACACATAAATCCACAATTTTTCCAACCTTCGTCAGTAGAAATCCACCGACTGCTACATTCGCATGTAAGTCTCTCTCTCTCTCTCTACTCAACGCACACACAGACACAGAACTTTGTCTTCTGTCCGACTTTCTTCATCAAGGATTTGAACTTTGAACTCTTTACGAAAATCTTAACAATTGTTACAAACCTTTGTTTCAGCTAGAGTAAAAACTTCATACATCTTATTTTGTTTCTACGAACAGACGAAGGGGAATGACTCTTTCCTTTTCACTTTCTTATGCATGCTCTCTCAACCCCATGTAACCTTTGTCAATACATTGTTTTTCTGGTTACTTTCGCCTTTTTGTTCTTCCTTAAATCCTGCTTTAAATCATGACCCCATGTTACGTCGAGTCGACTCGTTAAACTTAAATTAGTAAGTGGACGCTTCGTCAACTACAGAGTAAAAAAAAACATCATACTTCTAAACAGACAGACGATGAGAACAGAACATCAATCAAGAAATATCTTAATAAATAAATGTTTCCATCAAACTATCAAAACGACTTAATTCTTTTTTTTTATGCTATAAAGTGATTTTTTTCCATTCTCAGATAGAAAATTAAGTAAGCAGAATAGGTTCCTAAAGATTACTTGCCTTTACAGAACCGGTTCCTTGAAAATGTGGCAAATCTGATAGGTTTTCCATTGGATTTTTTGGACTGCAACGATTCAGTTGAAATGTGGTTAAGAAACCATTTTTTTTTTTCTTGATTGAAATTAAAACAAGCAGAATAGGTTGATGAAAATTATCTCCCTTTATAGAACCTGATCCTAAAAGTGTAGGATGCCAGCACTGGATATGATTACACCTGTCCCGTAATATTTATATTTAATAAATAATAAACTTTTCCTTACACCTAATGGTGTGTAGGGCAGCGTTTTTTGCTGTTTCCGTAACAAACTGTTTTTTTATGGGGCAGGGTTGTTAGCCCTGCGCCCAACCCCCAAACCTGGAGGAAGGTGATTTTCTAAGCGTAGCTTAGACGTATCACACGGCCGAAAATAAGTGGAACCCAGTGAGGATCGAACTCACTACTCAATTATAACGATTCTAACGAGACGAGCTTGCTAACCATTACACCACACCGAGATGCCTAATAGTTACATTTGCAGACATATTTTATACACTGAATATAACACCTCCTTACAGAACAGAGGTCTGTTTTATCTACTTCTGTCCCATAATCATTACATTTAAATACAAATTTCACGGCTTCTACTCCGATGGGCTAAGCTTCCTAGTGCCCCACTCTGCACAAATTTAGTCGAACTACTAGGCTAGCGTTATGTCCCACTCTTTTACAGTGAAACCAATCAAATATAACCGTAACTTCTACTCTTCAGCTTCTTTGCTCGCACTTCCCGCCTGTGGAATTCCCTTCCCTGTAAGCTAACAACCTCCAAGAATTTAAATGCAAAGCCAACTGCCATCTCTTATCCCCTTGACTCACATCCTTTCCATGACGACCCTTGTATCATGTTCTTCCTTTCCACTCTGGCTTACGGCCATATCACGTTGAATACACCGGTCCTCGCTCGATCACCGAAGTTAAGTAACGTTGAGCCTGGTCATTACTTAGATGGGGGACCACTTGGGAATACTAGGTGCTGTATTCGTTTAGTGACGGATGTGCGGGCTTACGGCCATATCACGTCGAATACACCGGTTCTCGCTCGATCACCGAAGTTAAGCAACGTTGTGCCTGGTCAGTACTTAGATAGGTGACCACTTGGGAATACCAGGTGCTGTAAGCGTTTAGTGACGGATGTGCATTGTGGTGCAGTGGATATCGGCTCGGAAAGAGAAATCGGTGAGCCGAGTTCGAATTCCAGTTGAATACCCTGCATTCACATAAGCACTGCTACCCTTGGAAAAGGTATTAATCTGTCTCTTCCCTCCAGTTATGGGTTAAATAACAAGAGTAGGACTTGGGGACCCTGCCCTTAAAAACAAATCCCAATGAATCTTGATACTCGAAAAGAAAAAAAAAACAGTGTTACTAGACACAAAATTTATATAAAAACAACCATAAATTTTTGAAAAAAAAAGGTATTACCAGCAATAAATAAATGAAATTTAGTTGGCAATAAATGACCCGCCGAGGTTGATATGCCTTAAAACAAACCAACCAACCTTTCCACTCTACTCTCATGCAGCTCTCTTCACACCTATATTCTCATCTTTTTCTTACTCATTCTCTCTCTTTTCTGTAACTTGTTCATCTTTCTCATCATGAAACCCCTTTGAGCACCAGTGGCAGTTCTACTTGCTCGGGGTGAAATGATTAGAAAAAAATACCGACCATAACATTTATTGGATAGAATTAGATAAAAATAAACATTGTAATAATTGTTATATTTAGTGTGTAATGTTATGTTAGCAACGTCTGGTAAGAATATAAAACTAACTTTTCCGTATATAAGTAATTGTTTATTCACATCTGGGCTCTTTCAAATTCACATCAGTCAAATCTAGGGAATGTGGTTTTGGGTCTTCTTTTTTTCCCCCAAATGTTCAATTTTCTTGCGAGAATGTGATGGATTCTCTCCCTTTCCTCTTTGTTGGTGTTCAAATAATTTAATGTTACCTGGCTGTCTTGTATAGCCTATGTTCATGTACTTATTTATTTTGGTGCACCAACCAATAACGTCCAAGGCTCGATTCTGCACTTGGTGGCCAACCGCCCTGTCTTGTAGGCCTTTGGGCATTTGGAGGAGAAACCAAGTACAAAATCTACACTGGTATATTTCAGAGTGAACTTAGTTCATTTTATGATTACGACAGATCAGCTATTTTTAGATCAAGGTTTCTGATGAATATTAAAGTCTATTTTGATCTCTGACAGTTCTTGGTGTGAATCATATCATACAAGTATATGAAACATGTATGCACATATATCAACAATTATGGAACAGAAGTCATTCTTTTTATTTATCTCTGTCCCATAAATGTTACAGTTGCATACGAATTTAATATACTGTGTCAACAATTATGGAACAGAAGTCATTCTTTTTAGTCACCTCTGTCCCATAAATGTTACAGTTGCATACGAATATACTGTGCCAACAATTATTGAACAGAAGTAATTCTTTTATTTACCTCTGTCCCATAAATGTTACAGTTGCATACGAATTTATTATACTGACTGTGTCAACAATTATGGAACAGAAGTCATTCTTTTTATTTACCTCTGTCCCATAAATGTTACAGTTGCATACGAATTTAATATACTGTGTCAACAATTATGGAACAGAAGTCATTCTTTTTAGTCACCTCTGTCCCATAAATGTTCCAGCGTTGCATACGAATATACTGTGCCAACAATTATGGAACAGAAGTAATTCTTTTTATTTATCTCTGTTCCATAAATGTTACAGTTGCATACGAATTTATTATACTGACTGTGTCAACAATTATGGAACAGAAGTCATTCTTTTTATTTATCTCTGTTCCATAAATGTTACAGTTGCATAAGAATTTAATATACTGTGTCAACAATTATGGAACAGAAGTCATTCTTTATTTACCTCTGTCCCATAAATGTTACAGTTGCATACGAATTTAATATACTGTGTCAACAATTATGGAACAGAAGTCATTCTTTTTATTTACCTCTGTCCCATAAATGTTCCAGTTGCATACGAATTTAATATACTTACCGTGTCAACAATTATGGAACAGAAGTCATTCTTTTTATTTATCTCTGTTCCATAAATGTTACAGTTGCATACGAATTTAATATACTTACTGTGTCAACAATTATGGAACAGAAGTCATTCTTTTTATTTATCTCTGTTCCATAAATGTTACAGTTGCATAAGAATTTAATATACTGTGTCAACAATTATGGAACAGAAGTAATTCTTTTTATTTACCTCTGTCCCATAAATGTTACAGTTGCATACGAATTTAATATACTGTGTCAACAATTATGGAACAGAAGTCATTCTTTTTATTTACCTCTGTCCCATAAATGTTACAGTTGCATACGAATTTAATATACTGTGTCAACAATTATGGAACAGAAGTCATTCTTTTTATTTACCTCTGTCCCATAAATGTTACAGTTGCATACGAATTTAATATACTGTGTCAACAATTATGGAACAGAAGTCATTCTTTTATTTACCTCTGTCCCATAAATGTTCCAGTTGCATACGAATTTAATATACTTACTGTGTCAACAATTATGGAACAGAAGTCATTCTTTTTATTTATCTCTGTTCCATAAATGTTACAGTTGCATAAGAATTTAATATACTGTGTCAACAATTATGGAACAGAAGTTATTCTTTTTATTCACCTCTGTCCCATAAATGTTACAGTTACATACGAATTTAATATGCTTGTGTCAACAATTATGGAACAGAAGTCATTCTTTTTATTTACCTCTGTCCCATAAATATTACGAATTTAATATACTTACTGTATAAATGTTACAGTTGCATACGAGTTTCATATACTAACGGTATCAACAATTATGGGACGGAAGTTATAGGATACTAATCTTATATCATCCAACAGTTAACTAATAAACACAAAATAAAATTGCACACCCGCAAAATCGGATCCAAACGACTAAAAGCATTTTGGAAAAACTTAGACCAAGGCAAATTCTACAAGCTGGTGTGCAAAGTAAAATTCTGGATCCTGATTGGATAAGAAATCGAAAATTGATATATTATGTTAGTCAAATTTTTTTTTACACCTAAAACCGAAAATGCCTGCTGGAGCCGGTCACATAAAAAAAAATCACTACTTAAACTACGTTCTGTGACCGGTCAAGACAGTCAGAAAGGCGCAGAGATCAGAAAGGCCAAAGAACTGACAGACAGGTCCATCGCAGACTCAACCAACACAAAAGAGAAGAAGGAAAGGAAAACAACAACAACAACAAGATATCCTTAACTGCCCCTAAAACTTTTTACATCCCTCCCCGGCCAGAAAAGGGAAAGGAACACAGATTTTATTAGTTACGTAGACTGATTAATCTTTTTATGCACGCATTCTGCTACCCACCACTATCTCTATTTGACCCTTTTCCCTCTCTTCGGTTATCCCTCACTCACACTCTCTTTTTCATCTTAAATTGATAGACTCTTTTTTTTCCCCACTTACTTGGAGGCAGACACATAAAAAAGAAAGAAACAAACGTTAGTACTTTGTTGAATTACAAACAGCGAAACACAGGCACTTTTTGTTCAACCCACATTCGCTTAAATCTTTAGACATTTTTTCTATCAAACTAAATATACAAATCATTTATTCTGTATATATGTTGTTAAATATACTATTTTCTAATTTTATACAAACATTTCTTATTTCGTTATCTTTTCTTGAAATTTGTATTGTATTTGGTGGACAGGATATCCTGCATTAAATTCTCCCTTTAATCCGGGTGTTCTATACCCCACAAAGTGGTGACTAATCGACGTGAAATGAACTCGCAAATTTCTAACCGAAAGAAAAGTTCCAAGAAATTAAGCAACACATTTTTTTTAAAAACATAACCAAAATTCATCAAGACACAGAAAATGGCTACAGATACTACAGAACCTATGGTAGAAAAGTGGGTACAAATAAAAAGATTTGAAATTGATATCTTTTTCCATTTCGCCGAAACAGCCGTTAAGCACTTCTGTCTTCCTTTCATTTTATCAGTGAAACCAAAGAGAGTAACCCGTATATAATACGCAATTTATGGGTGCGTATTATGGATGAAGGCGTTTTAGGGAAAAACAGTATGTCTTTTGTTTTGTTATGCAATTAAAACAGAACAGTCCATTATTTTTTACGGGTCGACACACGGCAATTGCGTCTTCTTGGCTGAGATCAACGTGTAGTATATCATGATATCAGATTCATCTGGTTCTCTCTTTCCACTTCTATCTTCGCTTTCTTTCATTTTCTAAATGAAACCAAATAGTTTCTTTTCCACTTTTTCCATGCGATCAAAAACGGAGTAGTCCATTCTTTATGAGGCATTGGCAGGGCGTAATGGTCGTGTAAACTAATGAAATGAGGGGCAAGCACAATTATCATAGGATATTTCGTACACTAAATGTAATAACTAATATGGAACAGTACTAACTTTATCCAGATTACAATTTTTTCCAATTTTATCAGTTTTAATGTAACTGAAATTATCAAATTCAATTTGTAAACTATATTTATGTAATATCAAGAAAAATACCCTTCTCCATTCACACTCGGAATGAAAAAAATTATCAGTTTTAATGTAACTGTTGTGGATTCAATACCCCCTCTGATGACACAAATAAACTAGTCTAGATCTAAACTTATTTATAAATGGAACTTTGTGTGTGTATCCGTTACCTATAGACTCCGAAACGGCTGAACCGATTTTCTTGAAAATTTACAGTTGTACTATAACCGTCTGCGAGTGTTCTTAGCTAGGTTTTGTGTCGAGATACCCCCGATAAATATCGAAAATCGATAATCGAAAAAATCGGGTTATAGATAGAGTGGTCCGATTTTAATCAAATTTAATACACTCATAGACAAAGACATAAGAAACGATATTCAGAGGTTTCAAGGTTGCAGTTCTTACAATAGTGCAGAAAATCGATAATATATATATAAAAGCTTTCATTACACCCGAGCAACGCCGGGCTATACTGCTAGTTCTTATATAAAGAACTCCAGCGAGTCTAGAAAATCCGTTGTAGCCAATCTAGTGTATTTGTTACAGATATCATATCGAGTGTCTGAGCAAGACTTTATATTATAAAAGCTAGAAAACGAGTTATAAAATTAACTGAAATTATCAGATTCAATAAGTAAAATGTATTCATACAATATCAAGTAAAATGTTTATCTCCTCCATTCACGTTGACTTCGTACAGTTCCTTTTTTTTTGAAACCTTATATCTTTGGATGTGCGTTGTGGCGCAGTGGATATCGGCTCGGGGAGCCGAGTTCGAATTCCAGCTGAATTCATTGCATTCACTTACGTGCAAATACACTTGGGAAAGGTATTAATCCGTCTATTCCTTCCAGTTATGGGTTAAATAACAGGACAGATTGGGTTCTATAGTCTTGTCGGCAACCAGTCTACCGCAGAAACCAATGGCAACCTACTGCGGGATAATCTTCTGCCCAGTCAGTCATGTCTCTTTCGAGACATGATCGCCCAAGCGTGTATCCCGTATGGCACTTGACTGACTGAATATAATAGTTGGAGACATGATTAAGATGTCTACTGGTCATAAAGTGGGGGATCGGTTTTCTATTGTTATGAAGTAATAAACTGACCCCCACTAATTACTACTTAAGAATATAATACATTTCTTCCTCCTGTAGCTATGAGTCAAATAACAGGACAGATTGGGTTCTATAGCCTTGGTCGGCAACCAGTCTACCGCAGAAAGCAATAGCAACCTACTGCGGGATAATCTTCTGTCCAGTCAGTCATATCTCTTTCGAGACATGATCGCCAAAGCATGTATCACGTATGGCACTTTACTGATATCTTTGTAGTGATAAGGGGGGCAATAGTCAAAACTTTCACAAGTTAACTTTTCTTTCTCACCTAAATTCTACTAGTTATACCTAGGTTTCTTGGCAGAAGGATGTGCAGGTGGTGCAATGAATGACAGCTCAGAATGAGAAATTGGAGAACAGAGTTCAGATCCCATACAGATTCATTGCATCCACTTACACAAAGTAATAGATTTTTTATTTGTTAATCCGACAGATTTTATCCCTTTAAATATAATTTTCAGTGGGTACTCATATTTGAACAGTTGCTGTTTATTTGTTAAACAGTATATCTAATTATTTTCGTCTACCGGTCTGAATATTTGAGAAATCTTATCTGTTTTTAAGATTTTTTTGAATATTCAAAAATAGATATACTGTTTAATAAATAAAAGGAGCGTCTACTCAAATATGAGTATCCGCTAAAAATAATGTTTAAAGGGATAAAAACTGTCGGATTATTAATTAAAAAATCCATTACTTCTTTATAAATTACTTATAAAGAAAAAAAAACGAATAAAATATTTACTTTTAAAATAAAAGGAAATAAAATTATTCTTACAACCCAAAATATGTTTCAGTTTTGAATAAGGGTTGATAAGCTGTCAAAAAGCAATCAATGATCAATCTATGGCAGAATCATTTTAACTGATGAATATATAAATTCGAGCTTTTTCACAGAAATTGAATGTAATAAAATATCCATATCTGGCCAATCTGTTCAGAAAAGGTTAGATTCTTAGGAATGACAGCAATTTTCTGTCTGAATTTCTTGAATAAAGAGTTGTTATTACTTACCTCAGTTACATTCAGACAAATATCATCTTTGTTGGTATTATCACACTGTTTCGACTCTCATACACTATGGCCTTCTTCAGGTGCTTATTAATTCAGGTAACTTTCAAGGAAGTCTAGTTGATTTGTGAATTTGCTGATGTAGTAACTGTGAGTTCAATCCCTAGGTTGGGCAGTGCTGACTGAGTCTCAATAGAAAAAGGTGCAGGCAATTAACTTCTAATAAATAACAAAGTGAAATATTCCTCCACATGAACAGTGGAATGAGAACAATCTGCCCTCATAGATTAAATAAGGGGTAGATTTTGAATTTACCTGAAGGATACCAGAGTCAACACCTGAAGAAGGCTGGAGGGCAAGTCACAACAACTAAAACGCTCTGACACTCATTTTTCATCCCAGTTGCAGACAGGCCCCACTTCGAGTGAACCAGAAGTAGATTTATTTTTGTGGTTCCGTCACACATATTTTTTTATTTGGCTGATTTTGTTGTCTCCTGTTTGAAGCTAAGATGATTTCACTCAGAATTGTATCACAAGTGTTGTCTGTACATAAAGTATTTGGCCTTTAATTTTCATTGAACAAAAAAAAATGACTACCTAGGACAATGGCACCTTCATGATCACAAATCCCATAACTCATTAAGATTGTCGGAAAACCACATGTAGCAGTGTAACAACAGTAGTACATATTGGATAAGATATTCTGACAAAGCCCAAACCTCTCTTGGCTGGGTTGAATTCAGTTTTTCTTCTAGACTGTTTGTCAACCAAAACTAAAGGTTCTGTTCTGCTATTTACTCATAACTGGCGTGAGTGAATTTAACCAACTTGACTGAAATTCGAACTCGGCTCTCCAATTTTTCATTCTGAGTGGCAATCCATTATACCACCGCACATTCACAATGACATCTTAGAAACTTTCAAATTATAACCCGCAGAACCTTTATCCAAATGACCTTTTTTCTTTTCAAAAGAAAGATTCCTGAAGAAGGCTGGCAGGTACAACGGTTGAAACACTGTGATAAAACGAAGATGAAGTCAGTAATCTAAATGTGAATATCATAAAAAAGTATATCTTTTTTCTTAAATTTTAATAAAAAACAAGAGCAGTCAAAGATAGCAAGCCTCTGCCAAGGCAATACTGACATCATTTGAGCGATTAGCAAAAGATGATTATTAAATTGAGAATAACTGCAATGAACTTGACTCTTCTTTTGTTTTTTGCTTTTCGATAATAAATATTAAATTTATATTGTAGATAATATTTTTGCAGAAAAAATAGTCCCTTTAGAAAACGTAATGATGTAAAGCAATCTAGGGGAGGTAATTCAGTATTTGGCATGTGAAAGGTACAAAAAGTATTAGTAAAAACAGATGGAAAAATAACCCAGGAACTTTATCCAGTATTGGATCAAGCCTCAAATCTAATTAGTTCATGTCAGTCGTGAGGCCAATCATCCCTAAAGGTTTCATCCGAATCCATCCGGCATGTTTTGAGATATCTTGACCATGAACAGAAAAATGCAACCAAATACAATATCTCCGCCTTAAAGTAGGAGTAAAAATTGATTACAGAAAATACAAGAAAGATAATGTTTTAACCAAACTTTAATTTAAACGATTGATTAGTAATGTTAATAATTTTATTAATGTTAGTAACGTGTGTACATGTGTGTTTCAGGGTGGTTAGTAACGTGCAAAATTAAAATATAATAATGACACATCAAAAAGTTAGCCACAGTTTGCCGTGAGTAAGAAGTCAGGGGATAGGAACTGGGTAGATGTGGGATGAAAATAAAAAAATCAACTATAATATAGAAGTGTGATCAGATTTAAGTATAGTTTCTTTTTATACAAAAATTTAATACTGTAACAGGGTTTAGGGAATTAACGGATGTTTGCAAATTGAGCCAGGGAAGAAAGAATAAATGAACCACAAACGATGATATCGATCTTTGAATGAGATGGATGGCTGCTGGGAGGAAAGAAAGTCAGAGGGAATTTTATAAAAGGGAGAGCAGGATAGTTTGCAAATGTGACGATTAGATTCTTTATAATTACAATTCAAAAGAAAATAAGGAATCAAAGCAAAGATATTAGGCGTGAGATCTGGGATAAAAATAATGTATTTTTCATTTTGCGTTTTTTTTCATCTTAATTTCACTTACTTTTATTGCACGTTCCTGAAAGAAATAAAAGAACAAAGCTTAAGCAAGATCTAAACTTGCATTTTATACTTTTGGGAAAAGTTAAGCAACATCAAGCTTGGTCAGTACCTAGATGGGTGACTGGGAATAACAGGTACTGAAAGCTTGAATATACAGTTGGTGTGTTGATCAGAATTTTTAATCAGAGAGCCGAGTTCCAATTCCTGTTGGGTTCAACTATATTCAGTTACATACAAATACTCTTGGGAAAGGTATAGATCCACCTGTCCTCCCCCCAGTATGGGTTAATTATAAGATTTGTATCATGAAATTATTATTATCTAAAAAAAAAAATTCATAAAAGCTAAAATTATTTTTTGGCTTTAAATAACTTGCAAAAGGTTGATAAGCTATAGAAAATGAACATATAATGTTGAAATGCAGGTTCCCATAAGATCACAGAGGGTAAGCAAAATAAAGAATGGTCAGTACCTAGATAAGTGACAGCTTGGGAATACCAGGTGCTGAGAGCTTGAGTATGCAGCTGGTGTAATAAATAATGGATCAGAATTGTTAATTGGAGAGCCAAGTTCCAATTCCAGTTGGGTTCATTATATTCACTTACATGCAAATACCCTTGGGAAAGGTATGAATCCACCTCTTCTCCTCTCCAGCTATGGGTTAATTAGTAAGACTTGTAATAAATAATGGATCAGAATTGTTAATTGGAGAGCCAAGTTCCAATTCCAGTTGGGTTCATTATATTCACTTACATGCAAATACCCTTGGGAAAGGTTTGAATCAACCTCATCTCCTCTCCAGCTATGGGTTAATTAGTAAGACTTATATCACTAAAACTATTATTATTTCAAAAAACCTCTTAGAACCTAAAAATATTTTCTGGTTTTAAAATGGTTTGCATATGGGCCAAAGACAAAAAAATGTTGACTAATCCTAGGTACTACTGTCACACTGGCATTGATATTACACTGACCCTACCTCTCTTGATGCAACAAGGAAGGTATTGCTGCGGGATTGCAATCCCTGGGACTGGGCATCATCTCTCATCGAAAATGAGGATAAACATTTACTCCACTTCAGGCCAAAAATTAACTCCTATGCCGGGTAAGTCATTTTTTTAGGTAGATTACTTGCCATGACACTCCTTGCTTTCAATGTCCTGCGTTAAATTCTTCAAGTCTTTGTTGCATTCTGTTATTGGATACAAGTCCTATATCATCCATCAACCAACTAAAAAAACACAAAATAAATTTTACAGCCGCAAAATCGGATTCAAATGCCTAAAAGCATTTGGGAAAAACCCAAAGTAAAATTGCACACTCGCAAAAGTGGATTCAAATGACTTTGGAAAAATCCAACTAAGAAAAATTCACAAGTCAGTGCGAAAAGCAAATCCTGAATCCTGATTGGATTAAAAACAGCAAATTCATATCTAAACTTATTTATAAACGGAACTTTGTCTGTGTGTGTGTGTCCATTACCTATAGACTCCGAAACGGCTGAACCGATTTTTTTGAAAATTTACACAGTTATATTATAAGCGTCTGTGAGTGTTCTTAGCTAGGTTTTATGTCGAGGTACCCCCGATAAATATTGAAAATCGGTAATCGAAAAAATCGGGTTATAGAAGGAGTGGTCCGATTTTAATCAAATTTGATATACTCATAGACAAAGACATAAGAAACGATATTCAGAAGTTTCAAGGTTGCAGTTCTTACAATAGTGCAGAAAATCGATAATATATATATATATATATATATATATATATATATATATATATATATATAAAAGGCAAGATGTTTGTGTGTGTATGTTTATCTGCATGTATGTCTGTATTTTTTTCAGCCCTTCTAATTTAGTTTTTGCTTTGGGTTTGGCTCTAAGTAGGTATAATTGTAGTTCTTAATCTCAGCCATGATACCATTTACTCAGAGGACTTATTTAGCCTTCAAAATTCAGTTTACGACGAAAAAACTTATTTGATATTGATAGCTGGAAATCAAAATTTGACTTACATCCATTCATTTTTCTTTCAGTCTACAGTTTCGCTTTAACTGGAAACAACTATTGCTTTTTAGTCTTTCGTGTCAACGTCCAAAGAGTCTGAGCTCCAGGACCATGAATTAGTTTTAAAGCTTTCATTACACCCGAGCAACGCTGGGTTATACTGCTAGTATGACATATTTTCATGTGAAAAGACTCGCACTACTTAAACAACAATGCTAACCTGTCAAAATTACTCAGATGTAAGTGGTTAGCTGAGGAGCTTGTGGCAATGTAGCAAAAGAAAATTCAAGAAGCTGACCCAGACGCAGGGCAGGTCACAGCTTCATTCAACCTCTTCTTCCAATGTCCTTTTCTTCACTTTCACACCACACCGCTAAAGAGGACAACAGCAACAATCAAATGTACTTGTTAAGTACCACTCCTTTATTTGCTTTGCCTTCTCTTTCTTTTAACCTGTTGCAACCTACTGAAAAGAGGAAGGAACAAAGACTTTATGCTCCACCAATACACAACCATAAACTTTAAACTTCTGCGGACATTTAAATACCTACATTTCTTTATCAACAATTTTAACTACAAAACTGCATGCATTTTTTCAATGAACATTTTTCTTTTCGCAAATATATTAGAGTGTTCAGTTAACAAATTTCACTTATATTTTCTTTCTTACACTTTTGTCATTCTGTAAATAAATTTTTGCTTTAATGTACACGTGAGATATTTTATTCTTTCACATTTCAACATCCAACCTTCAGATATTTAAATTGTGGGGACTTTGGATGCGTTCGACACAAGGCCAATTTACCAAGCATCTCCAAGGCCCTTACATTGTATTGTCTCTGGATCCCCATGCTACTACACAAATTGGTGTCAATATTTCTTTTACTAATTTGTCTTATTAAAGTTTGAGCTTGAATTTTGCTTAATGGCATATCAACACCTCTGTGGGTTATTTAATGCTAAAAAGGTGGGGGTTTAAGGTATTCTTTTTTAATGTTTGGTTATAGTGAGAAGGGTGAGTTAGTCAGATTTTGATGAAAAGTTTTTTTTATTTTAGAAAATTGAAGATGTCTTCTAGTTTTGTATTCAAAAATGCTCAGCTGGTAATAGTTTTTTTTCCTTCAAATATCTTATTTTTCTATAAAAGTCTATTTTTATGTATATATTTCTATAAAAGTGTATTTTTATACTTTCTTAGTGTTCTGACCCCAGGTTGGGGGGGGTTAACTATTTGTCCATAGCTGGGACCCTAACAGGTGCTACCACTCTGAGTCAGGATGGACCTGGAAACAACAGCAATTAAGAGGTGGTTCCATGCTCCTCACAACCTCCCAATCAGAGGCCTTGCTACCACTCCGGGTCAGGGTAGAGCTGGGAACAACAGCAATTAAGAGGTGGTTCCATGCTCCTCACAACCTCCCAATCAGAGGCCTTGTTACCAAGTCAGGTCACAGTGGACCTGGGAACAACAACAATTAAGAGGTGGTTCCATGCTCCTCACAACCTCCCAATCAGAGGCCTTGCTGCCGGATGCAGTTTATTGTCATACCCAGGATCTTTTTTATTAAAGTGATGGCAGCTTGGATTCTAAGAAGCAGTGGGAAAAATGACGTCACAAGAATGCATCTCACATGCTTATGGGTGGTTTTAGATAGTTGCAAACTTTGATATGGGAAGTGTACAGATGCTCCAGAATTCTTGCAACCCTCTTATATCCAAAACCCAGACAAAGGCAATTCATCACTGTCAGAATACCACACCCACGAGGCACTCCAGCCAATCGCTGACTACTGGTCCTGGTCTTCGCATTCTGTAACATCTTTCTTCACCATGTGCCCCAGAAATTTCAAGTGTCTCTTTCTATTTCTTTTTTGTTTCCATTTTACTTAAAACTTCTTTGTCACTTATGTGCTTCCATAGGACTATATTTCTGTCACCCCCAAGTCTTATCATCCGTGTGGAAATTGTCCAGCATTTATTGTCACATAAGAGGACTGATAGTACGTCAAACTTATCTTTGTTTCCAATGAAATTTCCCTGTTTCTTAATAACTTGTTTAGCCATTTTTGAAGATTATAATTCAATGTGTTTTTCGATTTCAGTGTCACATTATCCATCATTTTTTAAAACACTTTCCTGGTAGTTAAATTTTTTGTACTTGCTTGATTTTGACGTCTCTAATTCATTGTTTGCCTCATCGGCTGTTTCTCTTGCTGATGACTAGACATTCTGCCTTCCTGCAATTTGTTAGTCTGTTCTTCCTGCTTTCCCTTACAGGCTTATGGCTACATCATATTGAAACTCTCAATTCTTATATAATCACTGAAGTTAGGCAACATTGAGCCTGGTCAGTACCTAGACGGGTAACTCCTTGGGAAGAAGAGGTTGAATGAAACTGTGGTGTGACCTACGTCCGGGTTGGTGTGGAGTGAAAAAGAAGAAAAGAAAATTGGAAGAAGAGGTTGAATGAAACTGTGACCTGCCCTGCGTCCGGGTCGGCTTCTTGAATTTTTTTTTGCTACATTGCCACAAGCTCCTCAGCTAACCGCTCACATCTGAGTAATTTTGACAGGTTAGCATCGTTGTTTAAATAGTGCGAGCCTTTTTTCAGGTGCTGAAAACTTGAATGTGTGGGTGGTTTAATGGATAATAGATCTGAGTTGTTAATCAGAGAGCTGAGTTTCAATTCCAGTTGTGGTCGTTATATTCACTTACAATATGGATCAGGTTTTTTTTTTTTCTTATTTGAGGAACCTCCATCCTGGGTGACTTTCACTACTTTCGTGTCCTTCATTTTAGGGGATATGCCGTACTCACCACGCTTGGCAATGTGGGTTGGTGAACACTATTTAAATCATAGCTGAAAATATTCTTGAGAAAGATATGAATCTACGTTTCCCTTCAGCTATGGGTTAATTAGTAATAATAAAATTAATTAGTAATTAAAATTAATTAGTAATTAAAATTAATTAGTAATAATAAAATCATTATTATCTCCAAAAAATAAAAAAAAATTAAAATTGCATAGAAAATACTTAGATTTCAGTATGAAATAACCCACAGAGATTGATATGCTGCGAAGCAAAAACAACGAACCAACCTTATTTTATTTTATTTTATTTTTTTTTAATCGTATCACCCCGAGCAAGGCGGTAATGCCACTGATGTGCAAGGGGCTACGTAATAGTGAAAAGATTGGAAATGATAAAGCCGGAAACCATATCCTAAACAGGGAACAAGGGATGAGAACCTATGATTCAGATTGAGAGGAATCTAGTTGAGGCTCTACTGAAGGGCAGAATCCCATTTGGGGAAAAATAGACAGGGTCTATGAGAAATTTTTACCCAAACTTAAGGGTTCAGTGTTCCTACGTAAAATTCAGCCTTGTGCCACATCCAGCATCAGTGGGGAGGCCGGTAGATACTGAGGATTTATGGGTTTTGATTGGTGTTGAACCCAACCCAACTTTCAGTTAAATGTGGTAACAATTTTCATTTGCTCAGAAAATTAAAATTAAAAAAAAAATGATAGATAAAATTCGTATATACAAGGTTTAAACAAAAAATCTCCTCTTGAAGAATGTTGGTGAGAAAAACAATTACTCACCTTTTGTAAATTCACAAGAGGTTAAATTTTGTCTGTGTGTCCCCACCTTACAACAGTTGAATAACTTGATTTTTGGCTGGAATCAAAGTGTATTATCCATCTTCAGGCAGACAAACTACATTTTATCTCTCAAAAGTGCTTCTGTCTTTGAACAGAGTGCAAATCAGCTGTGTTTTTGCCTTCAGGCAGAGTGCAACTGAAAATATTATTGAGAGGTATCTGGTCTCAGGGAACAACTGCTGCTTCTGAGTACTGCAAGAGAGACAAGATCTTATGCTTCATCATCTATCTACCAAGAGCCAATGTCATCACTGGCAATAACTATAAAAGCAGTTTAAAACAATTTCATTATATGTATTATTTTCGTTTTATTACATGCGCTATAATCATGTTTTCCATGTGTAGTTTTAGCCCTAATTACGTCTAATGGAGAATTGGGTCAATTCGACATGAGACCTAGAGTTGGTTGTGTGTTGTGCAACAAGCAGTAAGTCACGTCCCCTTTCACAATTGGCTGTTGAGAGAAAACATTCTACTTAGAGTAGGTGGTATTGACAAAATCTGCATATAAACAATACTGGGCAGGTGTCAGATATTAGCCAATAGTCAGCATGTGTCTGGGACTGCAACTTTTCCTCAGTCAAGGAAAAGCGCTCTCCGACATGTGGAAAAACCAGGCAAGATGAACACATTATGTTAATGTCCTAGAAATGTGCCGATATGTCGTAGATTATTGCTTTATTATTGTGTTAGCATAGGTGATTGACATAAGTTCTTATTCATATAAATGCATAATTTTAATTTCATTATGTGTATTACATTTAGGTATTCCATATGTTTTTAAGTCATAATTAATTTAAGATATGTCCTTGATATTTGTTGATATGTCGTAGATTATTACGTTAAAATAGCAATTGCATAGGTGAGAGATGTAAGTGATTATTCATTAAAAATTTCAGGTATATAACAATTTACAAGGAAAATTGTACAGTACATCATAGGAACAAAATTGTCATAAGTCAAGGACCCCCTGTATTCACTTCCTTGCTATGGATACTTGCTATTAACAATGAATAGAAATGTCATAGACTCTCATTACAATCTTTGTCAAGTTTTTTACTTTTTTGTCACATGATTATCTTCAACAATATAACCCACCCTACCCTCAGTATGCGCTAATGATACCCAAAACTCTTGAATTAAAAGACCAGATATAACCAATGACAATCTGGGAAACAAAATGCAACTGAAATTAAGATAAAATACTAGTTGGAAAAATCTACTTCGAAATATAAAAAATGACTATTTATTGCTCAGGCAGCCTGATCTCTTTTACTTATTAATGAGATATTCCATTGTTATGGTAACAGATATAAGTAAATATTCTTCACTTTACTATAATTGAATGTTTCATTAGCAGCAAGAACAGGTTGCTTATACATTGCATTTTTTTTTTGTTTCTCATTATTTTTTAGATTCAAAAAGTATAATTCTTTCTTACATGAGACAAAGTCAATTGTATAGATGAAAATACTTGATTACTCATGTCAAAAACATAACCAATACAATTTCAAAATTATTTAAATATGTTCGTTATTTTTGGACAGTAGCATTGTATTAACGTTTTAGGTATATTTGTACTTTTAACAATTTAAAAAGCAGAATTCATTCTTACATGCAATAATTGAGTTGAACATAGAGAAAAACCTACTTATAATGTAAAACTGCAGCAGGAATACAGTATTTACATTATTCAGACTATTGTCCTCATCTTTGTTGCCATTTGTATGATGTTTTGACTGTTGTATGCTCCGGCTTTCTTCAAGTGCTAGGAATTTCAAATTGAAACCTTTATTACAATCACTGATTGTAATAAAGTGTTTGGTTCAAAATTCCTAGCACCCGAAGAAGGCCAGAGTGTACAAAGGCCGAAACATTGTACAAATGGCAACAAAGATGAGGACAATAGTCCAAATTATGTAAATACTGTAAATAAAACCTCATCTCAGAAATATAGACAACTAAAATGATCTATTATTAAATGTCATACAAATGGCAACAAAGATGAGGACAATAGTCCGAATAATGTAAATACTGTAAATACTACCTCATCTCAGAAATATAGACAAATAGAATGATCTATTATTAAACATCATACAAATGGCAACAACGATGAGGATAATAGTCCGAATAATGTAAATACTGTAAATACTACCTCATCTCAGAAATATAGACAAATAGAATGATCTATTATTAAACGTCGTACAAATGGCAACAAAGATGAGGGCAATAGTCCGAATAATGTAAATACTGTAAATACTACCTCATCTCAGGATATTGATAAATAGGATGATCTATTATTAAATGTCGTACAAATGGCAACAAAGATGAGGGCAATAGTCCGAATAATGTAAATACTGTAAATACTGCCTCATCTCAGAAATATAGACAAATAGAATGATCTATTATTAAACGTCGTACAAATGGCAACAATGATGAGGGCAATAGTCCGAATAATGTAAATACTGTAAATACTACCTCATCTCAGAAATATAGACAAATAGAATGATCTATTATTAAACATCGTACAAATGGCAACAAAGATGAGGGCAATAGTCCGAATAATGTAAATACTGTAAATATTACCTCATCTCAGAAATATAGACAAAGTGAATGATCTATTATTAAACATCATACAAATGGCAACAATGATGAGGATAATAGTCCGAATAATGTAAATACTGTAAATACTACCTCATCTCAGAAATATAGACAAATAGCATGATCTATTATTAAATGTCGTACAAATGGCAACAAAGATGAGGGCAATAGTCCGAATAATGTAAATACTGTAAATACTGCCTCATCTCAGAAATATAGACAAATCGAATGATCTATTATTAAACATCATACAAATGGCAACAATGATGAGGATAATAGTCCAAATAATGTAAATACTGTAAATATTACCTCATCTCAGAAATAGAGACAAATAAAAAGATCTATTATTGAATGTCGTACAAATGGCAACAAAGATGAGGACAATAGTCCGAATAATGTAAATACTGTAAATATTACCTCATCTCAGAAATAGAGACAAATAAAATGATCCATTATTGAATGTCGTACAAATGGCAACAAAGATGAGGACAATAGCCCGAATAATATAAATACTGTAAATATTACCTCATCTCGGAAATAGAGACAAATAAAATGATCTATTATTGAATGTCGTACAAATGGCAACAAAGATGAGGACAATAGTTCGAATAATGTAACTACTGTAAATACTACCTCATCTCAGAAATATAGACAAATGCAGCAGGAGTGTCTGTCATGTTGAAGTGGTGGCCCCATACTTCATAGTTAAGAGTGTACAGGACATGATATGAAAACAAGAAAATGTCTTATAGACTCAAATATAAACAACCAATAATTATTTATGCCCAAACCAAGAAAATGCAATGAGACTCAAATGTAAATGATCAATATTTACCTATGCCCGAACAAAAAAATACTTATAAACTTAAATATAAATAAGAGATATAAATCTATCCACAAATCATATAAATGCTTGTAGACTCAAATATAATATATACTTAAAAACGGCAATTATTTTAACATTCTTCTTCTTCTATGTGCCCTGTCCTTTCAGGACGTAGTCAATCATGGCTTTCCATCCCTGGTGGCTCTAAGCACGCCTTCTCCTGTTACACCATGCAATCCTCGTTCCATCATCCAACTGATTAGGTCCCTCAAATATGTTATCCGCTGCTTTCCCCTGTCTCTTTTTCCCTCTATCTGGCCTGTTAGTATCAGGTTCTCCAAGCCCTCCTTCCTCATTGCATGTCCCAGGAACTTCAGCTGTCTCTTCCTGATGCTCAGTATTAATTTACTTTTCGTTTCCATCCTTTCCAAAACCTCATCATTGCTCACATGCTCGATCCATGATATCCGCAGCATCTTTCTGTAAAACCACATTTCAGCTGCTTCAAGTTTTTCCTTCATCTTCGATGATATTGTTCAGCATTCACTAGAGCAGTGCTTCTCAACATTTTTTACTTCAGGGCCACGCCCTTGTAGATTAACTAAAACTCTGGGGTATATTTTTAATTTTAATAAGGCAAAATTAGTAATGAAATTTGAAAATAGGAAAATAATAAAGAAGTCACCTGAAATAATTTTTTTTTTTTTTTTAATCATTTCACCCGAAGCAAGGCATTCCACTGCCACTATTGTGCATGGGGTTATATAGGGGAAGGTAAAGAGAAAGAGTGGTTAGATATAGGAAATGTCAGAAGGAGGGTGATAGATGAGTCAGGCTGAAGGTTGGGTAGATGGGAAGAGTGTTTGAAAAAATGGATGCGAGTTAGTGTTTTAGGAGGTGTCTATTGACCTTACATTTAAACTCCTGGAGATTGTAGCCGTCGGGGAAGCAATCATGTGGAAGGGAATTCTACAGTTGGGAAGTGTGAGAAAAGAAACTGTTGTAGTAGAAATTGCAGTTACATTTAATCGGTTTCACTGTAAAAGGGTGGGACCTAGTTGCTAATCTAGTATCTCATGCAAATTTGTACCTAGGGAACACCAGTGATCTAAGTTCATCAGAGCAGAAGCCGTGAAAGTATTTATAGAAGAGACACAGGGAAGCCATATTATGCCGGTGAGAGAGAGAGACTGCAGCTGGTCTGCCAAGTTGGTATCGATCACACTACAGACACTTCGTTGTATTTTGTCAAGAACCCCGAGAATAGCAGGGGCACCTGACCAGATGTATTTATTTTTAAGACATCTACATCTATAAAAGTGATGAGGGTGGATGTGGTGTAAGTATCTATTTGTTTGATAGATTCAATTTAGCGTCTGCATTTTGTGGTCTAGCTCGGTGGGAGTTGCACTCAGATGTAGATCAATATTTCAGAACGCTAAAGACACCTTGAAAATTTTTCAGAAAGCCAAAATTAGGGGTAGAAAAATATATATTATCACCCCACAAAGTCAGGGATCAGTTTACGTGTTGATCATAATATAGAATCGATCACCCCCACTTTATATTAACTATATCTATATATGTTCCCTCTCCCCTCACCCTTATCCAATAGACATTCTACATTGTTATCTATATCTATAAAAGTGATGAGAGTGGACGTTGTGTAAATATTTGCTATGTAAATTCATCATATGTTTTTCATTCTTATTATTCCTTAAACAACCCGAGTGAAACCAGGCTAAACTGCTATTTACTTTACATATTTAAATATCTCTTCTCTTAGCTCATTAATTCCAGTAGAGCATAGGCCATCAACAATCCCTCACCATTGCACTCTGTTCTAGGTTTGGTCATTGTTTCTTTTTTATAGGTAGGGGTGTTAACCTTACGCAAATCCCTCGTTATCCTCCGGCTGAGGCTGGTTTTGCATTCGGACTTTTTCCTTCTCCTCGAAGGCTATAGAACCCAGTCTGTCTTACTATTTACCCATAGCTGGAGGAAGAAGAGATGGATTCATACCTTTCCCTAGGGTATAAGCATGTAAGTGAATGCAATGAACTCGACTGGAATTCAAACTCAAATCTCTGATTCCTCAATCCAAGCTGCTATCTATTACTCCACTCTGTCTCCATATTTAAGTATGCTTATGTGAAAACATGTTTTTTTTTAATGATAGGCATTGTTTGTGATGCCTTCACGAAAGCAAAAAGACAGAGTTTATCCGCTCCTTATTAAAGATTAAGAAATTTTAAAATATCAAATGACAAAGACTTGACGTAAACAAGGAAGCCATGTACTGGGGGTGGGGGTCTGTAGCTTTTTTATAAATAAAGATTTTTTAAAAAATAAAAATAATTCGTAAATTGCTCTTCTGTTAACTTGAGGTGCACTTGGTACCCTTTCAGGGCATATCAGAGCGCCTGTGCACACCAGTTGAGAAATGCTGCAATAGAGACTGACATATTGTAAAATCAATAAAACCCAACCCATAGACTTGAGAATCTAGAGCCCCAACACCATCAGATGATGATGCTGTAGTTCTTGTAGCAAGTGTAAGTTGTCCTACTCCTAGCCTTTTTGCCAACCAAAAATAGAGTGCTCAGTCTACCCAATCATTTTCACCTATAACTGGGTAAGGAGAAAAGATGTATTCATGCTTTCATGTGTGAAGTGAACACAACAGATGTGGCTGTAAATTAAACTTACTGATTTGATTTCATGTGCCAATAACCATCATGCAACCTGCACATCCATATTCTATAAGCTTTATATATATATATATATATATATATGAGACACATAAGGAAAGGAATATACAAATTGTATATACATATATACACACACATATAAGAAATATACAAATAAGATATATATATACATACATATATATATATATACATACATACATAAGAAAAGAAATATACAAATGGTATATATATAAGAAAAAGTATATAAAAATAGTGTGTGTGTATATATATATATATATATATATAAAAGGAATATACAAATGGTATATACATATATACACACACATATAAGAAAAGAAATATACAAAAAAGATATACATACATATATATATATATATATATATATATATATATATATAGATACATAAGAAAAGAAATATACAAATGGTATATATATATATATATATATATATATATATATATATATGGTTAAATAAAATAAAGACAAGAGGAAAACTGTATTTTAAATTGCTTACGCGTTTCGTCTTGTGATGGACTTTGCACTACACAAAGAAATTCTGAAAACTAAAATATTCTTTTGATCTTTTGAAATGATTTGTGAGTATCTTTGTGGTTGCCAACACTGTTTGTTTATAGATATGTAATTTAGAATAAAGCTGATTTTGTTTTTTTGCCCTGATAAAGTCAATCACAGGACGAAACGCGTAGGCAATTTAAAATACGGTTTTCCTCGTTTTATTTTATTTAACCATCCTGTCCTTAATCTCAGATCATAACTGTGTTTATTTTTACACACACACACACAACATATATATATATATATATATATATATATATATATATATATAAGAAAATGTATATACAAATAGTATATATATATTTAAGAAAATGTATATACAAATAGTATATATATATTTAAGAAAAGGTATATACATACATATAAAAGGAATATATAGATATATATATATATATATATATATATTCCTCATCGCATTCCGCATCGCTCATTTCAGTAAAAATGAAACTTGAGCACTCTAGCTATTGGGTGCATAATATGATACGCGCTAAAAAGACTGCCTCCTTCCACCGAACGCCCCGTGGCCCAGGGGTAGAGTCGCCAAATCGGTTGGGTTTTGTGCCTGGGTTGTGTAGCAGTCGGAGTCTAACCATACTGATGAGCTGTGATACAGCGAAACAGATCTGTCTGCGGATGACAATATATATATATATATATATATATATATATAAAACAGAAAAGTAATATGCAAATTATATACACACACACATATATATATATATATATATATATTATATTTTTTATCATATATATATATATATATATATATATATATATGATAAAAATATAATTTTAAGGTTTAATATATTCATGGAAAAAGTGCTGAATATCTAAAACAGAGTGTATTTAAATATAAGTGTAAACACTGAGGTCAAGACAAAGGTGCGACAGTGTGTTTCATGTTTGAATGCAATCTTCAGATTTGATCAATAAGTAATTAAATGCTTTCAGCTTGTAGTCAGTGGCAATTGTGGAACTCTGAAGCTGAAGGGGAGGGACATTTAAGAACAGAAATTGTTTTTTCGGCGGGGGAGCAAACTCAAGCAGTGTAATTACTGACCAACTCTTTTACTCGGCCATAAATCACTGATTGCCTATGTTTCTACATATCAAGCTGGGGACATTATTTCTAATTAACGTCTTCCTTCAGATATGAAAATACTACTATTAAGTCTCTTTCTCTCCCTAACAGCATGTCTGTTTTTATCTATCTGGTTGTTGTATTTTGTTTGTTTTTCTTTCAAACTGGTCTCTGTATGTGTCGTTAAAAAGTAAAATGAAAAAGAAAATGCAGAGGGAAAAGTGCTGAAGATCAAATCATTTCAAAATCAGAGACTGATCAATTTTATAAAATTTTGAAGCTTATAAAAAGGGGCCAGTCAAAATTCAGGGTGGGGTTTGTCTCCTTCTGGCCCCCTGTAGAATCACCACTGTTTGTAGTGCCTTTAGTGTAATAAATAAATAAATGCCTACAGCTTGTAGAGCCTTTAGCCTAATAAGTAATTAAATGTCTATAGCTTGTAGTGTATTTAGCCCAATAATTAAATACCTACAGCTTGTAGTGCCTTTAGCCTAATAAGTAATTCAGCTGATGTATTAATGATTTGATTGATTTGTTTTCTATGGCTTATCAATAAATATGCAACAGTCGCATACTTTGCAGGTTATTTATTTTGAATCATTTCACCTCAAGCAAGACGGGACTGCCACTAGTACACAGTGGGGTTACAAAAGAAAGACTGGGTACAGTGGATATTGAGGAAAGGATAAAAGATGAACGAGATTCAAGATGATAGTAAATGGCATTGCATTTAAATTTTTGGAGATTCTAGCTATCAGGGAAGCAAATAAAAAGCAGAAAATATTTTTGAAATTCTTTTTTAAGATAATGTTTTTCTTAGGATGGGGGGGTGATAATAATAGCTTAGTGATACAAGTGTTGCTAATTAACCCATAGCTGGGGAGAAGAGGCTGATTCATACATTTCCCAAGGGTATTCGCGTGTAGGTGAATGCAACGAATTCCAACTGGAATAGTAAATCAGCTCACTGATTAACAATTTCAAACCATTATCTATTCAGTCAGTTAAGTGCCATACGTGATACACGCTTGGGCGATCATGTCTCAAAAGAGACATGACTGACTGGGCAGAAGATTATCCCACAGTAGGTTGCCATTGCTTTCTGCGGTAGACTGGTTGCCGACCAAGGCTATAGAACCCAATCTGTCCTGTTATTTAACCCATAACTGGAAGGAATAGACGGATTAATACCTTTCCCAAGGGTATTTGCGCATAAGTGAATGAAATGAATTCGGCTGGAATTCGAACTCGGCTCCCCGGATTCTTGTTCCGAGCTGATATCCACTGTATCACAATGCACATCCATTATCTATTAAACCACCTGTAAATCCAAGCTTACAGCATCAGGTATTCTGAAATGGTCACCCATAGAGGTACTGACAAGGATCAAGGTTGCTTAACTTTGGTGATCATAAAGGAACCAATGTTTCAATGTGATGTAGCCATAAGCCTTAAAATAGGAATGATATAGTGGTTAATAATATAAATAATGAAAAAAGATAATATCTGATGTGGTAATTATAATAATCCTCTCTATTATAATAAAGACTGTTGTGTGTGTGTGTGTGTATATATATATCCCCCTCCTGTCATGCTCATGGAGAGAGAGACAATAGTGAGGTAGCATTGGTCCAGTTCATGAGAGAGACAATAGTGAGACAGCATCAGCTCAGAAAATTCTCTTTACTACTAGTTATTAAACTTTACTACCAGTTATGAAAGCTCTTGTTGTGTGTTTGCTTTTTAACACTGCCTTATTATTTCGAGTAGTGAAAATATATATATATATATTATATTATATCAAAAAAATTCCGAATTCTCCATATGTTGTATAGCTATTTCACTGAGAAAAATCTCACTCAATCAAAAACAATTTTTTTTTCTTTCAAGTATGTGAATTTTCATACCATATTTGAAATTAAAAATTTTTGTTTTTGATTGTTGCTGAAGAAGTGAGATTTTTCTTGCTGAAAAAGCTATAAAAAGTATGTAGAATTTGGAATTTTTTTGATATAATATACATATTTGGCTCTGTAAATAGATAATACTATTTACATTGAGCCCTCCACCTGGATCATTTTTAATATTAAAATTAGCATTAATAGGATCTGGTTTTTGAGATCTTACCTGTATATTTTTCCTTTTTGCTGGGGGATTTAAACACATATATATCCCTCCTGTCATGTTCAGTGTGTGTGTGTGGGGGGGTCTGGATTTTTTTTTTCTTGTGTTTTAATGTAAAATACTGAATAGAAGGTACATCAATAGATATGTTGCCATCATTCTTGACATGATGGCCCCACTCCTAATAATAATAATAATAATAATAATAATAATAATAATAATTGTGTCAGTAATACACTGACTTCAACTGTCAAGGCTGACAAAAGAAATAACACCCATTTTGGTGAACATGTACAGGTAATGAAAGAGTCAGTCAGTCAGTTAAGTGCCATACGTGATACACGCTTGGGCGATCATGTCTCAAAAGAGACATGACTGACTGGGCAGAAGATTATCCCACAGTAGGTTGCCATTGCTTTCTGCGGTAGACTGGTTGCCGACCAAGGCTATAGAACCCAATCTGTCCTGTTATTTAACCCATAACTGGAAGGAATAGACGGATTAATACCTTTCCCAAGGGTATTTGCGCATAAGTGAATGCAATGAATTCGGCTGGAATTCGAACTCGGCTCCATGATTTCTCGTTCCGAGCCGATATCCAATGCACCACAAATTGCCCAAATACTCACTTTTCTCTCTGCTTTTTGTTGTGGCATATCAGTAACAAGATCTTAGTCAAGATATCTGACCATGGAAAAGAGTTTAGGGAGACTTGGACTCAGGTATTTCCTAAGGGCATTGAGTGGTGTAAGCTGTCTCAACTGGAATAGTAAATTGGTTCACCAATTCTATTTTTCCTGTTGATAAAAAGTTACATCACTTTTGTACTTTTAGTGACCGAAATAAGTGCAATTATTATGGTTATAAATAGTCTGTACTAATAATGGTAGGAACAGTTAAGAAAGAAGTCAAAAATGGTATTAATAATAATAGTAATACCTAGAAATAATTGACCATCTTGTACCAGGTTGCACAATGCTACCACCCACTGGATATAAAACTTGGCATAATAGAGTGGGCCAATATCTGCACTGGAAAATATGCCACTTTTACGAGAAGAAAACATTTTTTTTATCATTTCACCCCAAGCAAGGTGGATACCACCACTGATGTGCAGGGGCTACATAAGAGTAAAATTTTAAATAGGAGGAGAATAAAGAGAAAGACGAACCAGTTACAGGAGGTGTCAGAGAAAGGTCAAGGGAAGGATGGGAACACAGGTGTGAAGGCAGTTGCGAAGGTAGAGAGAAAGGAAAAGAACAAGACATATGGGTGATGTAGAAAGAACCAGAGTCAAGTGTATAAGAGATGGGTATTGACATTGCATTTAAATTCCTGGAGATTGTAGCCATCAGGAAAGCAAGTATATGAAAGGGAGTTCCACAGGCAGGAAGTGTGAGAAAAGAAGCTGCTGAGTAGAATTGTCACCTGCATTTGATTGATCTAACTGTAAATGGATGGGACCTTGTTGCCAGTCTGGTTGCATGAGTAAATTTTTGTGGTGGGGGCACAAGTGAGTTAAGTTCGTCGGAGCAGAAGCTATGAAAATATTTGTAGAATAGACAGAGGGAAGCCACATCCAGCCAGTGAGAAAATGGCTGGAGTCGAGCCGCCAAGTCGGAACCTATCACACTACAGATTCTCCTTTGGAGCCTGTCGCAAACACTGAGATGAAAAGCAGGGGCGCCTGACCATATATGACAGGAGTATTCTATGCACAGACTGCAAGAAACTGGTATGAATATCACTCAGACCCAGTTACAGAGATAAGACCCGTAACAATTTTAGAGAACTTTAAAATATACACAAACAAAACGGCTATATCATGTTGAATACACTGGTTCTCACTCGATCACTGAAGTTAAGCAACATTGAGCCTGGTCAGTACTTAGATGGGTGACCACTTGGTAATACCAGGTGCTGTAAGCAGTTAGTGATGAATGTATGTTGTGCTGCAGTGGATATCGGCTTGAAGAGAGAAATCGGTGAGCTGATTTCAAATTCCAGTTGAATGCCCTGCATTCACTTGCGCGCAAGTACCCTTGGGAAAGGTATTAATCTATCCCTTCCCTCCAGTTATGGGTTAAGTAACAGGGTAGGACTTGGGACCCTGCCCTTAAACAAATCCCAATGAAACTTCCTCGACTGAGGAAGAAGCCAGCTCAACCCGACTAGGGTAACTGCGGCTTGAATACATGCATACATACACAAACAGAACAAAGCTAATCATCCAGATATTGTGATCAAAGACCACAAGAACAGAATGTACTTTCTTATTGAAATGGCAGTTGCTGCAGATTATAAGGTATCTATGAAGATCTTCAAAAACTATCAAATGCAAGGATCTTGGAATGGAAATCTAAAATTAAAAAACATGGCATATGAGGATATCAATAATTCTAGTTGTAGTTGGAGCCCTCAGGTTGATTGGAAAATGTTCTGAGAGACTCATTGAAGGGATTTCTAGTAGCCCATGCTTTAAAAAGTACATTTTTTTTATATAAAATATTGTACCCATGAGTACAACTCGTACATTACAAAGAAATTTATCTATGGGTGTGGTCTTGGGGTATCTTTTTGTTGTTCCGAAAAATGAACAGTGGAAAATATCATAAATTCATTTCTTACCTAAGGCCTCTGGTTGGGACCCAGAAGAAAATGTGTTGTTGTTGAAGAAGAAAGAGAAGAAGGAGGAAAAGAAGAAAAAGAAGAAGGAGGAGGAGAGAAAAAAGAAGGAGGAGGAGGAGGTGGGGGAGGGGGAGGGGGAGAAGAAGAAAAGAAGGAAGGAGGAGGAAGAAGAAGAAGAAGAAGAAGAAGAAGAAGAAAAAAGAAGGAAGGAAGGAAGGAGGAAGAAGAAGAAGGAAGGAGGAGGAAGAAAAAAGAAGAAAAAGAAGAAGAAGGGAGGAGGAGGAAGAAAAAGAAAAAGGAAAAAGGAGGAGGAAGAAAAAGGAAAAAGGAGGAGGAGGAGGAGGAGGAGGAGAAGAAGAAGGTAATAAAAATGTGGAAACTTGAAACTATGATTATCCATGCCTATGATGATAAAAATTACTGAAAATCATGCGATTAAAATCCTTGCACACATGAGCATCTTAGACGTACAAAACATTGCTTAGTGTGAAACTGCACATATCATTCCCAAAATCCTGTCCATCTAAATGAAACATCCCAAATATACATAGATAACTTTTCTACAGTGCCCTTTTTAATCATAGACCCCAGAGGTACCCTGCCTATAATTATTATGATACCCCAGTTTAAAAAAAAATTATGTATTTCATAATATTTTTTGTATTTATTGCCAAGTGGATAATTCGAAATGAAAATAAAACGATTCTTTTGTTATTATTACTTTGCAAACTTTTGCAAGGTAGCATGGAAGTCTTTGCTTTGGACAGCCAATAATAAGAAGAGACCAGCATGGGGAAGAGAGCACAAAAACTGGACACCAGAACAGTTCATTTGATGGACCATGTTATTGTGCAGTATTAACAAAAGACCCATTCTATTTTCATTTAGAATTATCCACTTGGAAATGAATTCTAAAAATAGTAGGAAATGCATCATTTAAAAAAAACTAGGGTGGCCTAATAATTATGACCACTAGTGTATGTATAGATATATAGATATATATAGCAAATCTACGCGGTGCGTTGGGTAAATTGTCGCTATTTGCCTTGTAAAATTTTGCAAAGTAATAATAACAAAAGAACCATTCTATTTTCATTTAGAATTATCCACTTGGCAATAAATATTAAAAATAGTATGAAATACATCATTTCTTTTAAAAAAACTGGGGTAGGTGAATAATTATAGCCGGTAGTGTACTTAAAATTACTCACTGGCAGGCTGATACCTCACACAATAATACTAATGACTTTTATCAATAAGGAGAGTAGCACCTGTGAAATTATTGATTTTGCTGTTCCATATGATAAAAAAACTAAAACAATAACAAAAATACCAGGATCTGTCTAGGGAGCTGAAGAATTTTGTGGAATATAATTTCTGTAGTAATGGATGTGTTTGAAAACAAGCTAGAAAAATTTTAAAGTGCTTAAGAAGAATTGAAATGGAGACGAAGATTGTAGAACTCCAGAAAATGATTTGTGATCACTGATGATGCAAGTGTTATATTCTCTCGTTGAAATGGCCATACAATTTTGGAAAAATTTTGATTTTTTTTATATAGAATAAATATTGGCCCTGTAAATGAATAATTGTAATTAGATTGAGCTCACTGGCTGGATCAGTTTTAATATTTAATTTTTAATAATTAATATTAATAGAATCCTTTTGTGATTTTACCTTCAAGCCACATTCTTTTGGATATATATATATATATATATATATATATTCCATCATCATTAACTACCTGATAAAACAATATTTTTTCAATGTCATATATATATATATTATACCATCATTATTAACTACTTGATGAGACATTGTTCTTTCAATGTCGAAACAAAACGTACAATTTTGTAGTAGCTTGTACATGTTCTAAAGTATAATTAATAGTATATATATATATATATATATATATATATATATGTGTGTGTGTGTGTGTGCACACACAAGTAGAACAATGAGTGCTGGTGGTAATAAAAAAGTGCTAGATTTAAAATAACAGAACTAAGATTTATATTATGTGTGTGTGTGTGTGTGTGTGTGTGTGTGACAAACGAAAATAAGAAATAAGCATTCCTTTAGAAAAAATTTTTTATAATATGTACAACCAAGCATTCTTCCCCTGAGGTGGGTCACAAGACCCAAAATACGTGTAGTGGAATATACAAAGTAAAAATAAAATATGAAAAATCCACATAATAATGAAAAAACATTTGCATTTTTTTCTCATTTTGAAATATACACTCTCCTCTCATTGGAACAACAGTAATCTCTCCTTTATATATATATAGTCATCCGCAGACAGATCTGTTTTGCTGTATCACAGCTCATCAGTATGGTGAGAGAGAGAAAGAGAGAGCACAATAAGTACTGGTGGTAATAAAACAATTCTATATTTAAAATAAGAAACTAAGATTATATATATATATATATATATATTATATATATATATTTTATATACACACACACACACACACACACACACACACACACACACACACACAAGGATTGTTCAAAAAGTTCTAAGCCTTACCCAGAAGTTGGAGGAACAAGACAGTTTTTCATTATTTTTTTTATATAGCCCCCCCCCCCCCCATCAATGCCCTTGGTCTATACTTGCTTAAGCGTCACAATCCCTTCATGGAAGAAGATGATCCTCTAAAAACCTCTCCACAGCACATATGATCTCATTATTGTTTCGAAAATAATGACCATGCGGGCGAGATTTCAGTTTAGGAAATAGTAAGAGGTCAGATGGATCTAAGTCTGGTGGGTGAAGGGGTATAGAGTAGCGATTCAAAGCCACTGTTGGATGCTTCAGTTACTGCAACCTGAGCAGTGTAAACATGTACTCTATCCTGGAACTAGAGCCCACCTGCCCTCAGGTTCCTTCTGCGTTTCAAATTGATTGCTTTCTTCAGTTGTCTTCATTCTGATGCTTAGTACTTAGTATAGTTTTTTACCTTTTCCAGGTAATTTATCATGATTATGTCTTCAGAATTCCAAAAAATAGAAACCATCATCTTGTCAGCAGATGCTGCCTGCATAGACGTCTTGGGTGTGTGAAGAACCAGAGTGATTCTACTGTTCTTTGATTTGGGTTTAAAGTGGTGAACCGAGGATTAATCTTGAGTTACTAATCTGTGGTGGAAATTCTCAGGGTCAGCCTGGTAATGAGTCAGAAGCGCCCTGGAAATGGCAACCTTTCTCAGCTTCTGCTCTGGTGTCACCATTCTCGAGATCCATTTTGCAGGCGGTTTGCTCATCCCAAAGATCTTAGCTAAAACAGTATGGACAGAAGTGGAACTAATGCCCATGAACTTAGCTATCTGTCATCCACAACCATATTGTGAATGGCATCAACTTGTGCATCAGAGGTTGAGGATTTGGGGCAATTTGACCGAGGCTCAACATCTGTGTTGTCCATGTCCCGAATGAATTCCAAAGCCTACTTTTTCACAATTGCATAGGAAGGGGAGTCCTCAACAACTGTCTGTACCATGTCCTTATGGATTTCCTTGGGTGTCATACTTCTCTTCCCCAGTATTAAACTTGGCAATTTATTTTGAATTGCCATAAAAATTGCTTTGAGTACAAATTAAGAATGATTATCAGACAGATATATATATGACACAAACCTTTTTGAATGACCTCTGTGTGTGTGTGTGTGTGTGTATATATATATATATATATATATATAAAAAAGAGAGAGGTAAGAGGGTGGTAGCTTGGTACTGACAACAATCTACCTGAATTGGCTCATTTCAGGGTAGACTTTATTCCTTATTTGATTTATGAAGGAAGAAATATCTCTCTTTTTCTCTCTCTCTCTATATATATATATATATATACACATGCACAAAGACACACACACACACACACACACACACACACACACATATATATATATATATATATATATATATATATATAACAAGATAGGCAACCAGTGTTAATCAAACTCACTATAATAACAGTGGATTGTAAAATGAACTTGCTAACCATAACTCTATAAATTGTCACTACACATCATTTTTCTTGGTGCCAAAAATGCTGTTTGTGTGTCTTTTTTTTTTGTGATATAAGCTTGAAGAATTTAGCTAGTGCCCATTATGCTGATGGTTACATATTTTCATTTTTTACATTTTTCTTTTTAAATTATGATACATAGGGGAAAAGATCAAAAAGTTATCAATCTGAGCTATTATCCTAAAAATTTAACCAAATGATTAAATATCAGATTACGTTTAAAAGCATTATATATATATATATATATATATATATATATATATATATAGTGGATACTGGGGCTTGGGGACTGAATTTAGGCACGAAATAGACTGTCACCACTTGGTATTGACCTCAGTGTGTACTCTTATATTTATATTTTGGATATTGAACAGTTTTACTTTATATATATTTACAGATATATATATATTTACAGATATATATATATATATATATATATATATTTACAGATATAGATGATGATGTATTGCCAAAGAAATTCTCAGTCTGACCAATTTCCTAAAATCATTATTTGAATGATTAAACATCAGAATACTGATTTTGAAATAGGGAGAGGCTGAGAAATGTTTACCACTTTTTTTGCATCACACACACACACACACACACACACACACACACACATACGTACATTTTATTTCTGCTTAAAAATTTTTGAGTTAATAGTAACCCTTAACTTGTTGTAAATAATTATTGAAATGATCACCTTTGTCCCATGAAGATATTCATACAAAGGTAAAAATAGGTGCTTTGTTTAAAACTACATTTAATACCATTATTATTATTATCATTATTATTCTTTTAAAAAGTGATCATAATGAAAACAGAATTAATTTCGTTGACTTATCTCCAGGATAACTGGACTGAGAATGAATTGGTGTGTCAAGCTGTACAGAAAGCAAAGAGTAAAATCCATATGCATGCCAAATAATTAATGTCAGAGGTCAATTTAGAATTGATCAAGAGGAGTGAAAGGACATTATATATATATATATATATATATATATATATATATATATATATATATATCCTCAAAAATTAATAAATTAAGGAGAGGGAGAAAAAAAAACAATGCAAATTGAAAAAGAAAAATTCGAATGACCTTTTGTTTAAATGAGTGACTGTACACAATTAAAAAAAAAAAAAAAAAAACTCTTTTCATTTCTGTAAGGATTTTGATAAACGCAAGTGAGAATTTGTTTGGAGCAGTTGTGTATGAGAAGAAATTAATACAAAATGGCTTCTGTTCAAATTCATATCAGTACGCTGGTAAATGTTGGAGAAAGAGAAAAAATGCCCAACGGAGAAGAGTCGGTTGTTTTGAAATACACTCTTAAATGGTCAACTGCATCTAAATGGTCTCCCCCAATTACCATAATTTATGTTAAGAAGGATGGGTCCTTCAAGACAAACCAGTGGTCAGCTCTTATTTTGTGTGTCTTCTCACAAATTGATTTTTATTTTAAAAGCTTTTTTCAGATTCACCATTGGTCAGCTGTAGCGGATTTTTGTTTGGGTATGTTGGATATGGAGCTTATTAACAAGTAGCCAATGTTTTTGCTAAATCCAAAATTGAATATTAATATGTTCTTCTTAATTGTAATTATAAAAACGGTAACAGGAAAGAAAAAGGGCTCGAGTTGGTGACCGTTTCATACTTTAGACTTATTTGTTCGTACTTTGCATGTTTAAGATGGTGTCCTGCAATTGATGGCTGCTACAGTACGTGGCGACACACGGGACAAGTTCCAGACTGAAAAAAAAAAAAAATTATTTTAAATACATAAAAAAAAAAATAAGTCAACAGGATCAAAAGAGTTTTCTTTTCATATAAACAGATAAAGAATTCTTTTTAAATTGAAATGTAATTTATTGTCAAAAAATAAAATAAAAATAAAAGATCTGATGAGGTTGCATTCAATTTCGCAGAAATGTGCTTAGGGAAAGACATGTATAGTAGTTACAGCTTAAATAGCGGCATAAAGTAGTTAGAGCTTTAGTGCTCTGACTGTGAGACTCTGGTTCAAACCTTACCATGGTCAATTTGTCAGGGTGGAAACTTGCTGATAATATAGGACTGATGATTAAAAATTGAGTTATTGTCCATTTACAAGAACTAAGATTAAATCAATGTAAATCTTTGACTGATGAAGAGAATAGAAGTCTCAAAACACTGGTCAACATTCAATGAAAATATGATATACGCTAGTGTTCAAAAAGAATTTTTTTTTAGTAAAAGTGATCTTTATTAGTGCAAAATGTTGAAGTATGAAGTTAGTAATTAGTATTGCTGCCTTTCGCTCAAATAATTGCCTTGATTTGATATAACATTGAATGGGACAAGGTCAAGATTCTTTCATGGGGAATCTTTTTCCAATTATTCTTGGCAGTAATCCAAAAGCTCTCAGAGATTTCATTTTTTATATAATTGTTTCACTCCAAGCAAGGAAGTATTGCCACTGGTATGCAGGGGGTTACAGTGCCAGAAAAATAAAAAAATAAAAGGAACAAGGTACATGGAATGTCAAAGAAATTTTGTTTATTTTAATCATTTAAAAATTTTAATCAAGACAACAAAGATACAAGGCATTATTGAGTGTCAGAGAACATGAGAAAAAAAAACACTATTAACCAGAGAGAATAAAAGAACAGGAATTAAGAAAACAGAAGATAATTGCATTTAAATTTTTGAATAATCAAAGTTAATTGGAAAGCAAAAAGCCAGAAAAGAGTTCCACAAGTGAGAAGTGCGATAGAAGAAACTATTAGCATAGAACTTACGGTTGCATCTAGTAATTTCAACTGTAAAATGATGAAGCCTTTACAGTGAAGCTATATTATGGTAGTGAAAAGTAACTGAAGCTGAGGACCAATAGTACTACAGATTCTTTTTAGAATTTTATCAAGAATCTTTAAATATATAGCAGAAGCACTAGACCAGATGTCATCAGAAACAAACCCAGATTGACATACACTACCAGCCATAATCATTAGGCCACCCCAGTTTAAAAAAAAAAATGATGTATTTCATACTATTTTTAGTATTTATTGCCAAGCAGATAATTCTAAATGAAAATATAATGGTTATTTTGTTAATATTGCACAATAACATGGTCCATCAAATGAACTGTTCTGGTGTCCAGTTTTTGTGCTCTCTTCCCCATGCTAGTCTCTTCTCATTATTAGCTGGCTGATGCAAAGGCTTCCTGTCTGCCTTGTAAAATTTTGCAAAGTAACAATAACAAAAGAACAATTCTATTTTCATTTCGAATTATCCACTTGGCAATAAATACTAAAAATAGTATGAATTTTTTTTTTTTAATCATATCACCACAAGCAAGGCGGTAATGCCACTGATGCGCAGGGGGCTACGTAAGAGTAAGAAGATTGGAAAAGAGAAAACTGGAAACCGCATCCTAAACAGGGAACAAGGGATGAGCCTCTTCACCTGTTCAATAGACGTGGGTGGAGTGTGAACCAGGCGATAGTTTAGTCTATCTACCCCAATTGGAAAAGAAAAAAAAGAGTAAAAAGACTGAAAAAGAGAAAACCGGAAACCACATCCTAAACAGGGAACAAGGGATGAGCCTCTACACCTGTTCAATAGACATGGGTGGAGTGTGAACCGGGTGATAGTTTAGTTTTTTTTTAACTGCGGTGGCCTAATAATAATGGCTGGCAGTGTACACCTGATGAAGGCTGGAAGGTACAATGGGTAAAACAACAACAAAGATGCGGACAATAGTCTGAATGAAAATAATGTAAATATTTTTATGTTATTGGTAAGGATTTGTTGCATTTCATGTATTTTTGTTGTTTGAAGACACTTCTCTTCCCCAGTATTAAACTTGGCAATTTATTTTGAATTGCCATAAAAATTGCTTTGAGTACAAATTAAGAATGATTATCAGACAGACACAATAGAAAGGAAACTTACCTTAACAAGCCAAGCACGAATACAGAGAGGATGAAAAAGGTGCTGGCATGGAAGCTGGGCCATTGTCTCATTCATTTCCCAAGAACATAAGCATATTGGGCAGCTGGACTCTTGGTCTGAAAAAGTAAAAATGAAAATTCAGAAAACGTTTATTTGATAAACAGAATTTACAGAGAAAGCTTTTTATATTTTGTTAATATTTTATAGAGAAAGCTATATATATATATATATATATATATATAGTATTGTAACTAAGTTGTTGAACTCGTAGGTTTTTTAACCTTTTGTTCATGCATAAAGAGTGCTCGATACAAACGTAGAGCATTATACTGTAATGGTTGTTACAATGTTTTTATAAATTCATAGTATCACTATACAAAAATTTTTGTGTTTCGAAGCCAGCCCATTATGTTGCTGGCTTCATCTTCAGGTGGTTTTTTTAGAAATGAGAATTATCTAGTTGAAAAGCCCGTTTATTTGGTTGGATTTGTTTTTTTTTGGGGTGTTAGAGGGGTTGGTCTGTATTTTGAGTTCTGTTGACCTTTTTAAGGTCTTAGGGTTAAGTGTTTGTTTGTGGCTGAGTTCAGGATAGGTTAATCTATTTATCTTGAGAGGGTTTAGGCTGCTGGCGCCTTGCGTGTTGTTATTTGGTTTAGGGGTTGGTAGGTGTTGTTTTGTTTTGGGGTTGGTTTCTTAATTTAATTTATGTTATTTTGTATTGGGGTGTGTGCTTTTTTTGTTTTTTTATTTTTTTTATTTTTTATTGTGTCGATATTTTTATTTATTTATCTACTATTCTGCTGCAACTGCATTATTTTTTGTTGGTATTGTATAGAGTTTGTTTTCTTTTTCTGTTTATTTATAGGGTTGGTTGTGTGTACTTTTTGTGTTTTTTGGGGGGGTTTCGTGGTTGTGGGGTTGTTTACTTGAATTTTAGCAAGAAATATTTGCGATGTTTGCATATTACTGCTAATTCGTCTCTACGGTTTAATAAATCGTTACTGTTGGGGTACTGAAGAATGTGTAGTTTTTCACTTAGACATAAAGGGCAGATGTCATTAAGTGAGTTGCAAGTTCTAGTTTTTTCTAGGATTTTCCATTTTACTTTGGGTTTCTGTTTTGAATCCTTTAGCTTCCAAAAGTATGTGGAAAGGGATGTTTGGTTTCGGTATAAGCTGTTTTTAAATGAGGTTAAGTGCAAGTACCAGTGCTGCTTAAAAGTATTCTTAGTTGATCCGATATACACTTTAAATAGATTAATGATAAATTGATTTATTTTGAATAAATAAGATGAATTCATGGTTATTTAGAAAATTAGGGAGTGGTAGTGGGAGGAAATGCAATAGGTGTGTCAATATTGTTCAATCAAAATTAAGAATTATGTAACCATGGAGATTTAATATTTGGGTTATGAAAGGGAGCAGGATTGGCTTGGATCTAGACATGTCACTTTTTAATTTTGTCTGGATAAGATACATAGTGGGACCTTAGATATTTTAAATGGGTAGACAATAATTTTTAACAGGAGGTTGGATTTTAGGTTATTTTTTATTGAACAATAGATTTTTTTTACTACTATCTATGAGTAAAGGGGATAGTATGTTTAGGTCAGAATTAAGATTAAATAATTATCGTATACTTAGTTATATTGTATTAAGAACAACAATTACGTATTGTGTGGGTCATTTATTTTATTAAAATAGTTTTATTTTTTTATTTATGTTAGCATATAAGTTATAAATGAAACATTGTAATTAATTAAATTTTAAAGAAAATTATTTTGTCTGGGTAAGGTATCTAGAGAGACCACACAATACTTAGATAGGTAAATAATTTTCAACAGCAAGTTGGATTTTTTTTTTAATTACTTCATGAGTAAAAGGGCTGAAATGTTTGTTATAATTATGATTAAATAATTATGGTATATTAAAGTATATTGTAGTTAAGAAAACTAATTAAGTATTGTGTGGGTCTTTTATTTAGTAAAATAATTATCAATTTTTAAGTTAAATTAGAGCATAAGTTATAAAGGAAACATTGTAGTTTTTTTTGTTTTTAAATTAAAATAGAATTATTTTGTTTGGATAAAATATATTATGGGAACATAGATTATTTAAATGGGTAAACAGCAATCTTTTACAGTCGGCTAAACTTCAGGGGGTGTTTTGTTTTTAGAATCAGGATTTTAATCATTATGGTATACTAAAGTATATTATAGATTACAAACCAAATTGAGTATTGTGTGGATCATTTATGTAAAATAATTTTAAAGTTATATTGGAGCATAAGCTATCAATGAAAAATTGCAATTAATAAAATTTAAAGATTTTTTTTTTTTAAGGAGCTGGAAATTTTTTAGGTTGTAATTTAAACAGAATAATTTTAGTATACCAAGGTATACATGAAACATGAAAATTTTTGTGTAGTGACATTATGCTTTTATAAACCATTGTAATAACAAAATTACAATATATATATATATATATATATATATATAGTCATCCACTGACAGATCTGTTTCACTGTATCACAGCTCATCAGTATGGTTATGTGACACTATCTCCCGCGGGGATATTTTCTTTTGTTGGTTTAATACAGCGGAGAGAGAGGAATTAATATTAGTAGTATTATTGGTTGTGCTTTATTGTAATTTGCCATGTGAGCTTATGTAAAAAAAACTATTTTAATACTATCATATACTTGTAAAAGTCTGGGGAATAGAAAAATTAGCTGGTGCGCAGGGGGCTACATAAGAGATGAGTGAAAGTTTAAGCAGGAGGAGAGTGAAGAGAAAGACAAACCAGTTACAGTTGTTGGAGAAAGAACTGGAGTCAAGTAGCTAAGAGATGAGAATTGACATTGCATTTAAATTCTTGGAGATTGTAGCTGTCAGGAAAAAAAGTATACTGAAGGGAGATCCACAGGTGGAGAGTGCAAGAAAAGAAGCTGCTTGGGTAGAAGTGGCGGCTGCATTTGGCTGATTTAATTGTAAAAGGGTGGGACCTTGTTGCCAGTCTGGTTGCTTGAGTAAATTCTTATGGAGGGGGCATCAATGAGCTAAGCTGGATGGAGCAATGGAGCAGAAGCCATGAAAATATTTGTAGAATAGATGGAGGGAAGCCACATCCCACCAGTGAGAAAGTGGCTGGAGTTGAGCCGCAAAGTCGGCACCTATCACATTAATCATATTAAGCTTTTCTACCTCCATCAGCCTTGCTGATGCTGACCTCTAGGAAAACAACACTTTGCATCTTCTGGGGCTCATGTTTTTTCCTGACATGGAGCTGAGAGATTTTTTACTAATGACTCATTAGAATCGTAGGGGCACCACATGTACTGCAGCTGCAGTCAGTCAGTTAAGTGCCATACGTGATACATGCTTGGGCGATCATATCTTGAAAGAGACATGATTGACTGGGCAGAAGATTATCTCGCAGTAGGTTGCCATTGCTTTCTGCAGTAGACTGGTTGCCAGCCAAGGCTATAGAACCCAATCTTTAATGTTATTTGACTCATAGCTAGACGGGGAAGAAATGTATTCTATTATTAAGTAGTAATTAGTGAGGGATCAGTTTATTACTTCATAATAATAGAAAATCGATCCCCTACTTTACACCCAGTAGAAGCCTTAATCATGTTTCCAACTATTATATTCAATCAGTCAGTTAAGTGCCATACATGATACACACTTGGGCAATCATGTCTTGAAAGATCTGTCGGTGACTAAATCAGCTACCCAAATCCATGGGCTTGTGAGTGAGGCAGGATGTTAGCAACCAGTTAGAATGAAAAACAAAACCAATGCAAAAAAAAAAAAAAAAATGGGCAGAAGAATTCTCAAGGAGTCAATGGCCAGCTAAACTAGAGACAGTGACTCAATAAATCACCATGGAGAAGGCAACCGGAAACCACTCCACTATCATTTCCAAGAACAATCATGGCCTTGAAAAATAAATATATATAACATCCAATGACATAAAGGGGGTTAAGTCCAAATGAATTAACATCTTGCCTGGTAAGGGCCAACATTGGCAACAGGTTTCACCTGACGGTCAACCAGTCACTGTTAGCACCAATGGCATAAAGGGAACACAGTCTCTCGGAGCTTATTCCTCAAAAAGGAATGACATGAGCAGAAGGTGTCACCAGACAATTATCCTGCAACTGTTAGCACCCCACAAAAAATTACTCTATGAATATGGAATGTCAAAATGCTAAACAACAGTGGACAGCTAGAAAATCTCAAGCAGGAGACATGCCAATTGAATATCAACATTCTAGGAATATGCAAAACTCGTGGGGGGGGGATATGGCAGAGACTTCATCAGTGACAACCAGAGGATCATATACGCAGGTGGAAAAATAATGAAAAGGGAGTTGGCTTAATACTGGATGAAAAAAATGAAAATATGCATTCAGGGATACTGCCAGCTAATCAAACTGAAAGAAAATCCCTTCAACATTGCTGGTATAGTAGTGTATGCACTGACAGCACAAATCACTGAGGAAATAGGATCTTTTTATTCCATACTGGACAATGCCAAAGCTCAGTGTAAAACCCAAGAAATTAGAATTATCATGGGAGACTTGAATGTCAATGTAGGTAACTAGAGGGAATGGATAACAGTTGGCAACTTTTGACTAGGAAACTGCAATGACCAACGAAAAAAATAGGTCCAACTGTACGCAGCAAATGACCAGGTAATAACCAACATCTAGTTTTAAGAACACACAAAACGTTTATGAATATGGAGAAGCCCAGGAGAGGACACAAAAAACAAATTGATTATATAATGATAAACAGGATATTCAGGAATGCAGTTGTTCACTGCAAAACATATCCAAGTGCCAACTGTAGAAGTGACCACCTCCCAGTTGTTTGTAAACAGAGGATGAAACTTTGGAGACTAAAGAAGCCTCATACAACACCCAGACTACAATGTGACAGACTTATGAATGACCTCGACCTGCATAAAAAATATGCAGTGTGAAAAACAAATGAGAAATAAACTGGAAACGAAAACTCAAAATGAGACACACTAAAGAAGTGTTAGTGATATCAGCAAACAACATTGTCCCAAAGGAAAACAGATGTAAAAGAAAAAACATGCAGATAACTGATGATATTCTCAACATGATGCAAAGGAGGTAGTAAACAATGCCAAAACATGGAATGGAATACAGAAAACTACACAAGGAAATAAGGAGCAAATGCAGACAGGCTAACGAGGAATGGCTCAACAACAAATGTGTAGAAATAGAGAGATTGAGCAAGACTAATAAAGGAGACATGCATAAAAAATAAGGGAACTAACAGAACAAAGAACATGCTCCTCAACAGGATGTATAAAATCCAAGGATGGATGCTGATATTAGAGAAAGAGGAAATACTTCAGCAATGGGAAAAATATATAAGAGATCTCTTTCACAACAAGAGACAGCAACTGGCAATACACAGAGATACCGACAGACCGGAAATAGTAAAATCTGAAGTGGAAGCTGCACTGGCAAAACCGAGTAGAAACAAAGCAGGTGGGCCAGGTAGCATTGTAATAGAGATGTTGACAGTCTTAGATGATTTCAGTGTAGACAAAATAACAAAAATAATAAATCTAAAACAGTGATGAGATACTGGAAAATCTAATCAGATCAATTTTCATAGCACTGCCTAAGAAGCCAGACACAAATGAATGTAAACTCTACCGAACAATTAGCTTAATGAGTCACATAATAAAACTCATCATCCAAATTCTGATGAATAGAGCATTCAGTAGAATCAGGCGAGAGATAAGACAAGAACAGTGCAGGTTTGTCAAGTACACTGAAACAAGGAATGTAATATTTATGCTCAGAATTTTATCAGAAAGAGCAATACAAATGAGAAAGGACGTGTACCTGTGTTTTATAGACTATGCAATGCCAACAACAGGCTGGGGATACTAAAATCAAGCAGGTACAGAAATTTAGATATCTGGGAATTGTTCTAACGGAAGACAGAAAGTGTGATATTGAGATCTAAAGGTGAATTAGCATTCCAGATGCTGAGTATAGTATTGAGACAAGAACATTTCACAGGAAATAAAGAAATGAAAGATTGTTATGTGGTGCCTATTGATGAATATGGCAGTGAATGCTGGACAATCTCCTCAAAGATGAAGGAGAGACCTGAAGCAACTAAAATGTGGTTCTACAGAAGGATGCTGAGAATACATTAGACCAAGCATTTGAGCAATGATGAGAGGATGGAAACAAAAAAGAAGCTAATATTTAACATCAGGAAAAGACAGTTGAAGTTCCTGAAATATGCAATGAAGAAGAAGGGCTTGGAGAATCTGATACTCACAGGTCAGATAGAGGATAAGAGAGACAAGAGAAAGCAAGTAACATACTTGATGGGCTTGAGCTGATGGATGGCAGAGCTAGGTTTGGGTGGGATAACAGGAGAAAGTGTGTTAAGAGCCACTAGGGATAGGAAAATGTGGAGGACCATGGTCGCCTACATCCTGAAGGAATATGGCACATAGAAGAAAAAGAAGAAGAACTGTGAATAATGGAAGTCTCTTACTCATTTCCTCTCTCTTCTTCACAAATAAGTAGTTGGTAAAATTTCCTTACCTGGGACAATAAAAGCAGTCAGTTCAGATTATATGTGCTTTGCTGTTTAACATAATGAGAAGGAATGTCTGTTTGCCTGTCTGTTTGTCTCTCTCTCTTTTAATGAAAAGATTTTAATTCAATTTTAAGCAAGAGCCAGAGAAAGGCCAACTCTAGCATATTGGTCCAAGGAAAGCCACAGAAACGAATATGACAACACAACAGACTCATTCTTTATCTGAACAATGATAATTGCTAAAACTCTGTTTTGAGCTTCGATGAAAATAAACAGTCATAGAAGTTGGCAGTAGAAACCCAAATGTCTAACCATGTAAGATATTGTGACACTGTCACAATGGTAGTAGATGAATTGTAGTCAGCTGTACTTACCTATATCCTCTTGAGTGGCATGGATGGATTGTAAATTTTCAATAACTGTTTGTGTCGCTGGAGGTGGAGCCTGGTCGTTGAGGAGGTCGGGGTGCACGGCCAGCATCTGCAGGATCACATTCTAAGATAGGAAAAACACAATATATATATGTATTAACTATATATATATATATATTTTCTAGACATATGCTATTAAATATAAGAGACAATGAATGTCTATTATGTTTAATCATGAGCCGTTCTAAACGTCGTATTTTTGCTTTAATTTCAGTTGAAAATAAAGACAAAAATTCTCCAACATTTGGATAATTATTTATTGGTTTTCTTCTAAGCTTTCGGCTCACATGAGCCATCTTCAGAGAGGTAGTTTAAACTGAAATATTATAAAATCCACCATCACCGACGATTTTATTTTGTGTTGACAAAACTCCGCTTGGCAACGGCAATAGTTACCAAAAATAATAAACGCAGTTCTTAAGTTTGCGATGCGGTTTTATGACGTCACACCGCAGGATAGCGCGAAATGACAACAAAACTATCTAGTCAAATGCAATGTAATATGTTATTTCCTGTCTTAAAGTTGATTTTATTGAGTGTTGGTTGTTTTGATTTGATGTACATGTCCTCCAATATCTGCAGGTTCCTCTTACTGTGTGTATGAGTAAGGATCACCATATTGTTGACCAAAATCTGTCTGATATTACCTACATGTTTATGTTTTTCAGAGAAATGTTGTTTAATAGTACTCTGATCAGAAAGATGACATGTAAGTCTACGGGAGAGCGTGGTTGTGGTAAAACCAATATATGTACTAGGTTTTTGATTAGTATTAGAGATGCAATCTCTGAATGGGCATGTAAATTGGTACACTACATTGGTTTTTTGTAAAGAATTTAGTTTAGTGCTTGTTGGGTTATTATAGACTATGAGGTCAATTGTTTTAAACTTTTTATAATATATGAGTTTAATTTGATTATTACTTTCGACTGGTTTAACATTTCTACGTATTATGTTTTTGAGAGTTTTTTCATCTTGTTTATAATTATTATGTATTTGGTTGCAATAGTATAAGTTAATAGTGTTATGTTTATTTTGATGTAAACCATTATTATTAATATTATCATTATTGTTAGAGCTATTGTTAAGTTTGTTGAGATACATTTTAATTTGTTGATCAATAACGGAGTTAAGAAATATATATAAATATGCAGTGTATATATAGAAGAATCCAAAGGAGTATCCTGTATATAAAGTGGTAGGATAACTTTCTCGGAGAACTCTAAATATATATGTATATAAATACATATAGAGCAAATATATGTAAAAAATTAAGACAGACAAGTTATTCCATGGTTAAGTGAAAGTTTAGGCCTATCTTTATTTTTATTTCTGTTTTTGGTCTTTTCAGGGTTTGTGAATTTCATTTGTGTAAAATCTTCTGTACAATAAAGACGGAAGCCGAATATGGTTTCCCTGAAATAGGCCTATACTTCCACTTGACCATAGAATAACTTGTCTGTCTTAAGTTTTACATATATATATATATATATATATATATATATATATCACACAAAATGTATTAACTCTGACAGATTTTTAATTTATTTGTTTAAGCATTTTTTTTAATGAATACTTGTATTTAAGTAGATACTATGCTTTTATAATGAAACACTATATTTATTTATATCTACCGGCCTGAATAATCAAGAAATCTTGTTAAAAAAAATATACATCCTCTGGTAGGATTTGAACCAGCATCCCCTAATGAGAACCATCAAGTGATCTGACATGTCAGATAAAGCTATTGAAGTATTATTAACATATCTTCTGCTTATTTTTTTTTTTTTTAATCATCTCACCCCAAGCAAGGCATTCCACTGCCACCATTGCAAATGGGGCTACATAGGGGAAGGTAAAGAGAAGGAGTGGTTAGACATAGGGAATGACAGGAGGAAGGTGACAGATGAGTAAGGATAGCGAGGATGAGGGTTGGGCAGATGGGAAGAGTTCTTGATTAGAATGGGAGCAGGTTAGTGTGTTAGGAGGTGTCTATTGACCTTACATTTAAACTCCTGGAGATTGTAGCCATCGGGGAAGCAATCGTTTGGAAGAGAATTCCACAGTCGGGAAGTGTGAGGAAAGAAACTGTTGGAATAGAAGTTACGGCTGCATTTTATCGGTTTCACTGTAAAAGGGTGGGATCTAGTTGCTAATCTAGTATCTCGTGCAAATTCGTATTTAGGGGGCACCAGTGATCTAAGTTCATCAGAGCAGAAGCCGTGAAGGTATTTGTAGAAGAGACACAGGGAAGCCACGTCTCGCCGGTGGGAGAGAGACTGCAGGCGGTCTGCCAAGTCGGTATCTATCACATTACAGACCCTCCTCTGAACCTTATCGAGAAGCCCGAGGAGAACAGCAGGGGCACCCGACCAGATATGGCAGCAGTATTCAATGCACGGGCGGATGGTAGATTTATAAATGTGCAGGATAGATTTAGACAGAAAAAACTTCCAGGCCCTACACAGAGAACCGACTTTCATAGCAGCGGATTTAGCAATGGATTCGATATAGTCATTCCATTTGAGGTCCGCTGAAAGTGTGAGACCAAGGAGGCGCAGTGTTTTACTCTCTGGGAGGCAAGCCTGGTCCATGCTAATGGGAGGTAGGTGAGATTGTCGATGATGGTTAATTGAGAGTAGCTTCGTTTTAGAAGCATTAAAATTTACTAGCCATTTCTTACCCCAGTCCAATATGGATTGGAGGTCTTTTTCAATCTCGGCTGCGAGGTTAGCTTTGACGCCTACACCAGATTTTTGTAGGAGGCGAGAGTAAACAGTGGTGTCATCGGCGTACAAACCTATTTGGGTTCTTATGGAATCAGAGAGATCATTAATATATATCAGGAAGAGTGTAGGACCTAAGATGGAGCCTTGGGGGACACCTGCGTTTGTATGGTAGTTCTGAGAGGCATGTCCATTTAATACCACTTTCATCGTGCAGTTAGAGAGGAATAAATATATACATATATAAATTATACTCTACATAAGAAAAAAAAACATTAATCATAAACACCAAATTTGAAATTTGTCAGTCAGTTAAGTGCCATATATGATACATGCTTGGGCGATCACATCTCAAAAGAGACATGACTGACTGGGCAGAAGATTATCCTGCAGTAGGTTGCCATTACTTTCTGCGGTAGACAGGTTGCCAACCAAGGCAATAGAACCCAATCTGTTTTGTTATTTAACCCATAACTGGAGGGAAGAGACAGATTAATACCTTTCCCAAGGGCATTTGTGCCTAAATAAATGCAAGGAGTTCAACTGGAATTCGAACTAGGCTCCCCAATTTCTCGTTCTGAGCCGATAAACACTGCATCACAACGCACATCCTTGAAATTTGTAATATGTTAAAAACTGTTAATATGACAACATCTAAATATTCAAAAATTTTATACCATAAAGTTAAAAATGTTTGAATTTTATTTTTTCATAAAATTTTGAGTTATAAAAATATATTTTTGTAAAAAAAAAAAAATTAATCGTTTATGGGTTTTGGTATGTAAGGGAGACAATAGCTTACAAAAATTATTTTTTTTTTATGAGCTTTTTTTCAATTTTTATGTCTAAGGGAGACAATCAGTTATAAAAACAAAACTGAAAATTTATATACATCCACTAACTACAAAAAGAGCACTTATCACAAAAAAGGACACTTATACTGAGAATCAGAAAGAGACTAGTCTGGGTATGATGATAAACTGCATCTGGCATCAAAGCGTCTGATGAAATTGAAGGTTTTGAGGAGTGTGAAACCACCTCTTAATTACTGTTGTTCCCAGGTCCATCCTTACCATGGATGGTAACACCTGTTAGTGTTCCAGCTATGAGAAAATAGTGACCTCCACCACTGCCCCTCCCAAAATTCTATGAAAGTATAAAATACATTTTTATAGTAAAAATAACTGCAATACATCTTTCTATAAAAAATACCAACAATACCTATTTTTAGTAAAATTATCAACAATATATCAACCAACATGAAAGAAGTCTTTCGTGACATTAATCCATACAATATCCTACAATTCCTTAAAGAAATCAAACAGTATCCCAAAATTTAACTTCAACAATACTACAACATAAAAAAATGCATATCAATGCCTCTGGTAATTATGTCCACACAAACATGTATATGTACAAAAAAATGAGTAACAAAACCATGTATTCAAATGTTGAACGCAAAATAATTTGTATGACTTCAAAACTCCACCCCAAAATTAAATTTCAGCACTAAATGAGATGTTGATATGCTGTTAAACAAATCAAATCAGAAAGTGATTGTTGAAATTCTTGGGATATGCAAAGAGGAAAGAAGGCTAGGAAAATATGACACTCACTGGACATGCTGAAGCAAGAGTGGCAGAGGAAAACAGCAAGTAACCTACCTAATGATCTCATGTAAATGGCTGGCAGAGCAGGGAGTAGGAAGAATAATAAAAAGTCAAATATTGCCAAGTGTTACAAAGGTTATGGAGAGCCATGATCACCTACATCCTGACGGGATCAAAGTGTAGGAGTTTATGAAGAGCTATGATCACCAACATTCTGAAGGGATCAGAGAATTCTGATCCTCTACATCCTGAAGAGATCAAAGTGTAAAAGTTTATTGAGAGCCATGATCACCTATGTCCTGAAGGGAGACAACATATAGTAGAAATAGATACCCACCACAATTGCAGGTTTGATGTGATGGAAACCCACACTCATCCCTGCAGATGTTATCAAAAATGTTGCCGATCTCCTTGGCACATCCTTTTTTGGGAATCATAAAAGATTAACTGTAACTCTCCACTGATAAATAAAATGAGGAAGGTGAAGTTTGCAGTATAGTCCTTTGAATCAGGGCTTTATTTAATTTGTGTTGGAGTTCAAAAAGTTAAGAAAAAAGCCACAAATATAGAAGACCCAGTGAGGATTGGGATTTCTATTTACGAGCATTGGTCAACCAGAATACATTGTTAACCATTACCTGACACCAAAGTGAATGAAAATCTAAACTTATTTATAAATGGAACTTTGTCTGTGTGTGTCCGTTACCTATAGACTCCGAAACAGCTAAACCGATTTTCTTGAAAATTTACACAGTTGTACTATAAGCGTCTGCAAGTGTTCTTAGCTAGGTTTTGTGTCGAGGTACTCCCGATAAATATCGAAAATTGATAATTGAAAAAATTGGGTTATAGAAGGAGTGGTCCGATTTTAATAAAATTTGATACACTCATAAACAAAGTCATAAGAAACGATATTCAGAAGTTTCAAGGTTGCAGTTCTTACAATAGTGCAGAAAATCGATTATATATATAAAAGGCAAGATGTTTGTGTGTGTGTCTGTTTATCTGTCTGTATTTTTTTCAGCCCTTTCATTTTAGTTTTTGCTTTGGGTTTGGCTCTAAGTAGGTATAATTGTAGTTCTTAGTCTCAGTCATGATACCATTTACTCAGTGGACTTATTTAGCCTTCAAAATTCAGTTTACAACAAAAAAAACTTATTTGCTATCGAGAGCAGGTAATCAAAATTTGACTTACAGCCATTGATTTTTCTTTCAGCCTACGGTTTCGCTTTAATTGGAAACAACTATTGCTTTTTAGTCTTTTGTGCCAATGTCCAAAGAGTCTGAGCTCCAGGACCATGGATTAGTTTTAAAGCTTTCATTACACCTGAGCAACGCCGGGCTATACTGCTAGTTATAAGATAAAGGTAGGTATTGAATTTATTGCCTATTTCCCACAGCCCAGGACAATTGGGATCTGAATGACCCCTAGCCTTTAATTATTGGTTATGTGTCAATCCATAAACATTACCAGTTAGCAAATCTTTTCTAGCATAAAAAATATTTTTCTAGCCTAAACACATGTCTTTCTAGCGTAAAAAATGTTTTTCTAGCTTACAACTCCTATAAAATAATCAGTCAGGTAAGTGACGTAAGTGATACATGCTTGAGTGATCATGTGTCTTTCGATTCATGACTGACTAGACTTTCTCACAGTAGGTTGCCGTTCTCTCTCTGTGGTAGACTGGTTGCAAACCAAGGCTATATGATCCAGTCTGTCCTGCTATTCAACTCCTAGCTGGACAGAGAAGAAATAGATTCATACCTTTCCTGAGGTTATTTGCTTGCTTATCGAATGAACCTGACTGGAATTTGAACCTGGCACTCAAATTTCTCATTTTGAGAAATTTGAGTGCCATTACACTACAGAGTATTTTTTTAAATATAAATCACAGTTTTTTTTTTTTTCATTTATTTCAATGATGTGCTGATCATGGTTCACCAGAGCTTCCTTGGTTTATAGCCACATCATGATGAAACACTAGTTCCTTGTATGATCACCAAAGTTAAGCAACATCAAGCTCTGTCAATACATAGACAGGTGACTGTTTGGGAATACCAGGTCCTGTAAGCTTAACTGTGCAGGTGGTGTAAGGATAATAGCTCGGAACTGTTAATTGGAGAGCCAAGTTCTAAATCCAGTTAGTTCATTATATTCATTTGCTTGCAAATACTCTTGGGAAAGGTATAACTTCACTTGTCCTATCTACAGTTAAGGGTTAATTATAAGATTTGTATCACTAAAATCATTATTATCCCAAAAATAAATAAATAAATAAATAAAAAGTTCTTAGAATCTAAAAATATTTTCTTGCTTTAAATAACCTGCAAAGGGTTGATAAGCCATAAAAAATGAATCAATCAAAGTTTCCTTTTTTAAATACTTGTGAATTATCAAGACTTCTTGGGTAAAATAGTGGAGTGGTCTTATGTTGCTGTCTACACAGTTTTCAAGTCCTACTTCTATGCTGGCTCCCATTCAAGGCTACAGAGCTCAGTTTACTTTGCTATTTAGCCAATTTTTTTTTTTTTAATCATATCACCCCGAGCAAGGCGGTAACGCCACTGATGTGCAGGGGGCTACATAAGAGTGAAAAGATTTGGAAAAGAGAAAGCCAGAAACCACATCCTAAACAGGGAACAAGGGATGAGCCTCTACACCTGTTCAATAGACGTGGGTGGAGTGTGAACCGGGCGATAGTTTAGTCTATCTACTCCAATTGAAAAAAAAATAAAAATAAAAAATAAGAAAAAGAAAAGTGAAAAGGTTGGAAAAGAGAAAGCCGGAAACCACATCCTAAACAGGGAACAAGGGATAAGCCTCTACACCTGTACAATAGATGTGGGTGGAGTGTGAACCGGGTGATAGTTTAGTCTATCTACTCCAATTGAAAAAAAAATAAAAATAAAAAATAAGAAAAAGAAAAGTGAAAAGGTTGGAAAAGAGAAAGCCGGAAACCACATCCTAAACAGGGAACAAGGGATGAGCCTCTACACCTGTACAATAGATGTGGGTGGAGTGTGAACCGGGCGATAGTTTAGTCTATCTACTCCAATTGAAAAAAAAAGAGAAAAAGGAGTGAAAAGATTGGAAAAGAGAAAGCCGGAAGCCACATCCTGCTGGGAGTTGGATGGGGTGAAGAAATGGGTTCATTTCCTGAAGTTTTAATTAAAGTGTTGAATAAAGGCAAAGAAAAGAAGGAAATCTACTTACTTGAAACATGAGTTCCAACATATCCCGTCGGGCATCCTGACGCATTAATAGCAAGTCCAGGGGATTCAGCTCAGCAATGTTAATGTCTAATGGATTATCTTCAGACAGACTTGTTGACCTGATGATGATTTTTACAAATGAAACCATTTCGTAAAGCCAATACGGATAATCAGAGAAAATGTAAAAGATAATAGGTAAGAATTCAGAGAAAATAAAAAAAAATAATAAAAAAAGGAAGATAAAGTTTAAATCAGGTAAACATCTATTTCAAGATTTATTTTGACAATTTAATTTTTTGTTCCCATATTGTTTTGTCCTTGCTTTTGAATCATTCCTAATGCTTTCAAATGTTTTGAAACTGTTGTGTGATTAACTCTTAATGAGTCTGAGAGTTCAACTTGCCCCTGGAATATATATAAAAGCCCTGAGGAGTCAGGACATCACAATGGTGCCTTCATGATACTTAAAAGTTGGCATAACATGCTCAGTTAAATGACAAACTTCTCCACACCAATCCTATATATACATAACAAATAAAAGTTTCACAGCAACTTAATAAAATAAATTATAGAAAATAATATTTGTTAAAGAAAGTTTCTAATAATTTCAGAACATTTAAAATCAAGTCATTCCTCTTGAAAATCCACATTTAAAAGTCTGATCTTAACCAAAGTATTTCAAAAATACTCACCAATCATTATGCTCAGAACTTAGAGATCCACTGCTTCCAGTGTTAAGAAGTACCGAAGCAGTTGATGTGGGCAAAGGACTACTGCTAGCAGCAATGGCAGTAGCCGCTGCAGCTGCAGCGGCTGCTGCTGTCTCTGGTTCATTTCCTTGGGAACTCGGTCGGTGACTGAACACATCTCTCATTTGTTGGCAATGAATACAGTCACACTCAAATTCATCATCAGCATCAGCACTGTCAGTGTCTCCATCGAGTCCAGAGTGTGTTTCAGACTGCAATAAGAGAATTGTTTCAGAAGCAACAAAATATAGACACAAGTCTCTCTCAGCCAGGGGTGTATACAAATGACAGAACTTCGATTCTTCCAGCATCTTTTAACTACTATTTAAAAACTTCTTGCCACACCACATGAGGAACATTATGAAAATATTATCAATTTTATTAACGTATTAGATTTTGAGATGTTAGATATCTATTTGTTGTCCATTGAAGGACGTTTATTTATTTATTTATTTTTATAATCATATCGCCCCAAGCAAGGCAGTTTACTGTCACTGATTTGCAAGGGTTACATAGAAGGAAAGTTATGAGAAAGAGTGACAGGTTATGGGGGTGTTAGGAAGTGGGTAAGAGAAGGATGAGAATACTGATCAGAGTTGAGTGGACTGAGAAAGGAGCATGTGAGCAAGTATGCAGGTTAGTGAGATAGGAGATGACTATTGACTTTACATTTAAATTCTTGGAGATTATAGTTGTCAGGAAAGTAAGTAAATGGAAGGGAATTCCACAGGCGGGAAGTGAGAGAAAAGAAGCTGATGGAGTAGAATTTGCATTTACATTTTATTGGTTTCACAGTAAAAGAGTGAGACTTAGTTGCTAATCTTGTGGCTTGAGTAAATTCATATATGGAGGCACCAGTGAGCTAAGTTCATTGGAGCAGAATCCGTGAAAGTATTTGTAGAAGAGACACAGGGAAGCCACATTGTGCCGGTGAGAAAGTGACTGTATCTGAGCTGCCAAGTCAGGATCGATCACATTACAAATTCTCCGTTGTATATTGTAACATTGGTAAAATTCCATTAAAATATTTTCAATTCTGCGAGGACAATAGATACAGGCCAAGAGATGTAGACATAATACACACTGTTCAAAAAATGGAGGCCTCTACTTCAAACACAAGTATTTTTTTAACCAAGTTCACCCTAAGCAAGGCAATAAAGCTACTAAGACACAAAAGGAAGCAGGGTGTGGAAGAAATAGAAAACAGTCCCATTATTAAGGAGCAAAAACAAAAGAAGAGTAATCAGGATAACAGTTGATAGTGATTGACATTGCATTTAAATTTTTGAAGATTAAAGTTAGCTGGAAAGCATAGAGCTGGAAGGGAGTTCCAAAAGCAAGAAATGCAAGAAGAGAAACTGTTAGAATAGAACTTACAGTTACATCTGTAGCGGATAAGAAATGAATTAAAATCAACTCTCTTCAGTTTTACAAAAATTCACAACGATGTGTGAAATCCTGTGTTTTCACAAATAGAAAAAGGATTGACCATGTGCTTAAAGAAAAAGTCGAAACCAGATTTTGCAAGTAGGTGCTAAAATGATTTTTGACCAATGGGCGTGACTTGTAAGACTTGGAAGGACTTATCGATCCAGTGCGAAATTCAAAAGGACATATAAATGACTTCGCAGCATCAGAGACTCAGATGGGAGCAGCGAAAGAGAGACACACATCTAAAATGTAACTTCAAACTTCAAGTGTCTTGGACATTGTCCTCTTTCTCTTTATCTCTTTCAATAATTACTCCTACGAACATTTTGTAAGAACTCTACCCTTAATCCCTTAATAATGTTTCTAATTGTTCATTAACTCCTACAACTTATGTTAGGCTTTCCCTTTAATAAATTTATTTTAAAATGCAAAATGTATATTTTATTCTTCTTACACTATTCCACACAATTCCACATATTCCAACCTGCCGACAACCAATTTTTTGATGAAAACCTTCTGATGATAAATCTGGAGAAAACTGTAGGGAGTTTGGTTATGTCTGACACAAAGCCGAACCAAGAAACATTAACCAACTCCCTACGCTACACATTTAGCCAACTGCAAATTGATGAGACCTCATCACTAGTCTAGTACTGCATTTAAATTTATAAAGAGCTCATCCAAACAATTACCATGAAAGTATTGTTATGGTTTATAAAATGGCGAGTGTTCTAAAAATAGAAAAAAATAGACACACTGATGCAAAGAATTCATCACTGTTGTGTTGCTTCGTTTTGGTATAATTAGAAGATAACACAAACTTGAATTAATGATGTTTATTTTTGGTATAAAACTTTAGGTTTTTACATCAAGTCACAACCTTTAAATTTTGTGTAGATACAGGAGCAGACTAGCTAAATTCTCTTCACTGTGGGACGCTAGTAGTAAATGAGCCTATCCCTTCTGGACTCTAGTGGTTAACTGACTAGCGCCTTCCTCTTTTCAAATCTCCTACACAAAACTACTGTCCTTAACTCCTACTTCTTACTCCTACTCTTACTCCTACCAAAAGAAATGGTTCCTTATTTTGCCGCCCAATTTTGAATTCTTGGCGTCAGTGTGTCTATTCTTTTCTATTTTTAGAACACTTGCCATTTTATAAAGCATAACAGTATTTATAGAAAAGGCACAGGGAGGTAACTTTACGGCACTGGGAAAGTGACTGAAGATGAGATGCCAGATCAGGACTAATAATATTGCTGATTCTTTTTAGATTTTATCAAGGAGGTATATAGCAAGAGCCCTAGACTATATGTGTCAACAATATTTTAATCATGAGCAAATAGTAGACTTATATATAAAATAGATTCTGGAGAGAAAAACTGTCTAGCAGGATACAGTGAACCAACTTTCTTTGCAGCTGACCTAGCAATAGCTTCAATAAAGTCTTTCTACTTCATGTCAGTTGGGAATGTTAATCCGAGAAGGTGCAACGAGTCACTCTCTTGGAGGTTAGCATCAGCCATGCTGATGAAAAGCAGAAAGAGGTCTCTCAGATGATTAATAGATAGTAGTTTAGTTTTCGATATATTAAAATTTTCAAGCCAACCTTTGTCCCAATTAACAACAGACTGAAGGCCGTTTTGGACATCAGCTGCCAATTTAACCTTACTGAGCTAATAATTGAGACAGGAGTAAATGGTTGTGTCATCATCAGTGTAAATACCAAATTGAAAGCTGATGCCATTGGGAAGGTCGTTAATGAAAATTAAAAACAAAAGGATAGAGCCCTCAGTGATGTCTTCATTAGTAAGAAAGGATCTGGAAAAGTGACTGTTCAGGATGACTTTCATTTTACAATTTGATAAGAAAGATTGGATCAGTTTAAAAATTTGTCTAGAGACACCATAATTTTTCAATTTGTGAAGAAGATTTGTATCTACTAAAAATAGCATTTGAAGTAATAAAAGTGTTAGATTAAAAATAAATCTTAATTCTGTAGAGATTCAGTCAGTTAAGTGCCATCAGTTAAATGCCATACATCAAAAGAGACATGACTGACTGGGCAGAAGATTATCCCACAGTAGGTTGCCATTGCTTTCTGTGGTAGACTGGTTGCCGACCAAGGCTATAGAACCTAGTCTGTCCTGTTATTTGACTCATTGCTTAAGGGGAAAAAGATGTATTATATTATTAAGTAATAATAAGTGGGGGATCAGTTTATTACTTCATATCAATATAGAACTGATCCCCTACTTTATGTCCAGTAATAGTCATAATTATGTTTCCAACTATTATATTCAGTCAGTCAGTTAAGTGCCATACGTGATACACGCTTGGGCGATCTTGTCTCGAAAGAGACATGACTGACTGGGCAGAAGATTATCCCACAGTAGGTTGCCATTGCTTTCTGCAGTAGACTAGTTGCCAGCCAATGCTATAGAACCCAAGCTGTCCTGTTATTTAACCCATAATTAGAAGGAAGAGATGGATTAATACCTTTCCCAAGGGTATTTGTGTGAAAGTGAATGCAATGAATTCAACTGGAATTCGAACTCGGCTCCCCGATTTCTCATTCCAAGCCGATATCCACTGCACCACAATGAACATCCGTAGAGCTTGCTTTGTTCAAATATGAAATTGAGTAAATATGAATATTTGAGAAAAACTGAACAAGGGAATATGCCTTTCTCAAAAGAATAAACAGAACATTGTTAGACTGTGTTGCTCTCTATGGCTGAGCAGTCTAAAGCATGCTGGATCAGATGGTGGTTTCACCTTTAAAGGGGGACACAGATTCAAAAGCAGCCAGAGAGCATATTTTCTTTGAGTTTTCTTAAGTGTGAAAACTGGCAGACCTAATACATACTGTTTAAGAAATGAGGCGTCTATTTCAAACATGGATATCCACTAAAAAATCATTTGAAGTAATAAGGATGACAGATTAAAAATAAATCCATTATTTCTTTAGAAACTGTTTTGGTTACATTACAAAATCAAGCAGAGATGTGTTTTTTAAGAAAATTTCAACAAGAGGATGGGTTAGAAAAAGATGTGTGTGTGTGTGTGTGTGTAATGTGTGTGTGTGTAAAAATTCTCAGTTATAATTAATCTCAGGAAAGGAACTGTATGAATAAAAAGAAAATAAGATGAAAACTATATTTTCACAAATGGGTGGACCTGAAGGAGACTACCACCACCTTTAAATTTGTTGTTTTTCATTTTTTTTTTTACTTTTATTCAGCGCAGTCATATCGATTATTACATAAAGTTTCCAATAATCGAAAAGAATTTGTAAAAGTTTAAACAATTTTAGTGGGGCTCAGTAACGTTATAGTAAATCGATCCTCCATTTTGGAACCACTCGCATTGGGGTCACTTTGTTTTGGTTTTTTGGGGACGAACTGTTCCTCTTTTTAAAGTTTTCTTCAGTTCTTACGATGACATCTTCTTTGGAAACTCCAAGAATGGTTTTATTCAAAATTTCGCAAAGGATTCAGTAGTTGAATATACACAAGCAAAAAAGTTAATTACACAGGATCGATTTACTATAAAGTTGTATGAAAAACTGAGCCCCCCCCCCCCTGCTAAAATTGTTTAAATATTTAAACTTATACAATTTTTTTTGTCAATCAGAAAGTTTAGGGTTTAATCGATAAGACTGCATTGAAAAAAAAAAGATAATCAACAAATTTACAGGTGGTGGTAATGTTGTATCGGCAAGTGGTTCCAAAATGGAGGATCGATTTACTATAATGTTGTATGAAAAACTGAGCCCCACTAAAATTGTTTAAATATTGAAATTTTTCCATATTTTTTTGTCAATCGGAAAGTTTAGGGTGTAATCGATAAGATTACACTGAAAAAGTAAAAAAAAAAATGAAAAACAACAAATTTAAAGGTGGTGGTAGTCTCCTTCAGGTCCGCCCACATATGTGTTTCATCCACTGACAGAATTAAATTAATTTTATTTTGTTTATAGATACTTTATATAAAATAAATTTATCTATGCTCTCGTCTTCTTTTATAATCATATATATATATATATATTAGAGCGCTCTAGCTATTGGGCGCGTATAATGATATTTTTTTTTTTTTTTATTCATCTCACCCCAAGCAAGGCATTCCACTGCCACTATTGCGCATGGGGCTACATAGGGGAAGGTAAAGAGAAGGAGTGGATAGACATAGGGAATGTCAGGAGAAAGGTGACAGATGAGTAAGGATAGCAGGATGAGGGTCGGGCAGATGGGAAGAGTGCTTGATAGAATGGGAGCAGGTTAGTGTGTTAGGAGGTGTCTATTGACCTTACATTTAAACTCCTGGAGATTGTAGCTGTCGGGGAAGCAATCGTTTGGAAGAGAATTCCACAGTCGGGAAGTGCGAGGAAAGAAACTGTTGGAGTAGAAGTTACGGCTGCATTTTATCGGTTTCACTGTAAAAGGGTGGGATCTAGTTGCTAATCTAGTATCTCGTGCAAATTCGTATTTAGGGGGCACCAGTGATCTAAGTTCATCGGAGCAGAAGCCGTGAAAGTATTTATAGAAGAGACACAGGGAAGCCACTAAAAAGTCTGCCTACTTCTACCGAATGCCCATAGCCCAGGGGTAGAGTAGCTGACTGACGCCATTTCGGTGGGGTTTCAATCCTGGGTAAAAAAGCAATCAGAGTCTAACCGTACTGATGAGTTGTGATACAGTGAAACAGATCTGTCAGCGGATGATAAGATATATATAAACAAACATAATTTCATGTTCATTTCTTTTTTTTTTAAATATCCAGACCAAGGCTGCCTTTTGACCAACGCTTTGTCAGGGACCAGTTGTTGGCAACTTTGATTATAACAGATTGATTAGGAAAGAAAAAAAATAAATATGGAGACAGTATATATATATATCTAAATCTAAACTTATTTATAAATGGAACTTTGTCTGTGTGGTTCAGTCATTTTGGAATGTATAGGTAACACACACGTGTGTTACCTATACATTCCAAAATGACTGAACCAATTTTCTTGAAAATTTACACAGTTGTACTATAAGTGTCTGCAAGTGTTCTTAGCTAGGTTTTGTGTCGAGGTACCCGTGATAAATATTGAAAATCGATGATCGAAAAAATCGAGTTATAGAAGGAGTGGGCCGATTTTAATCAAATTTGATGCACTCATCAATAATATATATATATATATATATATATATATATAAGGCAAGATGTTTGTGTGTGTGTCTGTTTATCTGCCTGTATGTCTGTATTTTTTTCAGCCCTTTTATTTTAGTTTTTGCTTCAGGCTTGGCTCTAAGTAGGTATAATTTTAGTTCTTAGTCTCAGCCATGATGCCATTTACTCAGAGGACTTATTTAGCCTTCAAAATTCAGTTTACGACGAAAAAAACTTATTTGATATCGATAGCAGGAAATCAAAATTTGACTGACATCCAATGATTTTTCTTTCAGTCTATGGTTTCGCTTTAACTGAAAACAACTATTGCTTTTTAGTCTTTTGTGCCAACGTTCAAAGTGTCTGAGTTCCAGGACTATGGATTAGTTTTAAAGCTTTCATTACACCCAAGCAATGTCAGCCTATACTGCTAGTAAATATATATATAGCATAATGATGATCCACGTATACTGTCTTATGTGTAGGAAAAACTACTAAAAAGTTGTAAGTTTAAAAATGTATTTTTTTTAACGAATCATGTGTAGCTCCTATGTACGTTTTAGGGTGTTTATCATTCGCATTTTTATAAATTTTATAAATTTTTTTTTAGGTAAATGATTTGTTTAAAATTAGGTTTTATAACCATAAGACCTCGTTTAAAAATGAGAAGTACAGACACAGTACGACCTTATCTAATTATGTATGGGACATAAAAACTAAAACTAAAACTAAAATAGACCCCATATTAAAATGGGAAATAATAAAAAAATGTCCCGATTACAACAAAGGCAGTGAATTCTGTAATTTATGTGGTGAGGAGAAATTAGCGATAGCTATGTTCGAACCTGCCCATAATCTACTTAATGCTAAAACAGAAATCCTAAACAAATGTAAATTCCATAAGATTAAATTTCTTGCTTAGTGTGTTAGCGTAGGTTTTTTTTTTTTTTTGTTTCCTTAACCCCCCCCCCCCCCTGGTTTGTGTACTGGTTGGTTAGTCCTTGTCTTGGTGGTTGTCTATTTATTTGGTTAATCTTTGGTTTTGCCTTTGCCCTGACGAGCCGTAGTGTGAAACCGCGGTAGGTTTTGGCTAGCTTGAGATTCTTTGTGTATCTTTGCTCTACTTTTACTTTTCGTTTGTATTTTGCATTTCGTTTGTACTTTGTATCGAGCACTTTTTCTTTCTTTTTTTTGTGGTTGGTTCCGTTTGGGGTTTTTTCTTTACTGCGGAGTATCGTATGTCTTGTCTTTATTCCGCGGATTTCTTTTTTTTCCCCCCCTCTTATCCAACGCCTTAGTGCGCCGGATTGTAACGGAATTAGGTTCTGTTTGTTAATGGTTTTTCTTAAAGTTTATCTTAGTATAAATTTAAAACTTAGATACTTGCAGAATTTATTTAGTTATTATTTTGAATATATATATATATATATATATATATATATATATAAATAAATTTATTTATTTGCTTGGACAGTACATTTATATATATCCACTAGCTTGCTTATTTGAGAAATCTTGTTAGGAAAATATGTCTCTCCCAGCATTTATAAACATTATTCTGATGCACTAAAACCTTTAAAATTTGCAGACAACTGCGTTTATCATCTGCTACAAAATTTGTAGAATCACTTCAGCAAATGATCAATAATATTTTTCCTTCTTAAATTATAAATTGAAAAATTGGTAAAAAATATTTATTAACCAATAAAATCTGAGTTTATTAAAATGTAACTTTTAGATTTGTGGAGCTTATTTATTTCTTATATTTATTCATGATATTCAGTTTTCAGTTTCTCTGTAAGTCTTTGACCAGGCTCAGTTGTTTGTTGCTGTGGACAAACTGAATTCTTAAGGGCTTCTGCATATACACTACCTGCCACAATTATTAGGCCACCCCAGTTTAAAAAAAAAATGATGTACTTCGTACTATTTTTAGTATTTATTACCATGTGGATAATTCTAAATAAAAATAGAATGATTCTTTTGTTAATACTGCACAATAACATTTGCATCAAATGAATAGTTCTGGTGTCCAATTTTTGTACTCTCTTCCCTTCTTATTGGCTGGCCAAAGCAAAGGCTTCCTGACTGCCTTGTAAAATTTTGAAAAGTAATAATAACAAAAGAACCATTCTATTTTCATTTAGAATTATCCACTTAGCAATAAATACTAAAAAATAGTAAGAAATACATTATTTTTTTAAAACACTGGGGTGGCCTAATAATTATGGCCAGTAGTGTATATTCAAGCATTCTTTATTACAAGATATTAGTGATGTTAAACTAAGCACATTTCAAACATCCTAACAGAGTTATTCTCAATACAGATTTCAGCAGTATTAACACAGCTTTCTTTGCCTGCTGGCATGCTACTACAAAATTATACACATTCATAAAACAACATAAATATGTTACACTCTCCTTTTGTACACAGAATCTGTTTTTTCTATCATGCCAACACAATTGATTCAGTTGTATTGTAAAGTAAGAATAACAAAAATACTGCCTGTGTGAATTTGTTTTGTAAAGATTCTTTGCAATTTGTTTTGAATACTCAATGATAAATTGTTTTGAATACTCAATGATAAATTCCATTTAAATTTGTAGAGCCATGTTTGAAAATCATTTATTTTTTCATTTACACAAACATAAACCACTACACATACACACACACACACACACACACACACACACACAATTTCCATTTATTTACTCATTAACAATCTGTTCCATATAGTTTGATTTTCAAAATGGCCAATTGTTTCCCGGAGCTTTATAGTCCACTTTCATGCTTTTGAAAAAGTCAGAACAGCCATAGTTAAAAATAATTTAATTCTTATATATTAGTCCGTTTATGTTCTTGAATTCTGTTAATTTCAATTTCTTTTTCTGGATGAAAATATTAAACAAATAATTAAAAAAAAAGCGTAACAACAAAATAGTAAATAGTGTTGGCTACTCTACGTAGCTTCACCAAAAACCCCTATCTAATCTAAATCTAAACTTATTTATAAATGGAACTTTGTCTGTGTGTGTCTGTGTCCGTTACCTATAGACTCCGAAACAGCTGAACTGATTTTCTTGAAAATTTACACAGTTGTACTATAAGCGTCTGCGAGTGTTCTTAGCTAGGTTTTGTGTTGAGGTATCCCCGATAAATATTGAAAATCGGTAATTGAAAAAATCTGGTTATAGAAGGAGTGGGCCGATTTTAATCAAATTTGATACACTCATAGACAAAGACATAAGAAATGATATTCAGAAGTTTCAAGGTTGCAGTTCTTACAATAGTGCAGAAAATCGATAATATATATATATATATATATATATATATATATATATATGGCAATATGTTTGTGTGTGTGTCTGTTTGTATGCTTGTATTTTTTCAGCCCTTTTATTTTAGTTTTTGCTTTGGGTTTGGCTCTAAGTAGGTATAATTGTAGTTCTTAGTCTCAGCCATGATACCATTTACTCAGAGGACTTATTTAGCCTTCAAAATTCAGTTTACGACAAAAAAAACTTATTTGATATCGATACTAGGAAATCAAAATTTGTCTTACATCCATTCATTTTTCTTTCAGTCTACGATTTCGCTTTAACTAGAAACAACTATTGCTTTTTAGTCTTTCATGCCAATGTCCAAAGAGTCTGAGCTCCAGGACCATGGATTATTTTTAAAGTTTTCATTACACCCAAGCAACGCCGGGCTATACTGCTAGTTTGGTTTAAAGCCTTTGAGTTGTCTGTGAAAATAATTCTAATAACAGAGCTTCCACTGAGTTCCTCACTGATTCTGCTGGTGGTGACAGTTAAATTATCTGTTATTGATGGTGAAGAGCAAAAAGTACTCTTCGTCACTAAGGGAGAAGTATTTCTTATGAAGGAATGAATTATCCTCTTGTTTTTTATTTGCATTTTTATTGCTAGTTCACCTAATACAAAGACCTAGAGCCACTCAAGATAGAGGGGTACTGAGTGAGATTGTTACAAGGGAATAGGTATTTCTTATGAGGGAATCATTACCCTCGTGTTTTTATTTTTTGACTGTTAGTTCACTCCCCTAGAGCCACTCAAGGTAGAGGGTTGCTGAGCGAGATTGTTACAAGGGAAGATTTATTTCATATGAGGGGATCAATTAACCTCTTTTTTTAATTTTTTTTTTCTTACTGTTAGTTCACTCAATACAAGGCCCTAGGGCCACTCAAGATAGAGGGGTACTGAGTGAGATTGTAGTAAGGAAGGGGGATGTAAGAAATGCATATTCTGAGGATGTGCAGTATAAATATTGGTTGACCATGGACTTAAAGAGACCAAGATTGTAGCTGTCAGGGAAATATCGTCTCAAGAATTTGTTTCACAGTTCTGGGGAAGAAGCTATCTGTGTGGAACTTGTCAAAAAGAATTGGGATGGTTTGCCACTGTGAACATGGCTTGGTGATAACAGGCTTGAAGAGTTTGCTAATGACACCAAAGTGGCTCACCTTGATTTTGGGGTGCATCTTTTTACAAATTGTAAAAATAAAAAAAAAATTAAAAAAAAAAAATTACTTACCTCACTATGGCAACCTGCAGCAGCTGGGATGTCTATAAGTGTTGACTCACTTGGGGGTAAGTCCCACATATCCCAGGCTAACTGAGTGTCCAGTTTGTTCCATGTAAATTCATCTAAGCTTGTACAGTCCTTATAGTGATAACTGTTGTGTGACTCAGAACGACGGCAAGAGTTGCCTCCTTTGCTTGCAGAACAACTACAACATACATCATCGTAGGCAACACAAGAGGGGTCACTGTCGTCTTGTTTCTGTTGGTCCCCATGCCGACTGGTACCCGTAGTAAGCAGATTGGATAGGTTCTCATTAGACTGACTGTACAAACTGTCTAGTAGAGACCATGTCCGTGTTTGGTTGCGGTCAACAAACGGGTCTTGGTTATGTGAGCGCAGATTGCGAAGAATTCCTTGAGACATTTGACCTCGGCAGTATGAATCTGACTCTGAGTGAAGTTCATCGACAATGCTCCATGTTAATGGAGGGATTGTCCGATCGAGATCACAGCCGTTTATTTTATCAAGGCTACTTGAGCTGCTGTATGTTCCAACACGTTTCTGTCCCTTGAGTAAGCTGTCTGACATTGAATCAGTTGATGTCCAGTCATGACTACCTTTGGCGGAGATGGCTGAGGGTCTTGAAGCTTTGTTGGTTTGTCTTTTAGGTACTGGGGACACCCACTTAAAATCTTTTGACATTTTGTCCACATCATCAACTATTGCCTTTTTCTCTCGTGACGTTCGACCTGATCTGACTCGAGATCGGCGATGGAATGATGTCGGGTTAGCTTCTGAATCAGAATCTGTGACACTAGAGTGACTCCAGTCATGGCGAGGTATGGGTGTGTCAAGAGCAAAGAGGCAACCATTCTGGGGTGAATTTTCCAGAGTTTCTGGGGAGAAAGAAAATGAAATGAAGACCCTTTATTCTGATTGTATACTGAAGTAATGAAAAAGTGGGAAAAAAATGTCCATGTGACATGTTTTGCTCATTAAAACATCATTGGACTAAAGTGATGTTGATTTAACTAAATATAAGCATGAAAGAGTGGTGGGTGCTGAAAATTTAATCTTTTTTTTTTAAATATATGTTTGGGTACATAGTCAAGTCAATTTCATTTATATTTTATCAGTTTTGTTATTAAGTATCCCACATTGTGATAATAGAAGCTTTGCCAAGAAAGGTTAAATGTTATAAGAATTTGGATGCAAATTTATTAGAGATTAAAACATTTTCTTAGTAAATTGTTTTCTTATTTACACTATTTACATTGTTTGAATTGTTGGCATATTCCCAATGTTTTGACTGTTTTGTACTCCAGTCTTCAGGTGATTAGAATTTTGATTTTGTTTAGTTGTTTTGTTTTTATGGCATATCAATTTTGGCGGGTCATTTATTGCCAACTAAATTTTATTTATTTATTGCTGGTAATACCTTTTTCTTTCAACAATTTATTGTTGTTTTTATATAAGTTTTGTGTTAAGTAATACTTTTTTTTTTCGAGTATCAAGATTCATTGGGATATATTTTTTTTAAGGGCAGGATCCCCAAGTCCTACCCTTGTTATTTAACCCATAACTGGAGGGAAGGGATGGGTTAATACCTTTCTCAAGGGTACCAGTGCTTAAGTGAATGCAGGGTATTCAACTGGAATTCGAACTCGGCTCACCGATTTCTCTTTCCGAGCTGATATCCACTGCACAATGCACATCCGTCACTAAACGCTTATAGCACCTGGTCTTCCCAAGCGGTCACCCATCTAAGTACTGACCAGGCTCAACGTTGCTTAACTTCGGTGATCGAGTGAGAACTGGTGTATTCAATGTGATATGGCCGTAAGCAATAAACGCTTACAGCACCTGGTATTCCCAAATGGTTACCCATCTAAATACTGACCAGGCTCAGCATTGCTTAACTTTGGTGATCGAGCGAGAAACAAACCCTATATTTTGTCAACAGGTTTCGATTGTTCTAGTTACACATGACATGCTCTTATATATCAGTATTAGTTATTTCTATTATAACTTGACTCTCAAAGTTTTTGCTCCCCTCTGCTGTAGGCAGGTATTGAATGAATGGCTCTTTAAATCACTGGATTCAACCAGTGCTTTTATCCATGGAGGACTGAGTCCTTGAGGACATCAGACATCAGGATATAAATTTTACTGGACTTATATACCTCATGTCTTAGTAACCATTTTTACTATATCACAATTTGTTGCTGTTATTGTTTTTTTTCTAGCATTCTGTATTACTTGTTCCTATATTGTATTCTGAAGAAGGCTGGAGAGTTGAAAAGTTAAAACGGTGTGAATATATCAACTAACATAAGGACAATACTAAAAAAAAAGAACAAAGAGTTTAAATAATAACAATACATAATCCCAGAAATATGATCAATTAAAGTAGTATTTTTAAATCTAAAATGCAGACAGAAGAAAAAAAATTATAATGTAAAAGATATAAAAAATTTCAGCTTCTGATATAAATTAACATCAACATCACTTTAGCTTGAGAAAACAATTTTCCATATTTTTTCCTAAAATTATTCTTGTACATAAAAATTTATACACCATAATCTTATATATATATTTTAAATCCCAAAAAAGAAAGGTATGAAGGTAAAATCCCAAAAACCAGTTCCTGTTAACATTAACTTTATTAATATCAAAATGGTGCAGGTAGAGATTCGATGTAAAATATTATTATCTATTTCAGTCAGTTAAGTGCCAAACGTGAAATACGCTTGGGTGATCATGTCTACAAAGAGACATGACTAACTGGGCAGAATGTTATCCTGCATTAGGTTGCCATTGCTTTCTGCGGTAGACTGGTTGCCAGCCAAGGCTATAGAACCCAATCTGTCCTGTTATTTAACCCATAACTGGAGGGAAGAGACAGATTAATACCTTTCCCAAGGGTATTTGCGTGTAAGTGAATGCAAGGAATTCAGCTGGAATTCGAACTCAGCACCCCGATTTCTCGTTCCAAGCCGATATTCACTGCGTCACAACGCACATAAATAGCTATACAACAAATGTAGTATTCGGAATTTTATATATATATATATATATATATATATATATATAGGCGAAGATGTTTCACAATAAATAGGATAAAAAGATCATGAAACTTCAAAGTTGGCATAACTCAGTTAAATAACAAACTTCTACACATTAATCCTATTAATGCTCTATCTTGATATTGAGCATTAATTTACAATTGATTGAAAGGAAAGATCAACTTTAACATAGCACAAACCTCAGGAGAAGGGAAGAGAAAAAGACAGATAAAGTCATCCCATCTCAGCCTCAAGACAAAACCGAAGAGGAAAAACAAGGAAGAAAAGAAAAGTGTTCAAAAGAAATCTAAGAACTCAGAGACTAAAAAAAAAAGTAAAGAGAAATATCTGCACTAATATCAGATAAGTTGCTTGTCTATCATTTTTTATATTGTTGTTGTATATATGTGTCTCTTTACTGTAAAATGCATGTTAGCATTTCAAATAAACCCTCTAAACACAAGTACATGTCCAGAAACTCGGTAAGCTGTGCAATTGATAAGAGGTTTTTTTACTTCTGATATGTAGTGTCTCTAAAATTTTTAGGTGTCTAATGTCTGTGTGTTGACCAATAATTTTAGTATTTGAAATATAATTAAGGTAAATAATTTTTTGCTTCTGAGTAATTTGATAATTTACATAATTAGTTCCTTGGATGTTCAAATTCTCTAACATATTTTTATGGCATTTAAAATCTTTAACAACCAAGTATTCCATATAATTCACGCATCTACGTGAGCACATATCTTTACACGTGCATGTTGCTTACATTATTACTACTTTTGAATTTAAAAGTACTTCATAACATTTATTTATTTTCTTTTAAAATGTTGTAACACTTTTGCTGCTACAAGCTAATATTTGATTCTAAACTGTAATATAGTCCCTGATGATGAACGATGACATTCATAAGTACTAGGACAACCTTTGGACAATTATTATACAAATATAATTCAGAAATAATAAGTCTAATCAGAAAATATGAAAAAATTCAAAAGAAAATATATAAGACTATGTTGTCTCTATTGTTTAACACAACTTGTTTAAAAGAGAAGAGGCTACCAAAATATACGTACTTTAAATGTATATGTACATATACGTATACATATGAGGTGATCATTTAATCTAGCTGCACTGATGATGCACTATATATTAATGGCTGTCCACTCATATTTGAGGATACCCTTCTACCAGGGCACCTAGCTAATCCCTATTGCAGACGCCTGCTGAGGCACACTGTGTGTTCAATACTCACAGAGCCTGAATACGGAAAAGCAAATAGTAGAAGAGAAGAGAGGTTAAGTCGTTAGAGTCACAGAGAGCACAGTCCAATAATAACCATAATGACATTCTGAAAATCCCAAACTGCTATTAGTTTTTATTTTTATAGCTACTCCATTCCACAGACCATTCCATTCTTGAGAGCGCTAGAGGGGTGTTAGCTGCACTACAACAAAATGGAACACAAGCCTCTAAATGTGAGAGAAGAAATGGATGAAAGCAGTACTAGTCACAGTTAGAGTCACAGAGAGCACAGTCCAATAATAACCATAATGACATTCTGAAAATCCCAAACTGATATTAGTTTTTATTTTTATAGCTACTCCATTCCACAGACCATTCCATTCTTGAGAGCGCTAGAGGGGTGTTAGCTGCACTACAACAAAATGAAAGCAGTACTGGACAGGTTGAATACAAAACTGAAAGATCAATTTACAAGGTTAAGTTAATTACATGAACAATTTGGGTTTCTCTAGGATATTGAAAACCTCATTGACTTGAAGGAGGACATGGTAGAAAAGTGCAAAGTAGCTGCTGCAGTGTGCAAGGGCGATTCTGGTGGAATAGAGCCCCGTCACGAAATTACAGACTGATGAAGGTTAATACAAAAAAGAAAAGACAGTGTTCTGGTTAAACCAATAACCCCAATCAAGTTTTTTAACTTCACGATATTTTATGGCAATAATGTGTTCCCCAATTTACAAATAGCATTACACATACTGTTAGCTGTTGCGGACTCTGTAAGCCTTTTTTTCAGCAATCTAAAATTAATAAAAAAAACTATATCCAAAGCACAATGGGTCAGGAATGTCAAATGCCACTGGATAGGGTAACGGGGGGCTGAGTGAGCAGGAAGTATTTGTATTTGAATTTCTAAAATATTAGTATTGGAGTAGATAGATCTATAATTGGAGTAGATAGATCGATCTATTGCTCGGTTCACACTCCACCCACGTCTATTGAACAGGTTAAGAGGCTCATCCCTTGTTTCCTGTTTAGGATGTGGTTTCCGGCTTTCTCTTTTCCAATCTTCTCACTTTGTTTTTTTTTTTTCTATTGGAGTAGATACATCTATCTATCGCCCGGTTCACTCTCCACCCACCTCTATTGAACAGGTTAAGAGGCTCATCCCTTGTTCCCTGTTTCAGATGTGGTTTCCGGCTTTATCTTTTCCAATCTTTTCACTATTATGTAGCCCCCTGCACATCAGTGGCGTTACCGCCTTGCTCGAGGTGATATGATTAAAAAAAAAAATAGAACAATCCCAGCTTGTTGGCCACTGGATGGGTAAGGGGGCGGGGGCTGAGTGAGCAGGAAGTATTTGTATTTGAATTTCTAAAATATTAATATTGGAGCCACTCCAGCTTGTTGGCCATTGGATGGGTAAGGTGGGGGGAAGTATTTGTATTTGAATTTCTAAAACATTAGTATTGGAGCAACCCCAGCTTGTTGGCCATTGGATGGGTAAGGTGGGGGGAAGTATTTGTATTTGAATTTCTAAAACATTAGTATTGGAGCAACCCCAGCTTGTTGGCCATTGGATGGGTAAGGTGGGGGGAAGTATTTGTATTTGAATTTCTAAAACATTAGTATTGGAGCAACCCCAGCTTGTTGGCCATTGGATGGGTAAGGTGGGGGGAAGTATTTGTATTTGAATTTCTAAAATATTAGTATTGGAGCAACCCCAGCTTGTTGGCCATTGGATGGGTAAGGTGGGGGGAAGTATTTGTATTTGAATTTCTAAAACATTAGTATTGGAGCAACCCCAGCTTGTTGGCCATTGGATGGGTAAGGTGGGGGGAAGTATTTGTATTTGAATTTCTAAAATATTAGTATTGGAGCAACCCCAGCTTGTTGACCACTGGTTGTGGTGGGGAGTGCTGAGTTGAGCTCTTGTTCCAAAATGGACCATGATCTCAGTACACAATTGACTCTTCTTATTAATAATTGCATTGTTTCTTCCCAGGTAAACTGACATTTACCTGTTCAATGAAGACTTCAAAAGTAACTAATAGTGACTTCCCTTGAAAATGGAGAAAATTTGGCATTGTGGTTTTACCAAGTACCCGCAGAAAAATTGTTTAGCACCCAAGGACATTTATGCTGACATGGTTGCTGAATGATACCCCAGCTTTATGAACAGCACAAAAGTGGGCAACTGTTGTGTGTCATTGGGTGAAAAGATTCCATGAAGCTGAACCATAGTCAGAAGAGTGAGTTGAAGAAATCTTTGTTGATAAATAAAAGTGCAGTCACTTCTTACTTAATGACTTACTGGTTTAATGATCGGCCAGATTTATGACCAACTATAAACTCATTAAAAGAAAATAAAAATCCAACTAGTTCATATTGTGTCTTGTACCAAAACTTTGATTGTGACTGTTTTCTCTTTCTTAATAATGAAGAAATTTATAAAAACCATCAACAAAACAACTTCTTTTTAAAAAAAAAATCACAAAATACCTGAATTAATAAAAAGTAAGTTATTTTTAATAATTTTTTTTTAAAATCACTGAATATGCAAATTAGTTAACTTCATTAAGTAAGAACTGCTAAGTAGGGCAAGATATAAGACACATAGAAAGAATATATAAATGCCAAAATTGCATTTATTTGATGTCACAGTTTTACGCAATATACTATGTGGTTAATGCCATTAAGTAAGAACCACAAAGTTGGGCACGATATAAGACACATGCTGGTAGGTATGAAAGATAAAGCTGCATTTATTTGGTGCAACAGATTTAGGTAATTTGCAAATTAGCTGTCCCTATTAAGTGTCACTTAGTTGCGCAAGACATGCTGGTAGGTATAAATGATAAAACCATATTTATTTGATATCAACTTTATTTAATATTTGCCCAAACAGACAGATAAAAACTTAACATATTTAATTGAATATTGAGTTTTGAGCACACACAGAAACCTACAAGTTTTTATTAGTTTACTATGTCGAAGCTAATTTAGCTAAAAGTTAAATAAATTAAATTCTAAATGCTTTTCTTCCTTTTAGTCAAATAAATTCAAAAGAATTTTAAGAAAAGGGAGTTTTTTCTTGATGGTGAAATATAGACTATCTTAACTTTAAAAAAAATTGGCACTACTTAAATTAATTGCTTTAATCATGAAAAACTGGCAAAAATGTTTTTTGAAGTTTTTGTAGATTAGCCTTCATTAAAACTTCTACCCACATTTTTCAAAAATCGAAAAATATTGATTTTTTTAAAAATCATTTTAGGATTTCGGTTCATATATAAATACAGTCTCAAATTGATCCTTGAATCATCAACAGTTGTCTACTATGTTTTTTATTTACAAATGTCAAGTTTGAATTGTGTTTATGTCATTGATTACTAAGTCATTGATTAATATTACAAACGGGAAAAAAGTAAACACCATCTATGACATAAGCACAATTTCTAATTAGACATTTGTAAAGAAAAACTAAGTACAGATAACTTTTTAAGAAGTCAGGGATTTTTTTTTTTTTTTTTTTTAATCATCTCACCCCAAGCAAGGCATTCCACTGTCACTATTGCGCATGGGGCTACATAGGGGAAGGTAAAGAGAAGGAGTGGTTAGACATAGGGAATGTCAGGAGGAAGTTGACAGATGAGTAAGGATAGCGAGGATGAGGGTTGGGCAGATGGGAAGAGTGTTTGATAGAATGGGAGCAGGTTAGTGTGTTAGGAGGTGTCTATTGACCTTACATTTAAACTCCTGGAGATTGTAGCCGTCGGGGAAGCAATCGTGTGGAAGGGAATTCCACAGTCGGGAAGTGCGAGGAAAGAAACTGTTGGAGTAGAAGTTATGGCTGCATTTTATCGGTTTCACTGTAAAAGGGTGGGATCTAGTTGCTAATCTAGTATCTCATTCAAATTCGTATTTAGAGGGCACCAGTGATCTAAGTTCATCGGAGCAGAAGCCGTGAAAGTATTTATAGAAATATATTTTTGATATATTTGAGACTGGATTTATATTACAGACAGACACCACTTCTAAAATGATAAAAGTTCAATATTTTTAAATTCTGACAAATGTTGTAGGTAGAAGAAAGAATGTGCTGTGTCTCTTTAGGACATTGGCGATCTTGGCTCTCCACTATTTCCTGTCCTTTGTAGGTCTTAATAAATCTTGTCATGATGTTATCTCTCCTAAACCCTGTTCTGCTATCCATTTACTCAAGCTTGCTAGGTAAGAATTGTGTTCATCTGTCCTTGCTTTCAATCTATCCTGTGATATCAAATATTCCAAGCCCTCTTTCCTAGAAATGTGCAAGCAATTCTACTCCAGCAACTTCTTTTCTTGCACTTCCTGCCTGTGGAATCCTCTTCCACACACTTGCTTTCCTGACAGTTACAATCTGCAAGAATTTAAATGTAAAGTCAATAGTCATCTCTTGTCTCACATCCTCTCTCTCATGCTTTTCTACATCCACCCCACTCTCATCAGTAATCTCTTCCCTCTCCTATTCTCTTCCTGACACCCCCTGCAACCTCTCACTCCTCAACATTCCTCCTATGTAACCCCTTGCACAACAGTGACAGTAAAATGTCTTGCTTTTGGGTGACACAATTATAAAAACAAAAACTGTCTCTTTTTTATAAAAGTCCTCTTTATTTTCATTTTTTCTAAAACAGTCATTGTTACGACTGTAACTCGAACCTTTCGTCAGCAAGGACAAATTCATTCAGATGCTGTTTTTTTTGTTTGTTTACCTTTCTACCTCTTGTCTCACTGCGATGTCTTTCTTGTTACTGTTTTTATTCTATTTTATTTTGTTTTCCGTTCTCTTTCATTCTTGTGCTTTCTAGCATAGACTATACTTCCTTTTGTTTTAATTTCCTGTTCTTTATCATGCCTTACTGTGTTTTACCCACTCTTGGCAATGTGATAAGGCCACGTGAACGAGATTGTCCTTTGGCGGGATCTTGAGATTCACCATGTTGGTCCCTGTATCCACATACACTATTCACCTTTCCGCCGTTTCATAGAACTTTGATTTTTTGCCTAATTCGAGGAATAAAATCTTTCGTTTTTCTATGAAATTCGTCTGTGTTTTCTTGCGAATTTGAGTTTAAACTGGCTGTCTGAAGCAAGATGCTTTTCAGCATTTTGTCCAGGGCAGCACAGTCATTGCAATTCAGTTCACAGATTTCTCAGTATGCTTTGAAACCACGTTTCCTGTCGATTTGGGTCTATTCTTCATCTGTGAGGATATTATCTAGCATTCACTTGCATACAGGAGGACTGATAATACATAACAGTTCAGTAAGCTTTTCTTTGTTTCTAACTGTTATGAGGATGCATTTATATATAAAAATAATATTAATAATGTCTAAAAAGTTATAGTAAGAGATTCTATTGAGTCCTACTTGTATTACTGTTACGAGGAAGCATTTATATATAAAAATAATATTAATAATGTATAAAAAGTTATAATTCTATTGAGTCCTACTTGTTATTACAAAAAAGTTTTAATTCATGAAGTAGTTGTTAAATAGAGAAATTAGGAATAGAACGTTTTGGAAGACTGTGGAATGTTCCAGTAAAATCTAGAGAATTCTAAATGATTCTAGAATATGCAAATTAAGTGTTAACCCCTATAAAAATAGGTTTTTGGAAGAGAGTAGTTAGTTGTTAACAGGAATTGCTGACATTAACAACTCTGGCCCGATTTGTAGATCTGTGCATCCAGCCGAAAGAATCTCTAAGAAAAGTTGCCGACCAACTAAAACCTGAAAGAGAACCTCATGGAACTAAAAGGGTAAATAGATATATTTGACCTTTTCATTGACCAAACTAATATTTATTCTTTATATACACATTTAAGGATTTCCTAAGAGTATAGCATTTAAACTTCTTCGTTATCTTAACTGGGTAAAGATATTTTACACCTTCCTTCCCCTTCATAACACTTACCCGTTACTCTGCCAGTAGTAAACTCTGTTTTCTATTTGAATGCAAAAACTGTATATTTGTAAATATTTTTATTTAATGTTTTCGTAAATTAAATATTTGTCTGTGATTTAACTCTGAGTTTTGGTTAATCAATTTTTTTCTTTTGTTACACTTAACATGTAACACTACACTATAGGTTCCCCCATCATCTGGTTCACACCCCTCCCTAGTCTTTTGAACAAGAGTAGAGGTTCATCCCTTGTTTTTTTTTGGTTTAGGATTGGGTTTCTAGTTGCTTCTAAAGTCTTCTCATTCTATTTCACTCTCAGTAACCCCTTGTGTCTAAGTGTTATTATTGCTTTGCTTGGGGTGAATTGATTACAAAAATTTAAAAAATACCCTCCTCCTAATTTTTTCTGTGTTTTTTTTTTTACAGATGAGCTAATTTAAGTAGTGTCAAAATTTTAAATTAAAATCTTCTTTCCCTTTAAAGTGGAATTTTAAAATATATTCTTTATGGTAAAACTTACCTCCTAACCCACCTTTCATTTTTTTCTTCTGTCTTTGACAGTTCTTAGCACCTTCCTGTATTGAATCTGAAGAACAGGCTGTCTCTCCATTCCGATATTTCTTTGAGGTCTGAGACTTCCGCTTTTGCTTCTTCGATTCTCGCTCCTCCCGGACAGCTCCAGCAGCTAACATTTTCACTTCTGACTGACCAACATCGTCATCCTCATACAGAGAGCTACAGTCAGTGATATCTGATTCACTGCTGGAGTAATCAATAAAACTTTTGTCATCACTGCTAATGAGACTATTCAGGCGACATTCCAACATTTTATAAGTCTGAGACTCAAGGGTGTCCCCATGTGTGCAGTTGGGAACTCGTGAAACTACATCCTCTAAGGCTCGAATGGAAGTCATTACAAGACCTCGATGGTGTTGACTATGACCGAGATCTGTCTGTGAGCTGTGAGGATCTCGACTTGACTCAAACGTTTGAAGAAGATCATGATCATCAGAACACAGGTTGAACATTCCTGGACTACGTTCCAAGACACGTTTTTCAGTGACATCAATATCATTTTCTGATTTTGAGAAACTATCAACCCGTTTTAACCGGTTGAATGATGATGAAAGAGGCAGTGTGGCTACCTCAAAATCTCCCCTCAGTTCAAGCTGACTAGTAGAAGCAATATCTAAATCGCCAGTCAGTGGGGACTCAGATATGGATGACCCATGCTTTTTGCAAAGAAGAGGAGAGGAAGTGACTGGGATATTGCTCAAAATTGCAGAAGCATCACTTATTGCCAAAGAATCGGTATCCAGAATATTTTTTCTGCCAACATGATGCCGGCTGCCTTTTCTCCCGCTCCGGCTGTTTGATAGGCCCTGATTAGACATACGGAACGATCTACTCATGTAGTTAGTAAGAGGTGTGGAAATTGTACAGGAAGTTGAGGAGGATAGCGCTTTGCGAAGGGCTATCCCAGCATTTTTCCACCGTTCCATTGGTTCTTGGTCATCACCTGGTTGTTCAGTGGTCTGAAATAGGTTTGTATTACTGACAGCATTTGTATCGCGGGAGAAAGGATGGGGAGTCGAGAGAAAGCTGGCCGAGGTTCTTAATAGAGGGCAGTTGGATTCAGGGACTGACTCTTCACCTGTGTTCTGATCTCTAGACTCACTGCCTTGTTGGCTTGGGCTAAGACGTGCAGATTTTGATTTAGTCATCCTCATGTAGGAGGAGAAAACCTTCGGCCTAGCACCACCAGTTGGGACTAAAGTATTCACAGTGCTGTCGTCATCTGCTTGTACATTGCTTGCCTTGCTGGTTCCTTCATCTACCAACTGACCAGATAAACGCTTGTTATCTTGCATCTCTGCAGTGTGTGTTGGGTAAAACAAAGATCCTGAAAAGAATCAATAAAAAAAGCAGCAATAAGATAAGAGGTGTGGTGAAGGAAGTTACGCATAGCAGCGGCAGGAAAATATATTTAAAAGGCTCTGTCAGGATTGTCTAGGTTATTTATAATAATAACAACAACAACAACTTACTAACATATATGTTACATTGCTCGAATTTTGGGCCAGAAAAAGAAAAATGCTGACAATTCAACTCGCCGGTCCAATCTCGCCAACTGCTATCCACCTCACCAGTTCAACCTGCTCTTCACTTCGAGAACGACTGCTTTTATCGGCCGATCAATTTTTTCCATTGGCTGACAATACAGAGAGGACGCCAAAGATTTGCATACACTCCCATAGCGACTCCTGTGGCAGACTTGTTTTGGGTATGTAATTTTCTTTTTCGCCGCATTTTACATCATAGTATTAACGCGACGCGCCGTCGCTTGGTTTGACGAGGTAAGTCGCCGTTTTCTTCACTATATAGGGAAAACATCTTACTAACATGAAAACAAGAAAAGAGTGGATGGTACAAGAAGTCAGACAACATGAAAACAGAGAGAAAAAAATATTCAATAATAAAAGAAGGCAGTAAATACAAATGAGATTTACATTTAGTAGATGCTGGAGAAAACCAAAACAAACCCCAAGAACCAACAATTTTAGCAAAAAAATATGAAAAATAAAGCCAAGGATAAAGCTCTTGAACAGATGAAACAACATTGGCAAGACAAACCTCTAAATGGCCAATATCAAGAACGTGCTAATAAACCCAATGTCGATGGTTACGAGCATCTGGATCAAAATCTGAAACTGAAGGCTTTATTCTTGCAGCACAAGACCAGAGTCTTTTGACTAGGCGCTATCAAGAACGTGCTAATAAACCCAATGTCGATGGTTACGAGCATCTGGATCAAAGTCTGAAACTGAAGGCTTTATTCTTGCACCACAAGACCAGAGTCTTTTCACTAGGCAATTTCAAGCAAATATCGTACATAATAATGTGGATCCAAAATGCAGGTTCTGTGACAAATACCAGGAAACAATAGACCACCCAATCTCAGGATGATCAGCACTAGCTCCAAATAAATATAAAAATTATCATGATAGAGGTGGGGCAATATTTACACTAGAGAATATGCAAACACTTCAGAAAATATGTAAACAAACACTTGTATGAATATCCTCCAGCACTGGTTACAGAAATAGAAGATGTCAGCATTCTATAGGATTACACCATCTACGCAGACAGGAAAAGTGAAGCAAATATGCTGGACACTATTTTCAAAAACCAAAAAGAAAAACTTGCCTACTAATTGATATGGCTTGTCCAATGGATTGTAATATTGCAACCAAGGAATTTGAAAAACTATCAAAATATAAAGACCTGGAAATTGAAATAGAAAAAATGTGGAAATTAAAAACAAGAATAGTACTAATGATAGTAGGTGTGCTTGGAATGATAAAAAAAGGAGCAAAACAAAAAATCCCTGGAAATCCCCGCTTTAAGAGATATACAAAAAATCGTCTCGATAAGTACAGCCCACACACTAAGAAGAACGTTGCCCATGTAATGCTAGTGATATTATGGGAGATAGAAAAACAAATGAAATGTAGACATAACGACACACTGCAACCTGCCTTAGGTCTTCCTGCAGACTTGGTAAGTAGTGTGACCATAGCAGAAATCAAATTATGGCATAATGATTAAATAGGTCAGTCATAATTGTCCAAAACTGAAAAAAAAGAAGAACTTGCCTACTAATTGGTATGGCTTGTCCAGCGGATTGTAACATATAAACCAAGGAAGTTGAAAATCTATCAAAATATAAAAACCTGGAAATTGGGATAGAAAAAACATGGAAATTGAAAACAAGAATAGTCCCAGTGATAGCAGGTATGCTTGGAATGATAAAAAAAAGGAACAAAACAACACACTGAAAAAAATCTTTGGAAATCCCAGCTAAAGAGAAATACAAATAATCGTCTTGATAAGTACAGCCCACACAATAAGAACTCTGCCCATGTAACATGAGTGATGTTATGGGAGATCGAAAAACAAATGAAATGGAGCCATCACAACGCACCACTACCTGCCTTAGGTCTTTCCAGAGACTTAGTAGGTAGTGTGACCATACCAGAAATTAGAATATGATGAAAATGACAAAATAATAAGATCAATAATTTTGAGTGAGTTTTGTTTAATGACATATCAACCTTTGTGGGTTCTTTAATGTCAAAAAGGTGGGGTTTTAAGGTATTTTTTTTTAATGTTTGGTTATAGTGAGAAGGTTGACTTAGTCAGAATTTAATGAAAATATTTTGTTTCTATTCTTTTTTGTTTTAGAAAACTGAAAATGTTTTCTAGTTTTGTATTCAAAAATGTTTTGCTGAGAATAATTTTTTTCTTCAAAAATGTATATTTTTCTATAAAAGTTTATTTTTATGTATATATTTCTATAAAAGTGTATTTTTATACTTTAATAGTGTTTTGACCTGAGTTTGGAGGTTAACTATTTTTCCCATAGCTGGGAACCTAACAGGTACTACCACTCCGGGGTCAGGGTGGATCACAGAACAATGGCAATTAAGAGATGATTCCATGCTCCTCACAACCTCCCAATCAGGAGCCTTGCTGCTGGATTCAGTTTACTGTTATGTCCAGGACCTAATATCAATAATAATAATTACAATATCAATTATAAAGTAAAACAATACACACACACACACACACCTCCAAATCTCCTGATACACATGATTTTTATCTTAACCATAGAAGTTGCCACAACATTACATCTACCCAACAGTCAACACATGTATTGGTACCACCAACTCCTGCAAGAGTAACTTAAGACTTGATGCACACACATGCAAGCACACCATTTCCATACTACTCCTTTTTTTTTTTTACAGCAACATTCTCTTTAACAACTAATTCAACAAAGATTTCTAATGAAACTTAAAGAAAAACAAGTTAAATTTAAAAATGCTTTTTATTTGTTCCTTATTCTATCATGTATATATATATATATATATATATATATATATATATATGTTTTCCTATGTCTATAGCACAACTTGGAATTTTACGCACTATACAATCATCAGGTGCTTATTATGAACTGACTATTCCAGGATTTGAAATTTATAAATGTAGGATAATATATATAGTTATTAATATATACCTTACAGCTCTGCTAGATTACATTGAGTACTGTTTTATTAACACCAGAAATATATATGCATGTAATTGCATGCATATACATATTTACTGATATCCACACACACACACACACGCACATATATATGTTCACTTTGTACAAGGCCCAGGAGCCACTCAAGGTAGAGGAAGTTTATGTGGATAGTGGGGAAAGATAAATGGTTAACCTTAGATTTGAACAGGTTAAGATTTTAGTGATTGGGGGAAACGTTCTCTTGGAGGTCAGTTGTGTAGAGCAGTGGTCTTCAGGCAGAAGCTGCTTGAGTAGAACGTACTTCTCACTAATGGGGTATGGAGAGAATGTAGTGGTTTGCGACAATGTCAGTGGTATGCGGGGGGGGGATTTCTGGTGATGAAGGGTCTAACTGGTAGAACCAAGGAATGCAGTTTGTCCAAGCACTTTGGAAGTAGTAACAGGGCAGTAAGAGAAATAGGTTAGAGGATGGAAAATAATTTGTCACCTGAAACTCTTTTGGGCCCTATCAAGACTTGAAAGTGAAGACTGACCAACTCCCACACAAATTATATATATATATATATATATATATATATATATATATGGTAAATTTTTTTATTTGTTCCCCGAAGGCCTTTACCCCTTCAAATCTTTCCAAAACATCCTTATTCCCGTGCAAATGTATATGCTGAACTCAAATCGATAATTGAAGATTTGAAGAGGTAGAGGCCTTCAGGGAACAAATCAAAAATTTACCATATATATATCTTTCTTATCTCCCACCTTTTTTCCGTGTTGCTTAACCTTACTCAATTCAACACGGCTGTCTGTTAATTTTTAAGTTACAATTCTGTTTTCTTTTTTGTGAACCCAGACGATGTCAATTTTTTCTTTTCTTGTTTATTTGTTTTTATTTTGTTTTATCTTTTTCTTTCTTTTTCTTTTTTAATTTCTTTGCAAATCTATTTAAAAAGGAAAATTAGACTGATTTTTCTCCAGTTCCTGAAAGGATTTTTCAGTTGCTGAGGTGATGTGTTATCCCCCGTGGGGATTTTCACATCGAAATGGTCATTCAACATCATTGAATTAATCCTTTTTTAATTTATATTTGCTCTGTAATATTTTATTACATGGAGCTCTCTTCCTGTATCATTTTTTAATATTAAAATAAAATTTTTAATATTAATTAGGATCGGGTTTTTGGAATTTACCTTCCTGCTTTTTTCACTTGGATTAAAGTATCTGATAAGGTGTCCATAAAGTCCGTGTGCACTTTAAAAAATTTATAACTTTATTTGTGATATAAATAACCTGTAAAAAATGTTATTAAGTTTAATGAACCTAGTTTTAAGTATAATTATTAAATAATTCTTTACCACAAAATTTGCAATAATTTTTAAGTAAAAAAATATGAACTGCAACATCGTATTACCCTTTGTATTGCTAATGATGGAGGACATGTGGAAACTTAAATAAAATTTCAATAAAACCTTAAAAATATAAATTTACTTCTTTCTAATCCTTTTTACAAATTATTGCTATCGCAAATACAAATAAAGTTATAAATATTTTAAAGTGCACACAAACTTGATGGACACCCTGTTTAAATGTGTGTTTAAGCAGTGATCTCTCTTTTAGATAAGTTTCATTGAAAGCAACTGGCAATGCACTGTGATTAAGCTTTTTATTAAATTTTTCTTGAATTTATACAAGTGATTGCTTTTCTCAACTTAGGGTATATAAAAACTCTCCCAATAATCTGTGGATCCAAGCACTTTTGACTAATTTCTTCATGATTATCATCAAGGATGTTCTTTTGTTTAAATTTAAAGAATTATATATATAGTAAAATATTTTTTGTTAAAATTTTAAATTTAATTAATCAAAAGGTGTCAGTTATGACTCATGCTTTAATATATAAAAAAAATCAACTTACAGTTAAAATTATTTACCTATTTGAAGTATAGTATGTAGCCCCACTCGATACCTTACTCAGATAAAATAATCCTCTCCAAAAGTTAATTAATATCCATGTTTCATCCACAAAATAAAAAAAATGAATATTATATAAATAAAAGAAAATAAACCCATACAATACGAAAAGGTCACTCTATTTCATCCACTCATAGATAGTAACCAATTAAAAATTGTCTACCCATTTAAAAAATCTAAAGTCCCACTATACGATTTACTCAGACAAAACTAAAAAGTGACCTGTCCAGAACTAAGCCACCTTGCCCCCTTCTCCTAACCCAAATCTGTATCTCTATGGTTACAAACTGCCGAAGGACTAACTTAGACATACTAAATTCCCATCTTCCACATATCACATTCCCAAAAATAAATCGTTTCAACCATTCATTTTCAATTCCACATATCACCCGAAGAGGAGCGGTTATGCTCGGAAACATGAAAATTTTTGTGTAGTAATACTATGCTTTTATAAACCATTGTAACAACTATTACAATTTATATATATATATGTGTGTGTGTGTGTGTGTGTGTGTTCTATTTCAGTGTGCTCACGTTGATATCAAATGTGATACAAGGTTGATTTATATACATGGACGAGGACGTTGACTTTTTAATTTATGAACACAGTCATCACATTGTGGCCATGTTCTTAGTTGACATCATTGAGAGTTAGCTTCTTCTTTTTTATTATTAATGCCTCCATTATTTGTAACCATTTTTTACCTGAGGATGCGTCTATTATGATTATACTAGCAGTATAGTCCAGCATTGCTCGGGTGTAATGAAAGCTTCAAAACTAATCTATGGTTCTGGAGCTCAGACTCTTTGAACGTTGGCACGAAAGACTAAAAAGCAATAGTTGTTTCCAGTTAAAGCGAAACCGTAGACTGAAAGAAAAATGAATGGATGCAAGTCAAATTTTGATTTCCTTCTATTGATATCAAATAAGTTCTTTTTGTCGTAAACTGAATTTTGAAGGCTAAATAAGTCTTCTGAGTAAATGGTATCATGGCTGAGACTGAGAACTAAATTATACCTACTTAGAGCCAAACCTGAAACAAAAACTAAAATAAAAGGGCTGAAAAAAATACAGACATACAGGCAGATAAACAGACACACACACAAACATCTTGCCTTATATATATATATATATATATATATATATATATATATAATCGATTTTCTGCACTATTATATGAACTGCGACCTTGAAACTTCTGAATATCATTTCTTATGTCTTTGTCTATGTGTGTATTAAATATGATTAAAATCGGACCACTCCTTCTATAACCCGATTTTTTCAATTATCGATTTTCGATATTTATCAGGGGTACCTCAACACAAAACCTAGCTAAGAACACTTGCAGACTCTTATAGTACAACTGTGTAAATTTTCAAGGAAATCGGTTCAGCCGTTTCGGAGTCTATAGGTAACAGACACACACACACGCACACACACAGAGAAAAAGTTCCATTTATAAATAAGATTAGAAGTTTAGATTTAGATTCATATCAACTCATAATTTGGGTAAATAATATTCCAAAGGAAAACAGTGAATCACAAGATTAATGAAAGATGTGTTTAATCATGTGGATTACTATTACAATACTAGTGAGCAGCCTTTGAGATTTCACTTGCCCAATCAACTCAGTCAATTAAAAACTTAATTAGGCGTATTGCTTTACTTGCCCGCAGTCAATGAAAAATCCCGCAATGAAATGTGTCCCTTCAAATATAGAAAAAGGAAATCTGATTCCTTTTACAACCTAAAAGTATGCCCTTGAAGATTCACAAGTTACCTAGAATGATCTACAATGACATTATTGAACTTTTTGGTCTTATGAATGGTGTCTGATCTTACTTTTATTGTCCTGGTCTTTGATTAACGCTTCCAGAGTGGAGCCAAAATGTCATCCAGATTAAAGTCGCTCACAGATTTTTATAAACTCATTTGGAAAAATATTATCCTTGATTCAATATCTATATTTCCTACCTGCTTACAAAAAGTAAAAGTGAACATTTGAAAAAAATAAAAAAATATGCATACTTCTTTCAACCACGCACCGAAAAACAAATTATACAATCAAATAATTTTTTTATAAAAAATCATTGAGAAAATCAGATTTGTTATTTTTTTGTCATGTATGAGATGGAGGTTGTAGTCAAACAGTAGAAAGAAACTACGTATTTAGGTACCTCCACTCATTTGTCAAAAAAAAACAAAAAACCAAAACAACAGCATGTCAAACTTACTAAAAACAAAGTTTCACCATCGAAATGTTTATGCCATTATTAAGAGGAAAGATCAAATTTTGTTGTTATTATTTTTAAAAAAATTTTAAATCCTTTCTAATACGTTCAAAATTTTGATTAAAGTTTCATTTTTTGTTTTGCGTCAACAATTTACACTATATTTACATAGGTGACTATTAAGAAAATGTAGTCGGTCAAGTAAAATGATTTTGGGGCGAGTAAATTTTCCCTCGCTCTCGACCACCAGCTGAGTGATTTCTTTTTCAAATCTCAAAGGCTGCTAGTGAGTATTGTAATTAGTGCAAACATGCTTTGTGGCTACTGCACAACTGCCTTGAGACTCCTTATATAGTAAATGAAAGAGTCCACATTCAACAATTTAGTGGAGTGAATGTTGGTTATCTTTCTACACAGCACTGTTGTTGAAAGTCCTTAAGTGATGTGGTTTCTGTTATTTGGAACTGTTCTTTGTGATTTAGTAGCACCAGTCCACAAGGTTTGAAAAAGAATGGTCTTCACCAAGATCTATAAGCATCACTTGCACAAAGTTAATTTTAAACAATACAGAAATTACTATCAGTGTCATGTGAGATAAATGTTATAAAAAATCTTTTCAGTTGTCTTTTTTTCGTCTTTGTCCTTCAGTCATATTAACTTAGAATTCACTTTTACTAAACTTTTGTTTTTCAAGAAAACAATTTTCATTTTTCAATTTAACAAAATTTCTGTTAAAATAATCTTACAATTTATTAAATTAAAACAAAATTTTTTTTTTTACTAATGATATTCAACCTGTATAAAGCCCTAGAACCACTAGAGGTAGAGTTACAGAGTAAGATGCACCACTCCAAGCAAGGGGATAAAGCCGCTAAGATGCAAGGAGCCACTGGAAGTAAAAGAAAGAAGACTTCAGAAGGAACTAGAAACCCAATCCTAAACAGGAAAAAGGTATATACTTCTATTCAAATAACAAGAAAGGAGTGTGAACTGGATGACAGATAAATAAAAGTTCAAAGTTTTAGACAGAAATGTTAGTCGACTTTAGGAGGAACTGGAAATTCCTGTTTTTCACAAAATTTTAGCATTATGTAACCCATCAAATCAATCAATCAATTTTCTTCAATTAAATACGTCAACATTTTAGTCAAAACAATGTTTAAAAAATTACAATTCATTAATTCAAAACAAACCTTTCAGCTCTTCAATAAAATAAAGACTTATTGTTTTTATAAATAAAACTTTGATCTTGTGTCATTTGTTATCCGACCAACATCAGTGTGGGTTGTGTTCAAAGTGAAAACAACTATTGGCAATCAATAAACAGCAATTTTAAGTGTGGTTTGCGGAAGTCGGTAGGTGAATCTACAAGTAATAAAACTGTACCAGTAAAATGACCAATAGGTGAACAGTAGCAGAATGGGCAGGGAGAGACAAAGAACAGTGTAAAAGTGACCGCTGCAGTAAACGTCTGTGACAAACATATTTTCACTGCAGCTACACAGAAAATCTTCACAATATATGGATCATCATCATCATATATATTCCGCATTATCATGATATATATGCTTCATCATCGTATGTCCCAACATCATTATCATATATATATATATATATATATATATATATACTGCCATCATAATAACCATCATGTATACAGTATGATAATGAAGATCACCATTAACATATATTATCCAAGTAAATTCTGATAGGGATAAACTCAAAAGAACTCAATGTTAAATTCATTTATTTAATTTAACAGAGTAATATAATTTAGAAAAAAATTTTGATATACTACAATTTCAATGGGTAATACATATTTCACCACACAACGATGACCTGGCGGCTCATCAGACCCAACGTCATCATAGTGCGGTGAAATTTGTATTACCCATTGAATCTGTAGGTTATCAAAGTTTTTTCTAAATTATATATATATATATATATATATATATATTGATTGTTTAATTACTTAGTTTCTGGTCATAATAAGATTAGACCAGTGTACATTTGTATTAAAAAGTGCTCAATACAATAATATTGTAGAACTTTTCAATATTTTCCATTTGTAAATGAATTATTACGTAACTTAGGTTTCTACCATGAGTGGTGTCTTCAGGCAATTTTCAATAACTGATTTTAGTATTTACCGTTTTTTTTTTTTTTTTTTTTAAGAACGCTCATGTAATGGTGCTTTTTTTTGAACACTCACATGGCAGGAAATTTTTGAACATGCTATTTTTAAAATTACAAGAAATTATGACAATTTCATCCAAGGTTGTATGATGCTGCATGATGATTATATATATATATATATATTATCACATCACCAACATTTATATGCCATATCATCATCGTCTTTTATTTCTTTATTTATTATCAGCCGTTTTCTCAATCTACTAAAAGACACTTTGCTTCTTCAAAGTCTATTGGAAATGCAGAGTAATGGGTTTGACTCTGCCTTACTGGCCCATGATGTATAAGCAGGGGTATTTGAATTCAGAGATATCTTTCCTGTTAGCTGGTTGCTCTATCAAAGCTACAGAGCCCAGTCTGTACATTTAGGGAGTGAAAAGATGAATTCAAGCCTTTTAAGGGTATTAATATGAACTGAATGCAACAACATGATTGCTCAACTCTTGAAAGGATATGGCATTTAAAAAACATGTAAAATTAGTAAACTTTACCAAAATACATTACAGCACTCACTGTAGGTGTGACACAGGGACCTAAGGGAGTCTATTGAACAGGTTAAGAGGCTCATCCCTTGTTCCTTGTTTAGGATGTGGTTTCCGGCTTTTTCTTTTCCAATCTTTTCTCTCTTACGTAGCCCCCTGCACATCAGTGGCGTTACCGCCTTGCTCAGGGTGATACGATTAAAAAAAAAAAATTAGAAGAAAGAAAAAAGAAAAGGAAAGAGACTACTAACTGAAAGATAATTGTTGAAATTCACTTTCCTGAGAAGAAAATTAAAAACAAAACACCTTTAAAAAAATTATGTATTAAAATAATAAAATGAAATCATGAACAGTTCCAAGGAGAATTGAACCCAAATTTAACTGCACAGAATTCAGTAAGATTGAGTAAAACCAAGACTACTAGTCATTCCCCACTTCCAGCAAATAAGTAAAAGACAACGTATCATTGAAGATGTTGTCCTGGGAAATAGAAAAACATGTTATCAATAAAGAAAATGGGTGGTCACCAAAATAACATCTAAATTGATCTGGACAAAAAGCCAGGAAAAACATCTGGTTTGAATCAGCCACTTAAAAAAAAAAAATATCCCTACAAATATAAAGATTAGCACCAAAGATTGGGGATGGGTTCATTTATTTTAATTTTTGTGACATTTACAGAAATTTTTATGGTTGATGCAAAATGAGAAGTGAAGGGAGTTGGAGTTAAGGAGTGGTTTAATACCTCTAAACACTCTTGAAACATGGCTGGATAACCACCAAATTTTGGAAAATTACTTGTGTAAACATTTTTTGAAAATATAGGATTTTAAAAAAGATTGATCTTAGGGGTGGAAGATAACCAAACCACAGACCCTGCTTAACCACACATCTTCTGGGTGCAGGATTCCATATAAGCTGGAGGTTTGAACAACTTGAGTCCCCATACTGCTGCTACTGAAATCTGCACCGTTAGCTGAGACCTCCTGACCAAGACCAGAACTTAGAAATCTAAATTACTACTAACAAAAAGCTATGAACTCCAAAAGGAGATTCCAGTATCATTTGATTATAACAATAAGTGGGAAGGGTTAAAACCACTTTATACAACAGTCAATTAAGTGCCATATGTGATATACGCTTGATCGATCATGTCTTGAAAGAGACATAACTGACTGGGCAGAAGATTATCCCGCAGTAGGTTGCCATTGCTTTCTGTGGTAGACTGGCTGCCATCCAAGGCTATAGAACCCAATCTCTCCTGTTATTTAACCCATAACTGGAGGGAAGAGATGGATTAATGCCTTTCCCAAAGGGTTTTATGAGCAAGTGTTGTCAGTGAATTCAACTAAAATTTGAACTCAGCTCTACAATTTCTTGTTCTGAGCTGATATCCGCTGCATCACAGTGTCTATATCATTTGTCTATATGTCATTTGAGAATGAATTATCAAAAAGAATGTGAGGGGAGGCCTTTAGGATGTTTGGTTTGGAGAATTCATCTATCACTCTCCATATTATCAAACTGAAGAAAAATATGAAGAGAAGCAGTGCACATCCAGAGTGAGATTGAATTATCAAAAGTATATGAGGGGAAGCCCACTGAGACAATAGAGATATTACCCCCACTGTCTATCATGGTGTTGCCTTTGGGATGTTTGGCGTTTGGAGTATCCATCTCTCACTCACCAAATTATCAAGCTGAAGAAAAATATGAAGAGAAGCAGTTATTTATGAAATTTTTAACGACGAATCTGAGCAAATGGGCAGAAGTATGGGAGCCAATAGTAAATAAATTCCCAGGGGTAGCATTAAAGAAAATGCCAGAGTTTTCAATTGGAGTAGATAGACTAAACTATCGCCCGGTTCACACTCCACCCACGTCTATTGAACAGGTGAAGAGGCTCATCCCTTGTTTCCTGTTTAGGATGCTGTTTCCGGTTCTCTCTTTTCTAATCTTCTTACTTTGTTTATTTTTTTTCAGTTGGAGTAGATAGACTAAACTATCGCCCGGTTCACACTCCACCCTCGTCTATTGAACAGGTGTAGAGGCTCATCCCTTGTTCCCTGTTTAGGATGCTGTTTCCGGTTCTCTCTTTTCTAATCTTCTTACTTTGTTTATTTTTTTTCATTTGGAGTAGATAGACTAAACTATCGCCCGGTTCACACTCCACCCACGTCTATTGAACAGGTGAAGAGGCTCATCCCTTGTTCCCTGTTTAGGATGTGGTTTTCGGCTTTCTCTTTTCCAATCTATTCACTCTTATGTAGCCCCCTGCACACCAGTGGCGTTACCGCCTTGCTCGGGGTGATATGATTATTAAAAAAAAAACAAAAAAGAAGTTATTAAAGCCCGTGGAGAAAATTAATTTTGAGCAGTTGAAAGAAAAATTAAATACAATAGGAGAGATGAACTTAGTTTAGGAAGATGATTCAGAGACCATAATAAACTGGGGACATTAGTAGCAATAGCGGTTATAATATCAGCACTATTGGTGCCGAGAAGGTTTAGAAAGATGGTAATCAAATATTTTCTTCTTTTTTTCTAAACTTATTTATAAATGAAACTTTGTGTGTGTGTATGTGTGTGTGTCCATTACCAATAGACTCTGAAATGGCTGAACTGACTTTCTTGAAAATTTACACAATTGTACTATAAGCATTTGCGAGTGTTCTTAGCTAGGTTTTGTGTCAAGGTACCCCTGATAAATATCAAAAATCAATAATCGAAAAAATCGGGTTATAGAAGGAGTAGTCCAATTTTAATCAAATTTGATACACTCATAGAAAAAGACATAAGAAATGATATTCAGAAGTTTCAAGGTTGCAGTTCTTACAATAGTGCAGAAAATTCATTATATATATATATATATATATAAAAGGCAAGATGTTCGTGTATGTGTCTGTTTATCTGCCTGTATGTCTATTTTTTCAGCACTTTTATTTTAGTTTTTGCTTTGGGTTTGGCTCTAAGTAGGTATAATTGTAGTTCTTAGTCTCAGCCATAATACCATTTACTCAGAGGACTTATTTAGCTTTCAAAATTCAGTTTACAATGAAAAAAACTTATTTGATATCGCTACCAGGAAATCAAAATTTGACTTATATCTATTCATTTTCTTTCAGTCTACGATTTCGCTTTAACTGGAAACAACAATTGCTTTTTAGTCTTTCGTGCCAACATCCAAAGAGTCTGAGCTCCAGGACCATGGATTAGTTTTAAAACTTTCATTATGTCCGAGCAATGCAGAGCTATACTGCTAGTTTTTTTTATAAATCAGAGTTGGCCTTCTAGTCTGGTCACCCTACCAAGAACAAAGATTAATTGATTCATTCATTTTCTATGGTTTATCAACCATTTGCAGGTTATTTAAAGGAAAAAATATTTTCAGTATTTACATTATTTAGACTATTGCTCTCATCTTTGTTGCCATTGGTATGACGTTTAGGCTGTTGTATGCTCCAGCCATCTTCAGGTGCTAGGAATTTTTGAAGAAGGCCAGAGCATACAACAGCCGAAACGTCATACAACAAAGATGATGAGAATAGCCCGAATAATGTAAATACTGTAAACACTACCTCATCTCAAAAATACAGACAAATAGAATGATCTATTATTAAACATCATACAAATAGCAACAAAGATGAGGACAATAGTCTGAATAATGTAAATACTGTAAATACTACCTCATCTCAGAAATATAGACAAATAAAATGATCTAATATTATTGAACGTCGTACAAATGGCAACAATGATGAGGACAATAGTCCGAATAATGTAAATATTGTAAATACTACCTCATCTCAGATATGTAGACAAATAGAATGATTTATTATTAAATGTCGTACAAATGGCAACAAAGATGAAGACAATAGTCCGAATAATGTAAATACTGTAAATACTAACTCATCTCAGAAATATAGACAAATAGAATGATCTATTATTAAATGTCGTACAAATGGCAACAAAGATGAAGACAATAGTCCGAATAATGTAAATACTGTAAATACTACCTCATCTCAGAGATATAGACAAATAAAAAGATTTATTATTGAATGTTGTACAAATGGCAACAATGATGAGGACAATAGTACGAATAATGTAAATATTGTAAATACTACCTCATCTCAGATATGTAGACAAATAGAATGATCTATTATTAAATGTCGTACAAATGGCAACAAAGATGAAGACAATAGTCCGAATAATGTAAATACTGTAAATACTAACTCATCTCAGAGATACAGACAAATACTAGAAAATATTTTCTTTTTTTTTTGTAATTCAGAGTTGGCCTTCTACTCTGGTCACCCTACCAAGACCAAAGATTGATTGATTCTTCCATTTTCTATGGCTTATCAACCATTTGCAGGTTATTTAAAGCCAGAAAATATTCTCTTTCTTTTTTAGAAATCAGAGTTGGCTTTCTAGTCTGGTTACCCTACCAAGACCAAAGATTTATTGATCGATCTATTTTTTATGGCTCATCAACCTTTTGAAGGTTAAAGCCAGAATATAATTTTAGATTGTAAAAAATTTTTTTTGGTTTTTTTTGTGGGGGGAGATATAATGATTTTGGGAAACAAGCCCAAACAGAAAATTTTAAAAGTCTATGCCGAGAAGGATCTCTCTTAAAGGCACTACTTCGGCTTGTGTGAAGGGTAAGTGCTGATATTTTACTACTTTATGTAAGTATTTTCAAAAGACAAATGAAAACTCTAAAATAAAGTTGTTACCATGGCAACCCCGCTACAAAAAATACTGTGGTCAAATTGAAATATTCTAACAGTGAATAAAGAAAAAATATTTGTGAATAATTAAATGAGACTTGGACATAGGAAATAGGTTAAAATAAAATGTAGATATATTAAACATTCTGAAAACGCTTGCTGAATGTTTTCAATTAACGTAGAAGTTTTCAGCATCCAACTGGTTTGCAGATAACTTGTGTTTACGTACATGCTAGATATAATCAATAAATGTATAGGCTTTCATTCTTACATTGTGAAATAGAACTACTGAATGAAATAATACTTCTTCAATTCTGTCATTTTCCTCTTTTTGTAGAGGCGTATTAACATACCCGATATACTGCAGTTGCGACAGAGTGTGTGTCCCTGGAGAGAAATGCAGCTTGACAGAGTGTATCCATCTTCAGGCCGTTTATTTTTACTTTCTTGCATTTTTTTTTTTTTGTTTACAATTCAGAGTTGATCTTCAAGCCTGTTCACCCTACCAAGACCAAAGATTGATTGATTCATTCATTTTCTATGCCTTATCAACCACATTTACAGGTTATTTAAAGCCAGGAAATATTTTTCTCTTTTTTTATAATTCAGAGTTGGCCTTCTAGTCTGGTCACCTTACCAAGAAGCTTCAAGGTGTTAATTTGAACCTTGAAACTGTTATAATAGCATATCCCAGCACCTTCTATGAACACTATGGTGAACTAAATCTATCATAAATAAATAAGCAAGAGCATCTTTGCTAGTGAGTCTTGATAATGGATTAGAACCTACTAGTACTATTCTCGTTTGTAATGATTCTCGTGTTGAATAAACCTTTTATTCTATTACATCTGACTTGGTAATCTTTACACTTTGTTAAATTGTACCCTTGTTCAGGATACAACACCTACTAATGAGAAATCTTGTATTGTGTCAGACGATTTTTTATTCTAAATTTCACCCAATATAAGGCTCTAGAGTCACTCAAGGTAGAGGATTACTGTTAAAGATTCTTATGATAAACGAGGTGTGATACAAGTGAAAGAAGAGGAGGAATGAAGTGAATATTATAAGAAGAATAAATAATTGACTGGACTCTACAGTCTTGCTTATGGATTGAGCAATCAGTCTTGAGGAAGTACTCTCTTCTTCACCTCTCTGCGTATGAACAGAGAGGAACCCAAGCAAGGCTCCGCTGAAGGGTAGAATCTCATGTGTGTTTAAAAAACAAAAGTCCAACCCAGTGTTAAGCTGGGTTTACGGGATATTTTTGGCTGAGCTTAAGGGCTCAGAATTCCCATATTAATTGACCTTATGTCAAACCTGCCTTGGTGGGAAGGTAGCAAATACCTTTGCTTACAGATTAGAACCTAGTGATACTATTCTCATCTGTAATAATTCTCGTGCTGAATAAACCTTTTTATTCTATTATGCCTGGCTTGGTAATTTTTCCACTCGGATTTACACTTTGTTAAATTGTACCCTTGTCCAAGATACAACAGAAACCAGTATAGAATTCATGCAGCAGCTAGAATTGATAAAGCAGTTTGACCAACAGCACAAAGAGAGAGAGAGAGAGAGTGGGGGTTAAAGCACAGAGAAATACAAAGTTCAACGCAAGTACTGTGGCAAACAGTATGTAAGAGAAAAAAATAAATGCCCACCCAGCTTTCAATAAAACGTGCCTAATCTGCAAAAAAAAAGATCACTTTCAGAAGGCATGTAAGAAAAGTTGAAAAAACTGATAGACTTACGAATTGCTACAGATAAGGTGGAATTTTTTTTTTTTTTCAATTGGAGTAGATAGATCTATCTATCGCCCGGTTTACACTCCACCCACGTCTATTGAACAGGTTAAGAGGCTCATCCCTTGTTCCCTGTTTAGGATATGGTTTCCGGCTTTATCTTTTCCAATCTTTTCACTATTACGTAGCCCCCTGCACATCAGTGGCGTTACCGCCTTGCTCGGGGCGATACGATTAAAAAAAACATTTGCAGTAAATACACCGACAAAAGCCAGAGAACAAGTAAAAATAAATGGGAAATGTTTTCAGATGCAGACAGATACTGGCAGTGATGTTACGCTAATTCCAATGAATTTTTGGCAAAACATGGGAAAGCATAGGCTAAAAAAAGTCTACCTTACAATTAAAACAACTCGATGGAAAGCATTGGGCACATTTGTAGGAACATTTGAAACAAAGAATTGTTTCATAATCATACCTATAACAGTGGTAGCATGAACAAAAGACCATGTATTGCTAGTAATAGACGTGTTGAGAGTCAATACATCGAAATTGATTAATTAGATAGAATCTGAAGACAAAAAAGAGAATTACTAAAGGATTATAAAATGAGCATTCGCTTGAAGGAGAATTATCATACAAGATATATCAAATCAAGGTATGTCGATACATATTTTACCTGTAGTGGTAGCAAAGTTAAAAAGAATGATTCAGCAGGGCATTTTGCAAAAGGTCACTCACTTGGGCGGCAATTAGGCTTTACCAATAGTTGCCATTAAAAAGGTCGACAGAGACATTAGAATATGCGGAGAAGATATAATTGGGGTTAACCATCATATATGTTCGGACTTCTTTCCTCTACCAAGTATCAAAATGGTGAGCCATGAATTATCAAACATGAAACATTTTGCAATGATTGACTTAAAATCAGCATATAACCTAATTAAAATAGATGACAAATTTAAAGAGGTTACTACAATAAATACACTATTGAAATTATTAAGATGGACTCACCTGCTGTTTGAAATTAAAATGGTAAGTCATATTTTCAGAGAGCTATTGAGATCTTGTTAGAAAAAGTGGAGAACAAAATAATATATCAAGATGATATTAGTGTGGGAGCTCAAACCAAGAAAGAATTAAAGCGTAAAATAGAACAAGTCCTATGGAGATTAAATCAGGCAGGCATGACACTAAACAGAGACAAAGATTCTAGAAATATGCAAATTAGGTGTTAGCCCCTATAAAAATAGGTTTTGGGAAGAAAGCAGTTAGTTGTTAAAAGGATTTGCTGACATTAGCAACTCCAACTTTGATTCAAGGATTTATATCCAGCCGAAAGAATCTGTAACAAAAGTTGCCGACCAACTAAAACCTGAAAAAGAACCACCTGGAACAAAAAGGGTAAATACATATTCTTGACTCTTTCATTAACCATACTTAAAATTATTCTTTATATACTCATTTGAGGATTTCCAAAAAGTATAGCACTTAACTTCCTCGCCAACTTAATTGGGTAAAGATACTTGACTCCTTACCTTCCCCTTCTCTCCTCGTAACACTTGCCAGTAGTAAACTTTATGTTTCTTGTTTTGAATGCAGAAAATTGTATATTTGTAAATATTTGGTGTATTTTGTAAATTAAATATTTGTCTATGATTTATTTCTGAATTTTGGTCAACCATTTTTTTTTTCTTTTGTTACACATAACAACAGTAGTAAACTCAAACTGCAGAACAAGATGAACACCTATATAAAAATTCTGTGTCCCAAAGTTCCATATTACTGCATAAAGTCAAGTGCATGTATGGAGGAGTCTTAGGATCTCAGCTGTTCATCTATAAATCAAGTTTATTGAAGATAGTGTTGTGTTTTTTAAAATAAAAAACAAAATTGGTGGACCTGAAGCAGACTACCACCACGTTTAATTTCGTTGTTTTTCATTTTGTTTTGTTTTTTTCAGCGCAGTGCTATTGATTGTTACTTAAACTTCCTGATTATCAAAAAAGACTTTGAAGAATTACAATATTTAAACAAATTTGAGTGAGGTCAGTTTCTCATACAATGTTAAAATTTCAATCCACTATAAGGTTGTATGAGAAACTGGTCACCCTGCTAAAATTGTTTAAATATTGAAATTTTTGCAAATTTTTTTTGTCATTTTAAAGTTTAAGGTGTAAAAGATAATATTGCACTGAAAAAAGTCCAAAAAATTTGATAATGAACAAAATGAACAAATTCACAGGTGGCGGCAATGTCGTACTGGTGACTGGTTTCAAAATGGAGGCTTGATTTACTATAACGTTGTAGGAGAAACTGATCCCCCTCAGAAAATGTTTAAATATTGAAATTTTTCAAAATTTTTTTGTCAGTTGTAAAGCTAAGGGGGTAATCGATAGGACTACGATGAAAAAAATTAAACAAAAATGAAAAACCACAAAATTAAATGTGGTAGTAGTCTGCTTCAGGTCCGCCAAAAAGTTTTATATGCCATCAAAGAAAGTTTTTAAATATACTTGTATGGCTATCTTCATCATTAGTGCCATAACCAAGTGTAGTTGTAGGGTTGCTGGGCAGCTGACCACCTTACTAGTCCCCTCCTCATATTGGAATGTATAGCATGTAAGGTAAGTAGATATGGAGGAGCCCATCCCTCTCCAAAACAATGTCCTCTAGCTTCAAGGCTTGCCTTGGATGTGGACATGTGACTGTTGAATCCATGCAACCGAAAGTAGGGGCTACCCAGTGAGGATCAAACTCACTACTCAGTTATAATGATTCTAGCGAGATGACTTTGCTAACCATTACACCACACCGAGATGCCCTTTCTTTTTAGTACTGCTCCTTTATTGCTAGTTCTGTTGCAACAAATTCTACATCTATACTACCCAGGATAGGGATTGAACTCAAATGAACTTTTATGATGCCACCAAATTCATAAATCAATGAATTTGTCCATGCTAAGTGGAAACAGGGTGGGCAATAACTGAGAAATACCTTAAAAAAGAGAAAGAGAGATTCTTAGGCATGTACAGTGGAATGTGAACAATCTACCCCCACTCCATAGATTAAATAAAGGGTTCAGTTAAGAATTCCCTGAAGACAGACATATACTTGAGGATGGCTAGAGAGCAATGGATGAAATGCGATAACAACAAAGATGAGGAGGCTTATGTTGCTTTCCAGCAATATGTAGCCTGCCAATGACCAGATCTTAAAGTTGTCCAATTAAAGTTTTATTTAATTTTCTCCTACTGACTGTCGCTACCAGTTATCATCTAATGGCCATGATGATTTTATTTCAAGTACAACAGATTGCAGTGTCACTAGGTTTCCTCTCCTAAGCAGACAAGCTTTTTTGAAACTTTGACATTTTTTTTTAATCGTATCACCCCGAGCAAGGCGACATAAGAGGGGGCTACATAAGAGTAAAAAGATTAAGTAGAAGAGAGTGACGAGGAAGACGAACCAGTTAGAAAGGAGCAAGAGAAGGATGGGAATACAGGTGTGATGACAGTTGCAAAGGTGGAGAGAAAGGAAAGGATATACAGGGTGGTGAAGAAAGAACTAGAGTCAAGTGGTTAAGAGATGAATATTGACATTGCATTTAAATTCCTGGAGGTTGTAGCCGTCAGGAAAGCAAGAATATGGAAGCGAGTACCACAGGCAGGAAGTGTGAGTGAAGAAGCTGCAGGAGTAGAATTGTCGTCTGCATTTGGTTAATCTAACTGTGAATGGGTGGGACCCAGTTGCCAATCTGGTTGTACGAGTAAACACCTGTTGCAGAGGCACCAGTGACTTAAGTTTGTTGGAGCAGAAGCCATGAAAGTATTTATAGAACAGACAAAGGGAGGCCACATCTCATCGGTGGGGAAGTGGCTGTAGTAGAGCTGCCAAGTCAGTACCTATCACATTACTGATTCTCATTTGGTGCCTGTTGAGAATACTGAGATGAATGGCAGGGGCGCCTGACCATATATGGCAGCAGTATTCTGTGCACGGACAAATGGTTGATTTGTATATATGCAGGATGGATTCAGGCAGGAAAAACATTCTGGCCCGACACAGTGACCCCCACCTTCTTAGCAGTGAATTTAGCTATGGATATAGAAATAGTTTACAACAGACAAAATAGGATACAGGCATTAAGAAAAGTTAACCTTTGCAATTCATTTGAGTTCTTGACGTCAGCAGAAATGAAAATTGGAATATGAACAACAGAATTTAATTGTTTTATGCTAACAGAGGTTAGCTAATTTTAAACTGGAAATAAACAATTTTTTTTCTTAAATTGTCACTAAATTCACAAATTGTTTCAGATAATAAATACCGGTGTAGATAAGATAAATATATTTTTTTTTATTTCTGACAGATAATTTCTAATGCATGTAAACTTAGTAGCGTTCAAATTCCAGCTGGGACATTTTGTATTTTGGAAAGCCGAATTTAAATTTCAGTTGAATTTGTTGCATTCACTTCTATACAAATAACCTTGGGAAAGAAATGAATCCATCTATTCTACCTCCAGCTATGGGTTAAATAGCAAGACAGATTGGGTTCTATGGCCTTGATTGGCAACCAGTCCACTGCAGAGAGAAACAGCACTTATGGCCTATCACGTTGAATACACCAGTTCTCGCTCGATCACTGAAGTTAAGCAACATTGAGCCAGGTCAGTACTTAGATGGGTGACCACTTGGGAATACCAGGTGCTGTAAGCATTTAGTGACGGATGTGCGTTGTGGTGCAGTGGATAACAGCTTGGAAAGAGAAATCAGTGATCAGAGTTTGAAGTCCAGTTGAATACCCTGCATTCACTTAAGCACTGCTACCCTTGGGAAAGGTAATCCATCCCTTCCCTCCAGTTATGGGTTAAATAACAAGGGTGGAACTTGGGGACCCTGCCCTTAAAAACACATCCCAATGAATCTTGATACTCAAAAAGAAAAAGTATTACTAGACACAAAACTTATATAAAAATAACAACAATAAATTGTTGAAAGAAAAAGGTATTACCAGCAATAAATAAAAAAATTTAGTTGGCAATAAATGACCTGCCGAGGTTGATATGCCATAAAAGCAAAACAACAAAAAAAAGAGAAACAGCAACCAACTGCAGGAAAATCTTCTGCTTAGTCAGTCATGCCTCGAAAGAGACATGATCACGCCCCCCCCCCAAGCATGTATCATATGTGGCACTTACTGAAGGCAATAAGGCCACTAAGACACAGAGAGTGAAAGAAAATAAGAAATCTTTAGTGAGGTGTAGTGAGGATTCAGGAATACAGTAGATGATGGATGTTGCATTTAGATTTTTGAAGAAAAACAAAGTTGTGAAGAACCAGGATCACTTATGTCTTGAAGGAATATCGCTTTAAAAAAATAGAATAAAAATCACTTTATTAAAATCAATGACTGAATTTTTAAAAAATAAATGAAAATTGAATTCTCTCCCAAATGTCTTTTTTTGAAATAAAAAACAAATTGCTTTTAAATGTATTAAAATTTGGTTAATTTCTTCATCAAAATTTATTCTAATCAAGTCAATTTCTGTTAAACTGATCAAATTTGATTCAAGAACTCATGAAGAAAGAGAGCTTGGAGAATTAGACACTCATGAGACACTAGCAGTATAGCCCGGCATTGCCCGGGTGTAATGAAAGCTTTAAAACTAATCTCTGGTCCTGGAGCTCAGACTCAGCCTAAAGAATATTTGTGTGAAGTTTGGTGAGAATTGGATAAAAATTGGGGATTTGTATAAAGGACATACAGACAAATAAACAGACACATACACAAACATCTTGCCTTTTATATATATATATATATATATATATATATATATGTGTGTGTGTGTGTGTTATCGATTTTCTGCACTATTGTAAGAACTGCAACCTTGAAACTTCTGAATATCGTTTCTTATGTCTTTGTCTATGGGTGTATCAAATTTAATTTAAATCGGACTACTCCTTCTATCACCCGATTTTTTTCAATTATTGATTTTCGATATTTATCGGGGGTACCTCAACACAAAACCTAGCTAAGAACACTTGCAGACGCTTATAGTACAACTATGTAAATTTTCAAGAAAATTGGTTCAGCTGTTTCGGAGTCTATAGCTAACAGATACACACACACACAGTTTCATTTATAAATAAGTTTACATTTAGATTAGATATTGAAAATAAGCAGGCCAGAGAAAAGAATTAAGTAAGCTACCTAATGAGCTTGTGTAGAACATGGACTGGGAAGAATGGTGAAAAGACAAAACTAACTAAGAGCTAAAATGGATAGGAAGTTGTAGGGAGCCACGATTGCCATCAATGAAGAGATAATAGCCAGCAGACACTGTCTAAGCCCTTAGGCTGATCATCTGTCCACACATCTCACACCATCCTATGAAATCTTAATGACTGCAAGAAAAATTGAATATTTTATTGTCAGTCAGTCAGTTAAGTGTCATATGTGATACATGCTTGGGTGATCATGTCTCTTTCCGATCCATGACTGACTAAGCAGAAGATTTTCCCACACTTTCTGTGGTACACTGGTTACCTTCCAAAACTACAGAACCCAATCTGCCCTGCTATTTAACCCATAATTGGAGGGAGAAGCAACAGATTCAGACCTTTCCCAAAGGTCATTTGCATGTATATGAATTCAACAAATTCAACTTGAATTTGAAGTCAGCTCTTCAATTTCTCGTTTTGACCCGATATCTACTGCATCATAATGCACATCCATTTTAACCATTATGTATCGCAAATCTGTGCAGATACCTCATTTTATGAGATTGTATAGGTTTAAGAATTTGGTTTGGTGATAATAGATACTAGTTTAGTTATAAAAGGTCTTATTTTTCCTATATAACATTAAGATACAATTGACACACTTGATTCTGTAAAGAATTTAATGTTTGTGGAAAAAAAAAGAAAACTTTAAAAATCTATACCATGAAATGAACAAATCAGAGACAGATTCAAATTATAGTGGACACACTATTATAATATATTCTGTTAATTAATTAGTTTTAGACATAAATCAAAATATCTTTTTAGTGAAAATTATTAATAAGACACGATATACCTAGTGAGTAGATAATAACTGAAAATTTAATTATAATTCACAGAGAAAGATAAAAATACAGTGTTTAAAAAAGCATACCAAATTATTAATCTGCAAAATTTCAGGTTTTAAACATTTATAGTTGTTAAGAATTATATTAGGTGTGATCAAAAAGTATTGGGACTGTTGCTATGGCAACAAAAAGTATGTAGAGTGAAGCCAGTTCAGTTAAGTGCCATATGTGATACACACTTTGAGCGATCATGTCTTGAAAGAGACAATACTGATTGGGCAGAAGATTATCCCGCAGTAGTTTGCCATTGCTTTCTGTGGTAGACTGGTTGCCAGCCATGGCTATAGAACTGAATCTGTCCTATTATTTAACCTATAACTGAAGGGAAGAGATGGATTAATACCTTTCCCAAGGGTATTTGCCCATAAGTGAATTTGAAGGAATTCAACTAGAATTCGAACTCAGATCCCCGATTCGTCGTTCCAGGTTGATATCCACTGCACCACAACGCACATCCATATAGTGAAGCCACTTGGCATAAACAGAGCTTGCACTCTGTCACACATGCACACTAAATTACATCCTTGCTTACTTCTGTTGTAATGCTTGGAAAGAAAGTGTGTAGAGTGTGGTCGTCAAACCACACCACAAAAGATTCCATCATTGATCATGGCTTGTGCAACAGTTTTTGGTGAAGCACAACATTCTGCAGATTCAACCACCACCCCAGATCTTGCCCCTTGCAACTTTTTCCTCCTCAGAAATCAAATCCCAATTGAAAGAAAGAAGATTTCATGATGTCAAGGACATCCAAAATAATACATCAAGGCAGCTGTTCGCTACCCCAAAAAGGGAGTTTCAGGAATAATTCTATCAATAGAAACTTTATGCTTGATAAAGTGTGTGACTTCAGTAGCAACCTACTTTGAAGGAGATTAAATGCTGAATTGATATGGATTGTAGTTCTATTTTTATAGTAGCAGTCTTGATATTTTTTGATCAGACCTCACATAATATTCAAGAAACACACCTTACAATTAAACTGAGCATTTACCTACTAAATATTCACACATTTTTTGTGTCTGTTAGTATGTCTACTTTAGGATGTAAGTGGTCATGGTTCTCCATAGTTTCCTTATGATTTGTGAATTACCATGACATCTTTGGAAAGATGGCCTTTTGTTGCCATCTTCATAGTTTGAAATTCTCTTAGACTGGTTGCCATCCAAGGCTAAGGATTTATTTAAACAACAGCTGATGAGAAGAGATGGATTCCTGCCTTTCCCAAGGGCATTGTGTGAAAGTAAATGCAAGTGACTACTCCAGAATCTGAACTGTGCTTGATAATTTCACTTTCTGTACAAAAAAAAAAATGTTGTGCCACCCACACATTCCAAAAGAAATAATTACAAACATTAAAAAAATGTAAGGTTAATATACCAAAAGTTAATTTTACTCAAATATTTCAGCACAAGTGTGCTGGCTTATTGCTAGGTTGTTTGTCAGCTTACCTCTAGATTAGAGGTTCAAATCAGCACAGATTTCATTTAATCTCTTCACTTCAGTGAGAGAAAAACAAAAGACAGTGATAATTTGTATTTTTAGAAAGCTGAGCAATCAAACAAGTTTGTCAGACCCAAGAAAGCCATATTTTTGATTATTACACAAAAACCACTTTAAATTCTTAAAAATTCTGATGTTTAGAAGGACAGAGGGAAGCAGCAAATTACCTATCTAACAAGCTTGGGTAAATGATGTCAAGCCATCAACAAGTTTGTGAAGGACAAACAGCAACAGTTGTGAAGCAATTGTCAAGGCAACAAATTGCGCAACATCCAGCCAAACCTTGCGTGGGCTACAGAAAGATAAGAAGAGAGGAGGTGGCCCTAGCTAAATGCTGTATAGGACACATGCATGCCACCCACCAACAAATATTGATAAATTGGTAGCGAATTCAAACAAACACATATCAAATACTAGAGTAAATAGCCTTAAGTAACCATTAAAAAAAAAGTAACCAACTAAGATTTTGCTGTTCAGAAAGAAGATTGGCCAGTATAATTAAATGTAAGTTTTATGGCCTATATGATATATTCTTGGAAAAGTCATACAATCTATTTTTAAAGTAAAAGTTTATTACAATTTATTTCAAAGAAAGTTGTGACTAGAAAATTCATCGCTATATAATCTATATTTAATCCCAAAATTGTTATATATTAATTTCAACTGCTTTAGTTTCCTTTCTTTCACCATACGGTCAGTTTTAGACTCACTTGAGTGACAGAGTGTAATTGATTTCTATTTTTTCCTCAGATTATGTCATTTGCAGTGGTGTGCAATAATAAGAATCTATTTTCAGAGTGTATAATGAAATTTGTTTGGCTTTGAAAAATATTATGTCATCTGTGATTGCATCAGATTTTTATCACACCCAGACAATATTGTCTCAACTGTCGATAAGTTGTCCTATGGCCATTGACTTCAACGGATGTTACTTCAAGGAAGTGTACAAAAATTGTAACACTGAACAAACACACTAACAAGCCTTACAGACAGATTGTGGATATTGTTGGTATCAGCCTTTCAACTGTCAGTCTTGTCATCAAGATGAAGAAACAAACTGGATTCATCCATCCAAAACATAAAAGAAAATGTGGTCAGAACAGAAAAACAATGCTAAGAGACGACATATACATGATCAGGGAAAGTGCGAAAGATCCCAAGAAGACATTATTTAGTTTCAATTAATTTGTTAAGGATGTACAATTTAAAAATGTATTTTTCTATAACTCAAAAAGGGTTGATAAGTCGTAAAACAAATTGATCAATCAATTGCGCACTTAGATGAAAGAAAATGGCTAAGAGCTAGAAAAGATAGGAAGTTGTGGAGAGCAAGAGCACCCATGGGCTATAGGATAAAACACATAAAAGAACAAGAATTTCTCACAGAAAGACAGGATTTGACTTATCATTTCTTGATGAGGCATTTTTTGTTTCATCAGTTGTTTCATTGTGAGCGTGTAGTGGAACCTTTCCCAGTTTCAGGGGCAATGTGGGATAACCATTGGCTGGTCAGTAAAAAGCTGATTGAGTGTTCCATTGTATGCTTATAAAATCATTCATTTTTTCTTTGATGTTATCAAGTCGGTGCAAAAGTTTTTGCCAATTTAAAATTTCATCTTGAAAATGAAAAACTGTTTTTGAAAATCTTTTTTCATAACAATAATGATCTTTGTTCTCTATAACTTGGTTCCATCTGTCAACAAGCATATAAATGCCTTGCTTGTAAAATTCTTTAGGTTTTGATGTGAAATATGAATCTAACTCATGTTCAATCTCCTCTCGTGAGGTTAACCTAAGGACATCTAAATAGTTTTGTAATCCTCGAAATGTGATAATCCGAGGGAGCTAGGTCAGGAGAATATGCAGGATAGAGCAAGATGGCACTTTTCATCACCTGTGACAAGCCTAACCAAAAATGGTGTCTGAAGGTGTTGTGAAAGCAAAGATTTGCAACAAGAAACACGTTGCCACAGGTTCTCTGGAGAACATGGGTGAGAATATTGCAGAAAAATATGAATGATGCTTTAATAATCTGAAAGAAAAAGTTATAAATTAATCATGGTGATATGTTTAAGTAATAACAATATGTATAGAATAAATTACAATGATTTAAATGTCCCTTTTACAAACTGGCAAAATCTTTTTCACCGACCTGTTGTTGTGGAGTAGTTTTCGCACTGAAGGTTATAATCATGTTATGTCAGTTGCTAATCGACTTAACGCACCCAAAATATTAGGAACTTGGTTATCTTCCACTGTAAACTGACTCCTTCGTATTCAGCTAACTGCCGACTAATATCAACTGCCTAGTAGTTCTACTGAACTCCAATAGAACTCTAAAGAACTCTCTAGAACTTCTAAGAACTTTACAAGATCTTTTCCAGTTAACTTCCTGTTAACTCTTATTAATATAAGAGGGAGAGTTCATTATTTGATGAATAGGTGTGTTTCACCATTACACATAATAACAAAAACAATAAAAATAGAAAGAGAAAAATCATTTTGTATACACCCCCATTTAACCAGATGATAAGTACTAAGTTAGGGAATACATTCCGAAAATTAGTTGAAAAGCACTTTTCTAAAAACGTTGGTTGCTAATCGACTCAACGCAAAGCTAAATGTTAGGAACTTGGTAATCTTCCACTGAAAGCTGACTCCTTAGTATTCGGCTAACTGCCGACTAACATCAACTACCTAGTAGTTCTACTGAACTCCAATAGAACTCTAAAGAAATTTCTAGAACTCCCAAGAACTTCTCAAGTTAACTTCCTTTTAATTCTTATTAATATAGGAGGGAGAGTCCATTATGTGATGAATAGATGTGTTTCACCATAACATATATGGAAATAAATAAATAAATAAAAGCAAAATAAAAGCAAGCAATAGACAAACAAGGTGACACGGAGATTAAAAATATATAAATGTACAATTAGAAGAGAAAAGGGAATAAAGCAAAAAATTAAAAAAAAAAATAATTACACTAATGCAACACAAAAAAAAAAACCATTCATTTTGTTTCGACCTAATAAAAATGCTGAGAAGACAAAATAATTCACTATTGTTGGCAGGGAATGAAAAAAAAAGAGTAAAATGAAAGAGAAAAAGAGAAAATAAAACAAATTTCTTTTTTCTCTTCTATTAAGAGAAAAAGAAAGGAGAAAATAGAAAAATCAAAAGAAAGGAACAATGGAAGAAAAAGAAATAGGAAATAGAAAAGTAAGAGTAAAAAGAAAGAAAAAAGAAGAAAATCAAAAGAGAGATGAAAAAGAAAGAGAATAGCAATCATAATATTAGCCGTTTCCCTATAAGGAAACATTCATTAACCCAGCAGCCAATACTGCCGTCAATTATAATTTTTAAAATCTTTCTCGTAAAACAATTTTTCATAAAAATTTTTTTCCCCAAGTTATTATCACTCTTTTCAACATTGACGCGGATTCCCTTCCTGACCTTTTATATGAAGTCATGTGAAATGTCAGCATCTTCATTATATCATTATTTTCTATGTTATAGTGGAACATCCTGCCATCCCCGAGAATGGAATGCTCTAGACTATAAAGGACGGTGACAAGCAGAGAGCAAACGTCTTAGGTGAAGGCATTCTCTATTTGATAGTTTATTCCGCTCCTACTCATTGATTGCTTATCTGTATCTTATTGTTAATCGTACAGTAGTACAATAAATCCGTTATATCGTATTCCTGTGTCGAGTACCATTCATCCACTAATCTTTACACTGATATTCCTTTCCGGGATATATCAAGTTATATGTGCCATCCATTTTAGTTGTTGCTGTTGTTGATAGTCCTCAAGTGATATGGTTTGTTATTTGAACACAATTTTTTGTTTGTGGTTCTGTAGCACTAGTCAATAAGGTTAAAAAAAAGGATGGTCTTTGTCAACACCCTCAGGCTTCATGTGAAAAAAGAAAAAAAGAAAAGGAAGAGAAAAAGAGAGAAGGGGAAAGAAAGAAAAAGATCATAGTTGTGTTAAAGAAGAGAGAAAAAGAAAAAACCTAATTGTTTAATTGTTGTGAAGTCGTTTTCACAGTGAAGGTTATAATCGTGCTATGTCAGTTGCTAATCGACTTAACGCACCCAAAATGTTAGGAACTTGGTAATCTTTCACTGAAAGATGACTTCTTAGCATTCGGCTAACTGCCGACTAATATCAACTGCCTAGTAGTGCTACTGAACTCCAATAGAACTCTAAAGAACTCCTATGAACTTCCCAAGGCACTTCTTCCATTAACTTCCTGTTAACTCTTATTAATATAGGAGGGAGAGTCCATTATCTGAGGAATAGGTGTGTCTCCCCATAACATTAATGTTTAAATGCTTAATAAAATATCTCACTCATCAAACCAATGTTTGCTTTTCTATTCTGTTTGTTTTTTTTTCATTCGTTTGAAGAAAGAACAAAGAAAATAATTTTAATTAATTTTAACATGGTGACTTGTTATGCTACTTCCATGGAGTTGAATCATCCTCATTCCCTCCGTATTCTAAATGTAAAGAGGACACATTTTCCTCATAAGAATTGCCACTTTGTAGAACAGAGTCCTGTATAGGTTTTTCTTTGAACACTTTATCGATGACCCTTTCAAGACACGGATAAATCTTTATCTATCCTCCTTATCCTCATAATCTTCACTCCTCTTCTGTTCATATCCAATACTTCATTCATCATTACTATTCTAACTATAACCTCTTACCTTGAGTGGCTCTTGAATCTTGTACTGGGGAAAATTTAGTAAAAAAAAATACTGAGTGTATGGTCATCAGTAAAAAGGACAGCCTAATATGCCAAATACAGGTTGGGCATACTCGAATCAAGCAGGTACAAAAATTTAAATACCTGGGAAGTGTTATAACTGAAGACGGAAACTGGATTGCTATGTGATGTCAGTTCTTCAATATGGCAGTGAATCTTGGACAATATCATCAAAGATGAAGGAAAAACTTGAAGCAACTGAAATGTGGTTCTACAGAAAGATACTGCGAATATCATGGACTGAGCATGTGAACAATGGTGAGATTTTGAAAATGATGAAAACGAAAAGGAAATTAATACTGAGCATCAGAAAGAGACAGCTGAAGTTCCTGGGACATGTAATGAGGAAGGAGGGCTTGGAGAACCTGATACTAACAGGCTAGATAGTGAGAGAAAAAGACAGGGAAAACCAGCAGATAACATATTTGAAGGACCTGATCAGGTGAATGATGGAATGAGGGTTGCATGGTGTAACAGGGGAAGGTGTGCTAAGAGCCACCAGGAATAGGGAGATGTGGAAAGCCATGATCGCCTACGTCCTGAAGTGAAAGGGCACATAGAAGAAGGAAGCATGTGTGTGACTGTGTCACTATTTTATATGTATTTATGCAAGTGTTTCCCATCCTTCATTTTGGCCATGGACCACTTAAACATCTCTAAAATCCTGATGTTCTTTGCCCTTCTGTTAGATATAATCCTGATGTTCTTTGCCCTTCCGTTAGATATAATTCTTATTACAGTGTAACCCGGATATAAGAGAGTTTCCGGGACCGGATAATAAGAGATTTCTTATATCTGGGTTTGGTTTATTTGATATACTTTACCACAGGCTCTAATTTGGGACCAGAGAAAATCTCTCTTATATTTGGGTTTCTCTTCTATCCGGTTTATACTGTATTCAAAAAGTGATCTCCTGTTCACGCAGAGGAAGCCTAAATAGATATTAACTTAATTTTCCTTAAGAACTTGAGACTGTAACATGAAATTTAATCTTAATTTGTTACCATAAAAACAGTGTTATATATAATTAAACTAGCAGTATAGCCCGGCATTGCTCGGGTGTAATGAAAGCTTTAAAACGAATCCATGGTCCTGGAGCTTAGATTCTTTGGACGTTGGCACGAAAGACTAAAAAGCAATAGTTGTTTCCAGTTAAAGCAAAACCGCAGACTGAAAGAAAAATGAATGGATGTAAATCAAATTTTGATTTCCTGGTATCGATATCAAATTTTCTGCACTATTGTAAGAACTGCAACCTTGAAACTTCTGAATATCGTTTCTTATGTTTTTGTCTACGAGTGTATCAAATTTGATTAAAATCAGACCACTCCTTCTTTTACCCGATTTCGATATTCATTGGGGGTACCTTGACACAAAACCTAGCTAAGAACACTCGCAGACGCTTATAGTACAACTGTGTAAATTTTCAAGAAAATTGGTTCAGCCATTTCGGAGTCTATAGGTAATGGACACACACACACACACACACACACACACACACACACACACAAAGTTCTATTTATAAATAAGTTTAGATTGTTTTTTATTTAAAATTAATATAATTTACATTGCGACACTGAAATTTCTATGTTTCAAGAGTTTTACCTCATCATCAGGCAATGTTAGCTCATTGTTGTGAAAATGATTTTCATTTGAATATAAGAAACAATACGTTTGTTATTTGTGGATGTGGGAAGACAGAAAAATTTGTGTGCGTTCAATTTAACTAATCAGAATAGAAATCCACTTTAAATTTGAAAAAAAAGATTATATTTTTGGGGAATACACAATTTCTTCTTTCAATCTTAATGGCAAAAGTGTCAGTCGATCAAAACCCCTGTTTAGACTACATTTCCATTGATGTATCCATCATTGTTACAACATTATTATTATCTTAGTTTTCTCTATATCCCATCATTTTCTAAAACAAAAAAGAAAGAAATATTATATTTTTGATCTGACTTAAAGGAACCTTTTAGTGTAATTATACTATTTTTATTTTCGATTTAGAGTATATAAATTATATATAGAGAGTCTGAGAGAGTACACACATACGTAATTACATGTATACACAAATGTTTTTATGCATAGTGCATACTTATGTGTACTGTATGTATTAGCTTTCCTTTCAAATATACAATCATACTCACACAGACTAACTATAAAAAAACTGTTAATAACTCATTTTTGAAGTCCTGAAAATTTCATTAAAATCCAACATTTGTTGAGTTTTGCAAGAATTTCCAAATGAATGTTTTTTATTGGAAAAAAACAAAACAAAATAAACTGAGTTTCTTAATACATTTAGTAAATGTAAAAATTTTGTCACCAAATTTTACCAAAAATTTCGTGTTAGAAAGGATTAAAATTTTTTTTAAAACAATTCAAAATATTTTGATCTTTCCTCTTAGTAATAAAACATAATCGTTTTTGACGATAAAACTTTGTTTTTATTAAGTTTGGGTCTTTATTCTTCACGCTATAATATTTTTCATCGAATTAGTGGAGATACCTAGGTGACTAAAAATTAAATAAAAATGAGTTCAAAGTAGAATTCTTTGGAGAATTTCAAACACTGACGTTTTTTTTTTTTTTTTTTTGCAAAATCGGACCTTGTCTTACCGAAAATTTGCTCTGAATCGAAAAAAACAAACAAAAAACACAATAAAACTAAGACATCATTTAGAGAAGCTTTAGTTTTTGGCAGACCTGAAGGAGACTACCACCTTTACATTTGTTGTTTTTCATTTTTTTTTTTTTTTACTTTTTTCAGTGCAGTCTTATCGATAACACCCCAAACTTTCCGATTGACAAAATAATTTTGAAAAATTTCAATATTCAAACAATTTTAAGGGGGGACTCAGTTTCTCATACAACGATATACTAAATCGATCCTCCATTTTGGCACCACTTGCCGGTACGAAATTACCACCACCTGTAAATTTGTTGATTATGAATTTTGTTTACTTTTTTCAGTGCAATGTTATCGATTTGACCCTGAACTTTCCGACTGACCAAAAAAATCTGTAAAAATTTAAATATTTAAACAATGGGGGGGGGGGGTCAGTTTTTCATAAAACCTTATAGTAAATTGATCCTGTGAAAGTAACTTTTTTGAAACTTGAAAAAAAAACAAAAAAACAAGAGCAACAACTCGCCCCCCCCCCCCCAAAAAAAAAACAAAGCAACCCTAACGCGAGTGATTCCAAAATGGAGGATCAATTTACTATAACGTTGTATGAGAAACTGAGCCCCCACTAAAATTGTTTAAATATTGAAATTTTTTCAAAATTTTTTTTGATAATCATAAACTTAATGTAGTAGCCGATAAGACTGCGCTGAAAAAAAGTCGAAAACAATGAAAAACAACAAATTTAAAGGTGGTGGTAGTCTCCTTCAGGTTCGCCAAGCTTTAGGGACAATGACAATATTATTGTCTTCATAAAAAAAACTTACGATGAAAAATTAATTCTTACAAAATTTGTTTTCATCTTTTTTAACTCTTAGGAAAGATTGTTAAGTAAAAAAACTAGTATTTATTTACTCATCCATCATATTCACTTTCTGACACCCCCCCCCCCAAATTGACTATTATTTTTTAAAAATATCCGATTTTCAAATGTACATTCAAATTTAAAAACTTTAAGAGACAGAAAACAAACTTAGAAAGAATGCTCTAAATTACATGAATTTTTCCTGCTTGTACAATGAAGGACAATCATGTCATTGCTACTTAGTCTGACAGAGAAGTTTAAAATTTCTAGTATTAACGCTTTATTTTTAATTTTATTTTTAACACAGAAAAAAAATCCCGAGTAAAAACATTTTAGAGTCAGAAAATTCACAAATAAATTATATGAGATCGTTTTTTAATCGTCGTGTGAACGGGTGCATTGGATATCGGCTCGGAACGAGAAATCGGGGAGCCGAGTTCGAATTCCAGCTGAATTCATTGCATTCACTTACGCGCAAATACCATTTTGGGAAAGGTACGGTATTATTAATCATGTCCATCTATTCCTTCCAGTTATGGGTTAAATAATAGGACAGATTGGGTTCTGTAGCCTTGGTCGGCAACTAGTCTACCGCAGAAAGCAATGGCAACTTACTGCGGGATAATCTTCTGCCCCAGTTCAGTCAGTCATGTTTCTTTCGAGACATGATCGCCCAAGCGTGTTTCACGTATGGCACTTAACTGACTGAACGGGTAAAATAAATTTCAAAATGTTGAGACAGACACACACATGCACGATTCAGTTCAACTTTTTGAAACTTATGGTTATTTATGATCCGCACTGCGACTCCTGCTTTGGTCAGTTTCTGAAGTTTGTACTCAATACCCCCCCACCCCCGCTCTCTGAGACCAGGAAAAAAAGGGGGAGCTGTTATGTGAAAAAAAGTACTTTAACCCATTTAAAACCCAGTGTCCTCAGGTTCTAGAACATTAAATTAAATTCATTTACAAATCACAAGAATTTTTCTTCCAACCCTGGCAATATTTGGAAGGTAATTTTATTGATGAATCAATTCAATTCAATGTCCTCACTACTTAAATGGCTTTTATACCCATTATTTTTTTTTACAGATTTTATGCTATCCTCAAATGAGGACACTGGGTTAAAATGGGTTAAAATAAAAATGCACACTGAGCAGAATACGAGGCCAGAGATATCATTATTCGTCACACTCCAAAAAACAAGGAAAAGAAAAGAATAATAAATTTGTTGTTTAAAAAAAAAAAGAAGAGATTTAAATGCGTTTTTATTTGCAACTTGCTGACGTCTTTCTTTTAAAAGAGAGAAACCAAACGTAACTGGGATTTTATTATATTTTATTTAAAAATTTTGTAAACACGTTGAAACTGTGATCTACTCATTTCCTGAAAATCTGCTCCGAATCGTAAAATAAAAAAAAAATTGCGATAAAATTGTCATTAATTAGAAAAGTTATTTACCTTTAAGTCTTAAAAAGGTAAATAAGATTTAAGGACACTGAGAAATTTTTTTTTCAATTAATTTTTACAAGAATTGTTCTAATTTTTTTTTTTTAATTTTAATCATAATAATTTAAATCTTAAAATTCTGCATTATTTTCATCCGGTTACTGAGTGAAAACTATTTACTAATCAAAAAGCTCTTTAATCATATCAAGATTTTTTTACGTATAAAAATATTAATATTGCTTTTTTGAAAATATGGTGGACTATACATGACATTATCTGAAAATAATAGCATATGTCAACATTACTAAGATCACAGAGAATATTTTCCTACATTTTTAAGATTACTGAGTCCTTAAAAATTATATTATTAAAAAAGGGTTCATCGGTAATTTTCTATTAATAACAAATCTCCGTAGAAACCTGTTAACCTCTAATTTTTTCATGATTGACGAGTGATGAGTTACGTAAAAAACATTGTTACTGTTTTTTGTAGGTACCTTCACTGATTTTGGATACCTCGGTTAAAAACGAAGGAGCTTTTTTCATTTTAGCTTTAAATTTTAATTGAAAGCTAAAGGATTTAAATTTGCTATTTCCAGTAAAACAAAATATGCAAGTGTACTTCATACAGAAATTATATACCAATATTGGAATCAATTTTTTTTTTGTCACTTTAGTTTATTTGACACATTTTATTTCAAATCATTTGTAAACAAAAGTTAATTCACACGTTTAAAAATCTTCCAAAAACAAATGATATTTTTCTGAAACTTTATTGGACGAATATGACCTGATTTAAAGTATAATTAATCTAATTTGAAAAAAAAAATTACTTTAAGTTTAAAATACCAAAGAACTGGATTTTTAAAGCAATTTTTAATAATAATAAAAAAAAATGATAATTTACACATTCTTCATGGAGTCTTGCTTTTAAAATTAAAAAAAAAAAAATAACAATAATTTCTTTCGTTTTTGAATAAGTCATGAAAGTTTCATTAAAATCAAACAATTATTTGATTTTTGGCAAGAAATACTAAATAAGTATAAGTACTAAATCTACACACAAATGATGACGTAGCAATATGAGGGACTTACACAAATACATACACATCTAAATAAATATTTTAACTGAGACTTATTCACTATATATATATATATATATATATATATATATATATATATATAGATAGATAGATAGATAATTCAGTATTCCATATTTAGTGAAATATTTAATTATACTGAGCCCTCTAGCTGGATCAGTGTCAATATCTAATATTAATAGGATCCTTTAGGATTACCACCAAGCCAGTTTTTCTCTCGAATTTATGACATATATATATATATATATCTATGTATCTATCTATGTGTGTGTGTGTCTGTCTATATATATATATATATATATATATAGAGAGAGAGAGAGAGAGAGAGAGAGAATGGCAACTCGTGAAGATAGGATAATCCAAAAGATTTTACCTGATTAATATAAAATATCAATTGGATAAAAATAGAGAGCTCAATGAATATTATCCGGAGCAAATATATTGAGAGGAAAACAACACATGCATAAACGGTTATAAATACAGAATGTATTATTGCCTCATTCGGCCTGTTGATAAATAACCAAACCCAATTTCACTGCTTGATGATATCGAACACTAAAACTTGATAGCTTAAGCTATTAGTATAACAATAATAATAACTATATATATATATATATATATATATATATATATATATATATACACACTACCGGCCATAATTATTAGGCCACCCCAGTTTTTTTAAAAGAAATGATGTATTTCATACTATATTTAGTGGATAATTCTAAATGAAAATAGAATGGTTCTTTTGTTACTATTACTTTGCAAAGTTTTATAAGGCAAAGAAGCAAAGGTGAACTTGTCTCAATCAGCCGAAATTTTCTTCATTCTTTCATTGATGAAACTGGAATATAGGTAATTATTAAATATTTATAAATTCATTTGATGCACATGTTATTGTGCAGTAATAACAAAAGAACCATTTTATTTTCATTTACAATTATTCACTTGGCAATAAATACTAAAAATAGTATGAAATACATCATTTTTTTTAAAACACTGGGGTGGCCTAATAATTATGGCCAGTAGTGTGTGTGTATATATATATATATATATATATATACACACACACACACACACAAACTAGCACAGTAAATATTTTTTATTTTTTTTATATATCAACAAATTTGATGTTTTAGCAAAATTATCATGGATATTAAATCTTGGACAATGAAGGGGTGCTGAGAAGTTCTCAGTCCATCTGAGAAGGTATTTTAAACAATTCTGATCCTTAATTATTTTGATTTTTAATAAATGGACTGAGCCGAAAACTTTTCAGCACCTTATATTAATTGAAAAAATTTTTTTTAAATTAATAGTTACAATAAATCATAAAAATATGGTTACACAAATTGTCTTACCTTGCTTTTTTTTAAGGCTAACAAATCTATAGCAAACAAGACTGTACTTTTGTTTCATAATATGCAGTATTTTTAAATAGCAGTCGATAAGGCAGGTGTATCAGCTTGCATAGCTTCAGTCAACTGACTTAACCTTCCTCCTCCTCTTCAATGATAATAGACAAATTGATTAACGGATATAACAACTTTTGCCCTCATCGTGTTAGATTTTCATGAAATTCATCTGGAAAGAATAATAATGTTATGGTGAAACACACCTATTCCACAGATAATGGACTCTCCCTCCTATATTAATAAGCGTTAACAGAAAGTTAACCTGAGAAGTTCTTAGGAAGTTCATAGGAGTTCTTAGAAGTTCTAGAGAGTTCTTTAGAGTTCTATTGAAGTTCAGTAGAACTACTAGGCAGTTGATATTAGTCAGCAGTTAGCCGAATACTAAGGAGTCAGCTTTCAGTGGAAGATTACCAAGTTCCTAACATTTAGGTTGTGTTAAGTCAATTAGCAACTGACATAACACGATTATAACTTTCAGTGCGAAAACTACTCCTCAAAAAATAAATCCATTTTTTTTATTTTCTTCCTGATTTTCAAAGTTAAAATTGCTTTAGATTTGAATTAATTCTGGGACACCCTGTTTATGAATCCATCAATAAAAATATTATTTGGTTATAGTTTTTTTTTAAGGGTTTTTTCCCATTTTGTCATTCAGTTTTTTGCTTTAAGTCTGAGAAGGAATTTGTATACTGTATTCGCTTAAATTTTTTACATGCAAATGTATTTTTTCTGATGTAGTTCTTAGGGAAATATTTTATTATCAAAAAACCCTAAGTATTTTATCAATTAATAACTACTAACTTAGTGGAGTCCTAATGACCACATTCCTTCAGGACAAAGGTGATCATAGCTCTCCACAAATTTCATTTCTGGATTTGAATTGCTATGACTTCTAGAGAAATAGAGTGGAGTGTTTTCCTGTTGCCTTTTGAATTCAAAATAATCTTTCCTCTTTCTTGACATAGGTCCTGGGTATGACAATAAACTACATCCAGCAGCAAGGCTTCTGATTGGGAGGTTGTGAAGAGCATGGAACCACCACTTAATTGCTGTTGTTCCCAGGTCCACCCTGACCTGGGGTGGTAGCACCTGTTAGGGTCCCAGCTATGGGTAAATAGTTTATCCCCAAACTGGGGTCAAAAGTATAAAAATAGACTTTTATAGAAATATATACATAAGAATAGACTTTTATAAAAATATATACAAAAAATAGACTTTTATAAAAATATATACATTTCTGAAGGAAAAACATTACCAACAATACATTTTTAAGGAAAAAATTATTACTGTAACATATTTTTTTAATACAAAACTAGAAAACGTCTTCAGTTTTCTAAAATAAAAAATAATAATAATAAAAATTTTTTCATTACAATCTGACTAAATCAATCTACTCACTATAACTGGACATTTAAAAAAAATACCTTAAAATCCTACTTTTTTGGCATTAAATAACCCACAGAGTTTGATATGCCATAAAACAAAACTCAAACAAACAAATCAAACTTTCTTGACATAGCTGATCATGACTCTCCATAGATTCCTTTTCTTCATTATTTCTGAAATGCTAGGACTTGGGAAAGATAATGGAGTGGTTTCCAGATGTCTTTTTCAGTTTTGAATTCAGAGCAGTCTTTCTTCTTTCAGAATGTAGGTGAACATGGCTCTCTACAGATCTCTTTACCTTCTTGTCTCTGAATTGCCATGTCTTCTTGTCAAAAATAATGGAGTGGTTTCCTGTTGTCTTCTCCATAGTTTTGAAATTCAGAGTAGTTTTTCTCTTAAAATGATTGCCCCTCAAGGGTACAGAGCATAGTCTTGTATGAATTGTGTTTTACAGCTTATCAACCCTTTGCAGGTTATTTAAGGCCATGAAATATTTTTGAAGTGTAAGAATTTATAAAAAATATTTTTGTTAAGGGGAGATAATGATTTAGTGATACAAGTCTTATTAATTAACCCATAGATGGGAGGAGAAGAAGAGCAATCATACCTTTCCCAAGGGTATTTCCATGTAAGCAAATATTACAAACCAAACTGAAATTGGAACTTGTTGTGGTGCACTGGATATCGGCTCGGAATGAGAAATTGGGGAAGCCGAGTTCGAATTCCAGCCGAATTCATTGCATTCACTTGCGCGCAAATACCCTTGAGAAAGGTATTAATTGGTCTATTCCCTCCAGTTATGGGTTAAATAATAGGAGAGATTCGGTTCTATAACCTTGGTTGGCAACCAGTCTACTGCAGAAAGCAATGGCAACCTACTGCGGGATAATCTTCTGCCCAGTCAATCACGTCTTTTTCAAGACATGATCGCCCAAGCATATATCACGTATGCCACTTAACTGACTGACTGTAACCCTAAAAGGTTATACTGCATGAGTAATCACCAAAATGGAGTTTGGGAATAATAGTATATCAACAAATACAAGACTCGCATGCTGCATGAAGTAGATACACTGCTAGTGAACTGCTATTCAGTATAATCACTCTATTCTTTGAATTTACCACCTCCCCACTAGAGCAGATGCCCAAGGCAGATGTGACACAAGGTCAATTAAAATGGGTATTCTGAGCCCTTAAGCTCAGCCAAAAATATTCCGTAGACCCAGCTTAAGGCCAGGTTCATACTTCAAAATTGTTTTCAGCGATTTTGATTCAATTCTATTCTACGGGTCATCTAGTGCTTTTTACTGTTTTTGGAATACTACTTGAATTTAGTGTATGTGTGTTTTTTTTTTGTGTTTGAATTTCGTGTGTCTGGGTGTGTGTCTTAGGTTCTTCATGTTGTTTTGTTGAAGGAAAACTTGAATGTGTCATAATCTGCATTTTGGTATATAAGCATTATTTTGAATTTGCCTCCACTGCATTTGTGTAAATCAGCGGTCGGCAAACCCTGGCTCGCAGGCCACATCCGGCCCTCAAGTGGATCTTGTCCAGCCCGCTACCTTACTCTAAACACGATATAAATATAGGTAAACCAAACCAAAGTGACAGTTGATTATCTGAATATATTGCGTCAAAATTTTAAAAATTATTTCTTTTTACCTGGAGAATGTGTTTTACTTTTATTTTTTATTTGTAGGGATTGCCAAAATTAGTGTATGGCTTCACTCACTTTTTCTGTGAAATTACTTTCATGAGTGGGCAATTTTAAATGAATATAAAATAGTGTTTTCAACCAATTTTAATGAATTTTTTTTTTCTGTACTGATTTATGAAACATTTATTTTTAAGATGTAATATTTTTTTAACAAAATTCCCGTCAGATATTAAATTATATTGAATCCTTGCTTTCTTCAAACGCATAGAAAATTTATTCACATATTTAATAACATGGTTCTTCTCCATGGCACTAGAGCCATAGCTGTTTGGCCCTCCTCCATGATTCTACATAGATTTTTGGCCCACACTCTCATAAAGTTTGCCAATCCCTGGTGTAAATGTTGAGAGACATACAATTTCCTGTTATTGGCTAGTTTAATGTTACTTCTGTGCAGAGCTACTCTTTTATTCAGACCTTGTGTTTCCCTCACCTTCAACAAAAGCCTTTTGAAATATAAAGACAAAATCAAATTTCACAAGTCAGTGAAAAGATTTTTTATAGCTAACAAAAGGTGACGGGTGAGATTTAACTTACGAACGTGAAAAAAACCCAACATGCACACACACACACATATCAACTTTCTAACCTGCTCACCACTTGTCTATTTATACACGATACCTTGGCTATCAGAAAAACAAACAGATCTTGATATGTGAAGTCACAAGTTTATTCGCCTGAAGAGAGTTAACTTTAGACTCGAAACATGTGTAGCAGTACAAATACCATTATGGACACTTAATATATCATACAAAAAGCAAATAATATGAATCATAATAACAAAAATAAATCTACACCTTAAGCAAAACGTTTATGGCTTCTCAGAATTTGGGAAAGGTATTAATCCGTCTCTTCCTTCCAGTTATGGGTTAAATAACAGGACAGATTGGGTTCTATAGCCTTGGCTGGCAACCAGTCTACCACAGAAAGCAATGGCAACCTACTGTGGAATAATCTTCTGCCCAGTCAGTTATGTCTATTTTGAGACATGATCGCCCAAGCATGTTTCATGTATGGCACTTAACTGACTGACTGAATAGTTAGAAACATGATTAAGACTTCTAGTGGGCATAAAGTGGGGGATCGGTTTTCTATTGTTATGAAGTAATAAACTGATCACGCACTAATTATACTTAATATAATAATGTAATATAATCCATCACTTCTCACTCCAGCTATAGTTCAAATAACAGGACAGATTGGGTTCTATAGCCTTGGCTGGTAATCAGTCTACCGCAGAAAGCAATGGCAACCTACTGTGGGATAATCTTCTGCCCAGTCAGTCATGTCTCTTTTGAGACATGATCATCCAAGCATCTCAGGAGTCTGTTCCACAGAGTAGTGATTCTTGGGAAGAAGTTGTCTAAATGGAACTTCCTTCTTACTAATGAAATATGAACGGAATGGGGATATTTTGTCTCAGTATACATAGCAAGGTCGGTCTTAGCTGTGAAGGTCTGAACTGGTGGAACTAATGAATATCAGTTAAGCGCCATATGTGATACATGCTTGGACGATCATGTCTCGAAAGAGACGTGACTGACTGGGCAGAAGATTATCCCGCAGTAGATTGTCATTGCTTTCTGCGATAGACTGGTTGCCAGCCAAGGCTATAGAATCCAATCTGTTCTGTTATTTAACCAATAGCTGGAGAGAAAAGACAGATTAATATCTTTCCCCAGGTTATTTACACACAAGAGAACGCAAGCTTACAACACCGTATATTAAGCATTGACCCACCTAGGCACTGACCTGGATCTTTATTGCTTAACTTTGGTTATCGTATGGAAACTGGTGTTTATGACTGTAAACCTTGAGGTCTTGGTTGAGTTTAAATCATGATTGGTGGCAGTTTGAGGTCTGATTGGTGATGGTGGAAGGTCTCTAGTTTGATTTTTGATTTTTTGTCATTGCTATCTGTGGTAGACTGGTTGCCAGCCAAGGCTATAGAACCTAATCTGTCCTGTTATTTAACCCATAACTGGAGGGAAGAGATAGATTTATATTTTTTCCAAGGTTATTTGCGCGTAAGTGAATGCAAGGAATTCAACTGGAATTTGAACTCAGCTCCCCGATTTGTCATTCCGAGCCGATATCCACTGCACCACAACACATATCCGCTTATGAATATAATCTGTCAGAATATTTGCTATGGAAATAAAGTTAGAGTCATGTGAAGCTAGCAAAGTTCCATCATGATTCAGTCCCTATGATGGGTAGTATAGACTTAGACTCAGTGGTAACAAGGCAAGCAATGACTAAAAAAAAGTACAAGAGATACCTCTAAAAAGTTTTGGCAAATTTGTGTTTTGTTCCCAGAAGGTCTTTACCCTGTCAAATCTTTCCTAAACTTCCTTAATTACATGCAAATGTATTTGCTGAACTCAAATCGATAATTGTTTATTGAAGAAACCTACCTTTTTTCCTGTTACCGACCAGAAAAAAATTGGACTATATCTCACCCCTTACCACCGTTCTTATATCTGATTCACCCTGAATGACTGGAGGCATAGGATACTTATTTCGGCCAGTTTACTTCCTTTGAGCAAATACTCTGCGATTTGTTTGGTTTCGGAACTCAATTTCCGTGTAGTAATTGCAAAAAGGAAGTAAATTGGTTGAAAAATCGGCAAACTACGCATGAAGTCATTCTGCAGTGAATAACATTTTTTGAAGCATGGTTATGGGGTGAGATAAACAGCGAAAAGAAGTTCGATATTTTTCTGGTTGTAAAGTTGAAATAGGGTAGGTTTTGTCAATAAACAATTATGGATCTGAGTTCAGCATTTACATTTGCACGGAAATAAGGATGTTTTGGAAAGATTTGAAGGGGTAAAGGCCTTCAGGGTACAAAACAAAAATTTACCAAAGTTTTATGAGAACAATTTACACCTGTAGATTAAATAAAGAGTTCAGTTCAATATTCCCTGAAGGTTACCCATATCAACACATGAATAAGGCCAGAGGCACAATGGCAAAAATATTGTGATAATAACAACAAAGATGAGGATATTAGTCTTAATGTAAAAATAAAGAAGCATTATATTGGGCAACACATAACACCTACTGTGGATATAAATAATTTCACTTAATATCTTATTTTTTAATATATTTTCAATGTTTTGAATGGACATACATACACAAAATTTGAGCTTTATACATTATATATATGAAGGTAACTCAGTAAAGCATGTTGATAGATATAGAAAAATAATTCATAAACTTTGTCCATTTGTATGTCTATTAATAGAGAAATTTTTATTTTAAATGTTCTGAGTTTTATGTAAACAAATACTAAATGAACAACAAAGCCAACTGTAATTTTGGTTTGTTAGTTCATTGCCACAAAGCATCAAATTTATTCTTCAAAAACTAAAGTACAATTATATTTTACTAGCAGTATAGCCCGGCGTTGCTCGGGTGTAATGAAAGCTTTAAAACTAATCCATAGCCCTGGAGCTCACACTCTTTGGACGTTGGCATGAAAGACTAAAAAGCAATAGTTGTTTCCAGTTAAAATGAAACCGTAGACTGAAAGAAAAATGAATGGATGTAAGTCAAATTTTGATTTCCTGGTATCGATATCAAATAAGTTTTTTTTTGTCATAAACTGAATTTTGAAGGCTACATAAGTCCTCTGAGTAAATGGTATCATGGCTGAGACTAAAAACTACAATTATAACTACTTAGAGTCAAACCCAAAGCAAAAACTAAAATAAAAGGGCTGAAAAAATACATACAGGCAGATAAACAGACGCACACACAAATATCATGCCTTATATATATATATTTATTTTCTGCACTATTGTAAGAACTGCAACTTTGAAACTTCTGAATATTGTTTCTTATGTCTTTGTCTATGAGTGTATCAAATTTGATTAAAATCGGACCACTCCTTCTATAAACCGATTTTTTTGATTTTCGATATTTATTGGGGGTACCTCGACACAAAACCTAGCTAAGAACACTTGCAGACGTTTATAGTACAACTGTGTAAATTTCCAAGAAAATTGGTTCAGCCGTTTCGGAGTCTATAGGTAACAGACACACACGCACACATACAAAGTTCCATTTATAAATAAGTTTAGATTAGTTTTATATTTAGATTCTCTGTTGAAATATTAAAAATAGTGTTTGAATTATGATTTCATGTCATGGTGTTTATTTCTACATTTCATTTCTTTGTGAGGTTGCAAGGAGCCTTTTTCCATTTTTTTTTGCACATTAACATGAACAAGAATAGAGATTCCGGTCAGTAAAGAAAACGCTGAGAGAGGAGTTCATCGCACATTTCACTACAATCTTATCTTCATCAAGTCTAGAGTCAATTACTATCCTATATACCCTCATAACCTACACTTACTTATTCATATGTCAATACAACAATCTCATTCAGTAACTTACTACCTTGAGTGACTCTTGAGCCTTGTACTGAATCAACATTTAGTAAAAAATAAAAAAGACCTATAGGCTCTCAACAGTGTACAGAACTGCAATCTCACCACACTAGGTGATGCTGCCATATGGTTTCCATAGTAACTAGGTTTCTACAGGTTGAAGTTGCTCGCACTATACTCAACTAGTTTTAGGTTCATAGATTTTAGAAAAAAACCTTATAATGAGATTAATTCATTGTCTACAGCCTATCAACACTCTGCAAGTTATTTAAAGCTAGAAAATATTTTTAGATTGTAAAAGCTTTGTTTTTTGAGATAATAATGGTTTAGTGATACAAATCTTACAAATTAACCCATAGCTGGAGGGGAAAAGATGGATTCATACCTTTCTCAAAGGTATTTGTGCATAAGTGAATATAATGAACCCAACAGGAATTGGAACTTGGCTCTCCAATTAACAATTCCGAGATATTAACCAGAACAACACCTACACACACACAACCTTACAGCACTTGATATTCCCAAATGGTCACCCATCTAGTTACTGACCAGGTTCGATAATGCTTAATTTCAGTGATCATGCGGGAACTGGTGTTACAACATGATGCCGCTTATTGATTGGGTACAGGTCAGAACCAATTAAAATTGAAACAGTAGAAAAGTTAACAATTATCAAGTCAGTTTTGTTAACTTTTCTAAAGTTTTGATTTTAATTAATTCTGACTTGTACCAATCAATAAGGTCCTCTCCAATAATCTTTAATCAACTTCTAGAATGCCAACTAGGCCATCTTATCAGCATAGAAAGTGTAATTAGTGAGCCAAGTTCAAATTTTAACTTTCACTTCACAATAATGTCCTTGGAAAAGGCATGACTATCTCTTCTTCCCTAGTATGGGATAAATACTAAAGCAGGTTGAGCTCTCAAGGACAATTCCAAAACCATGGATAAAGCAATAGGAGACTACTACATTATCTTTCATATATATATCTGTAAATTCAGATAAAACTTAGTGGGGAAATATATATACATATACATCTGTAAATTTAGATAAAACTTAGTGGGGAAATATATATATATATATATATATATATATCTGTAAATTTAGATAAAACTTAGTGGGGAAATATATATATATATATATATATATATATATATATATATATATCTGTCAATTCAGATAAAACTTAGTGAGGAAATATATATATATATAGTCACCCGCAGACAGATCAGTTTCGCTGCATCACAGCTCATCAGTAGGGTTAGACTCCGATTATTCATTTATCACTAAATTCAGATAAAACTTAGTGGGGAAATAGCCATTTCCAACATGTCATTTTAAGACATGCATTCTCAACCCCATATAAACAAAGAATGAAGAAAAATTATAAGTCCAGAGGTTTGCTCTAGTAAAGGAAGGGGTTGGGAGATTTTGGTTTTTATAGGGTTAAGCTAGTGGAATTTTAGTAGTAATTTCTTCTATGGTAGTGAAAGGTATGTGGTTTGACCCTTGAGTTAGTAGTGGTAGATAGTGGCAAAGTAACTGCTTAGCCAAAATAAAAAAAAAAACAACAAAAAACTGTTTTTTTTTTATAATTTTTTTATTTGTATCACCCCGAGCAATAATAGTGAAAAGATTGGAAAAGAGAAAGTCAGAAACCACATCCTAAACAGGGAACAAGGGATGAGCCTCTTAACCTGTTCAATAGACATGGGTGGAGGGGACACCCCAAGCAAGGCGGTGACGCCACTGATGCGCATGGGGCTACTTAAGAGTAGAATGATTGGAAAAAAGAAAGCCGGGAACCACATCCTAAACAGGAAACAAGGGATGAGCCTCTTCACCTGTTCAAAAGACGTTTGTGACTAATTGGAAGAACAGGATAATTATTGCAATTTTTACTTATTTCTATAACGACACAGACTAATGATCGCCCTCCCTTTATTTAGGAGTATATTCTGGTATTTAAATATCAAAATTTTAATTTTTTCTCTATAGAATACTATATAGTTAAGCAAGCGGAATTTTAGTTGTAATTTCTTCTATGGTAGTGGGAGGTATGTGGCTTGATCCTTGAGTTAGTAGTGGTAGGTAAGGGGCAATTAACTGCCTAGCCAAATTTAAAAAAAAAAAGAAAGAAAAACCTTATTATGACTAATTGGTAGAAAAGAATACTTATTGTAATTTATACTTATTTCTATGACAATACATACTAATGATCTCCCTATATATGTATATAGTGTGTGGTCTAAAAGTAGGTAGAATAGGTTTGTGTATCAGTTATATTATAATTGCATTAGTAAATATAACTGTATATGTAATCTCAAAATAGATATTATCATTTACTGTCCACCTACTTTTGGACCACCTTATATATATATATATATATATATATATATATATATATATATATATATAAATTTAGTGTATTGAGGCAGCAAATAATTTTCTAAACATATACTGTTAAATATAAGAGACAATGAATGTCTATTATGTTTAATCATGAGCCATTCTAAATGTCGTATTTTGGCTTTAATTTCAGTTGAAAATAAAGACAAAAATTCTCCAACATTTGGATAATTTTTTATAAAGTTGGTTCTAAGCTTTCGGCTCACATGAGCCATCTTCAGAGAGGTTATTAAGATGGAAACACAATAACATCCACCATCAGCGACGATTTTATTTTATGTTGACATAAAACTCTGCTAGGCAACGGCAATAGTTACCAAAAATAACAAACGCAGTTCGCAAATTTGCAATGCGGTCCTATGACGTCACACCACGTGATAGCACAAAATGATAAATCTGGTCATAACACATTACATTGCATTTGAATACATGGTTCTGTTAGAAATAGATGAGTCTAAGACAAGACAGACTGATAGAGCTCATTGTTCTTTGGACTGATTTTGAATTAAGAGTTTTCCTTCTTCTTGACTGGCTAAAAGTCTGCCTAGCTATTTAATCTATAGTGTGGAGAGAAGTGACTACTTCATGCCTTTCTTCAGAACATTTGTACAAAAATGAAAGCAAAAAAATGTTTTTCCTTGTCAATGCTCAGCATCCCATTTTTGTGAAGATGGATATTAATGGGCTGTAGGTAAAAAATGAATATTAATGGGTGATAGGTAAAAAGATGGATATTAATGGGTTATAAGGTAAAAAGATGGATATTAATGGGTTATAAGGTAAAAAGATGGATATTAATGGGTTATAAGGTAAAAAGATGGATATTAATGGGTTATAAGGTAAAAAGATGGATATTAATGAGATATAGGCAAAAAGATGAATATTAATGGATTATAGGTAAAAACCTTAATTAATAACAAACTTATACAGTCAAATCAGACTAAAAACACCAGTTACTGTTTTATCACCGGGGTTAAGCAGTGTCAAGGACAGTCAGTATTTAGATGGGGAACTGCTTTGGAATACCAGATGCTTTAATCAATCTACTATAGTCTGAATTGGCTTTAACTTTAAATCGTACACAAACAATTGATAAGCCATTAAAAAAAAATTAACTGACAAATAATTATAAACCTATAATTAATATTAGTAAGATATAATATAATAAACTTATAATACGAGTGATTTTAAAATCAATAATTAATACTGCTGCCATATCTGGTCGAGTGCTTCTGCTATCCACCTGGGTGTCCTTCACAAGATCTAACGAAGAATCTGTAATGTAACAGATCTTTGACAGCTCAGATATACTTACTTTCTCACCGGTGCAATGTGGCTTCCCTGTGTCTTTGCTACAAATACTTTTATGGCTTCTGCTCCAATGAACTTAGCTCACCGGTGCCCCCTATATATAAATTTACTCGAGTCACAAGATTAGTAACTAGATCCCACCCTTTTACTGTGAAACCAATAAAATGTAAACGCAAATTCTACTCCAGCAGCTCCTTTTCTTGCACTTCCCGCCTGTGGAATTCCCTTCCGCTTACTTGCTTCCCCGACAGCTACAATCTCCAAGAATTTAAATGTAATGTCAATAGTCATCTCCTATCTCATTAACCAGCATCCTCTCTCTCATGCTCCTTTCTCTGTCCACTCCACTCTCATCAGTATTCTTATCATTCTCTTACCCACTTCCTGACACCCCCTATAACCTATCACTCTTTCTCATAACTTTCCTACTATGTAACCCCCTGCAAGTAAAATTCTTTACTTGGGGCAATACTGTCAAGTAGTGATCTACTGGAAGGAGAAAAGAGGGATTCAAACTTTTCCCAAGGGTATTTGTACAGAAGTGAATGCAACAAATTAAACTGGGATTTGAACTCAGCTCTCTGCTTTCTCATTCCAAGTTGATATATATTGCACCACAATGCAAATTTATAATACTAATTTTTTTTTAAACAGAATTAATGCCAGATTTTTTTTAGAAATCTATGATTAACACTAGATTTTTGCAAACCTATAATTTAATATAAAATTTTTTCTTGAAACCTATAATTAATGATGGATTTTTATAAACCTATAATATCAGATATTTTTCTAGGAACCTATAATTAATGATGGATTTTTTATAAACTTATAATATCAGATATTTTTCTAGGAACCTATAATTAATGATGGATTTTTTATAAACCTATAATATCAGATATTTTTCTAAGAACCTATAATTAATGATGGATCTTTTATAAACCTATAATATCAGATATTTTTCTAGGAACCTATAATTAATGATGGATTTTTATAAACCTATAATATCAGATATTTTTCTAGGAACCTATAATTAATGATGGAGTTTTTATAAACTTATAATATCAGATATTTTTCTAGGAACCTATAATTAACACCTATAATTTTTTTCTAATTTTTCTAATTAATACCTGGTCCTGGGCATGACAGAAACTGCATCCAGCAGCAAAGCCTCTGATTGGGGAGGTGTGAGGAGCATGTAACCACCTCTTAATTGCTGCTGTTCTCAGGTCCACACTGACTTGCTGTGGTAGCACCTGTTAGGGTCCCAGCTATGGGCAAATAGTTAACCCTCCCCAAACTGGGGTCAAAAAACTATGAAAGTATAAAAATACACTTTTATACAAATATATACATAAAAAAAGACTTTTATAGAAAAATATATACGTTTTTGAAGGAAAATTATTACCATAACACATTTTTAAGGAAAAAATTCTTAGCAAAACATTTTTGAATACAAAACTAAAAGACATTTTCAGTTTTCTAAAATGAAGAGAATAAAAACCAAAGTTTTTCATTAAAATCCGACTAAATCAACTTTCTCGCTATAACAAAACATTAAAAAAAATACCTTAAAACCCCACCTTGGCATTAAATAACCCACAGAGGTGTTGATATGCAGTTAAACAAAACTCAAACTCAAAAATAATTAATGCCAGATTTTATGGAGAGTATTAATGTGTTAATTTAAAATGGAGAATACAGATTAAAAAAAAGCAAAACGCATTGAATATTTGCAATTCAAGCAATTTTTTTCCACAGAAATTAAGCTTTTGTTCTGTTAATTCTGTGCTTTGTTTTGTGTTCAAGAGATGCAATTTAAGGCAAATTTTCATGACCGAAATATTTTTTTTGTCTTTTATCTTAATTTCATTATTTTGATTTTTACCTTACATAGATTTTTTTTATCTGTTAATGAAATGCAAAACTCAAGAATTATCTTTTGCATTTTAAACATAACTTAAAAAAAAAAAAAGTACTTCCACTTTAACCCCAATTTAAAATATAATTAAAATGAATATAGAAACTAAATAAACTTTTACTTTTATGACAAACTAGCAGTATAGCCCAGCATTGCTCGGGTGTAATGAAAGCTTTAAAACTAATCCATGGTCCTGGAGCTCAGACTCTTTGGATGTTGGCACGAAAGATTAAAAAGCAATAGTTGCTTCCAGTTAAAGCGAAACTGTAGACTGAAAGAAAAATGAATGGATGTAAATCAAATTTTGGTTTCCTGGTATCGATATCAAATAAATTTTTTTTGTCGTAAACTGAATTTTGGAGGCTAAATAAGTCTTCTGAAAAAATGCTATCATGGCTGAGACTAAAAACTACAATTATACCTACTTAGAGCCAAACCCGAAGCAAAAACTAAAATAAAAGGGCTGAAAAAAAAAAAAATACAGACATACAGGCAGATAAACAGACACACACACACAAACATCTTGCCTTTTATATATATATATATATATATATATATATATATATATAGATATTATCAATTTTCTGCACTATTGTAAGAACTGCAACCTTGAAACTTCTGAATATCATTTCTTATGTCTTTGTCTATGAGTGTATCAAATTTGATTAAAATCAGACCACTCCTTCTATAACCTGATTTTTTTGATTTTCGATAATTATTGGAGGTACCTCAACACAAAACCTAGCTAAGAACACTTGCAGATGCTTATAGTACAACTGTGTAAATTTTCAAGAAATTCAGTTCAGCCATTTCGGAGTCTATAGATAACAGACACATACACACACACAAAGTTCCATTTATAAATAAGTTTAGATACTAACTACTTTTTTTTTTACTAAAATACAATTTATAAGAAATAATTTCAAATACAATAAAAGTGAACAATTATTCAGAACAGGTAGCAATGGAATTTGCCTAAATAATAATAAACAAAGATCATGGCAGTTGATTGATTTCATTTTTCATGGCTTATCAGCCCCTTGTGGTGATTAACAAGCTAAAACAAATTTCTGGTTGTAGGTGATTGTTTATGGCACCAAGTGTTCCCAAACTGACCCCCATGTAACTACTGAAGGATTTTGATGCTGCTTAACTTTGGTGACTGAATGAGAACTGAACCAGAGATCATAGAAGAGAAATTTGCTAGTATAGCAAGTCTTATCTTTTCTGATCCCATATAATCATCAAAGTTAAGCAATGCTGAGCCTAGTCAGTACCTAGATTGGTGATCATTTGGGAATACCAGGTTGTAAGCTGCAAGTTTGAATGCACAGGTGGGATAATGGAAAATAGCTTAGAATTGTTAGTCGGAAAGCCAAAATCCAATTCCTGTAAGGTTGGTTATATTCCCTTCCATGCAAATATTCTTGGGAAAGGTATGAATCCATCTGTTCTCCCCCTAGCTATAGGTTAATTAGCAAGACTTGTATCACTAAAACCATTATCTCCCTCAAAAAATAAATAAAAGTAAAAAAAACTGCATATGGAATATTTAGATTTCGACATTATGTTTGAATTGAGTTTGAATTTTATTTAACGACATATCAACACCTCTGTGGGTTGTTTGATGCTAAAAAGGAGGGATTTTAAGGTTTTGTTTTTTTTAAATTTTCAGTTATAGTGAGAAGTTTAATTTAGTCAGATTTTATTGAAAATTTCTTGTTTTTATTCTTTTTTAATTTAGAAAACTGAAAATGTCTTCTAGTTTTGTATTCAAAAATGTTTTGCTGAGAATAATTTTTTTTCCTTTAAAAATGTGTTATGGTAAAAAAATTTTCTTCAAAAATGTATTGTTGGTAATTTTTTTCCTTCAAAAATGTATATTATTCTATAAAAGTCTATTTTTATACTTTCATAGTATTTTGACCCCAGTTTGGGGAGGGTTAACTATTTTACTATAGGTGGGATCCTAACAGGTGCTACCACTCCGAGTCAGGGTGGAACTGGAAACAACAGCAATTAAGAGGTGGTTCCCTGCTCCTAACAACCTTCTAAACAGAGGACTTGCTGCTGGATGCAGTTTACCGTCATGCCCAGGGCCTCGACATAATGTAACCCACAGAGGTTGATATGTTGCTTAGTAAAAACAACCAATCAATTATCCTTCCTGAGTAAGCCGTACTTGCTTCCTTTTGCTAGATTATGCTAAACAGAAGAGAAAGATACTGGTTATAAATAATTAAATATAAATATATTTATATAAACAGTGCAGGGAACAGTCATCAAATAGTCGGCATTGGTCTGTGTATATTATACTCACATTGTTCTTTTGTTTGTTTGTTTGTTTTTTATACTACTAGTAGTACTACTATTGTGTGTGTGTGTGTGTGTGCTGAAAACATCAGCTGCAATAATAAAGAAAAAGGAAAAAAGAAATGGAGAGAACATATTGGGCATGTTTAGTCCATACGAATTAACATCCTTATTTTTAATATTTTGGTCAATGTTACTGTTTGACTGATTTAATTAAAAAAAAAAAAACCTAATATATACTTTTTCCATTTTAGGGTATAAAAAAATTAAGGAAAGTGAAAATCATCTATTCTTTGTTAGAATAGGAAAATATTATCTTCTGGGTAAAGAAAAAAAAAACAGTTAAAAAAGTAATATTTTTATATTATTTATTGTCTCCATTGTTTTTTGTTTTTAAATCATTTCACCCCCAAGTGTGGCAATAAAGCCACTAAGATGCAAGATGTTATTGAGTGTGAGAGAGCATAAGAAAAAGAAAACATTATTAAGGAGAGAGAACAATAAGAGAACAGGAATTTGTTGTTGTTATCACATTTCATTTGTTGACCCAGATCAAGAAACACATGATGAAATCCGGAGGGCACACTGACCAAAATCATAACAGTCACTCCACCAAAGATGAGAACAATAGTCCGGATATAAATAGTGGAAAATTACAGTGTAAATAATGATAAATCCTCATCCTAGAAATTTAAACAGAAAATAATATTCTTATTTAAAATAGATATTTGAATTCATTAATTAAAATATGTTAAGTCATATTTAATTTAATGAAATTAATAATACTTTAAAGAAAATGTTTTTAAAGCAAGTCTTATTTGTGATATTAATTAATATTTTCAATTTATTAAAATTAATATTTTCAATTTATTTAAAATATGTTCTAAATTTAAATAACCCATAAAGGATTGATAAATTATTAAAAAAATATCAATCAACCAACAATTATAAACCTATAATTAATATTCGACTTTTTATAATTAATGGATATTGAATAATTAAATTTATAATTAATACAGGATTTTTTATAAACTTATAATTGATACCAATTATTTTTTTAAACACAGATTTAATGCCAGATTCTTAGTAAATCTATAATTAATATCAAGTTTTTTTTAGAAATCTATAATTAATGGTGGATTTTTATTCTAATTTTTATAATTATTACCAGGTTTTGTGGTGTGGTGGCATTAATTCAAAATGGATGATAGAGATTAACAAAAACAGAAACAAATAAAAGGTATTAAATATTTTCTATTCAAACACTTATTTTTACAGCAATAAAGCCTTCTTTTGTTAAATCTGTGCTTTTTTCTGTTGAAAATATACTATACAATCAGAGGCAGATTTTCATATTTTAAAATATTACATATTTAATTACAATAAATTAAATATGAATTTTATTTTATTAAGATATTATTGCATAAATTAAAATATTTCTTACTTCATTAAAAATATTATATCATTATCATAAATTAAATAAAAATATAATTTATTTCCTTTGTTATATTTTCCCCACCTACAAGCTGAAGAATTAGTCACAAAATACTCAACCATGCAAACTCCAAATCGGAGACACCAGCATCAAACAAGTACTAAAAATGAATTATCTGGTAAAATGCTATAACAGACACCACTTACATTGTTTAGACTAGTGTTCTAATCTCTATTGCCATCTTACAATGTTTTAGCCGTTGTACACTCCGGCCTTCTTCAGGTACTAGGAATTTCAAACCAAACCCTTTGTTAAAATAATAATAAATAATAAACGATTCAGTTTGAAATTTCTAGCATCTGAAGAAGGCTGGAGAGTACAATGGCTGAAACATCAAAATAAAGGCAAAAAAGATGAGGACAATATTCTAAACAATGTAAATAGTGTAAATACTACCTCATCTCAGAAATATAGACAAACAGTTATATAACAAACAATGAAAAATATGACACAGGAATCTAAAGTCACGTTGGAATATCAAAAACTAAACAAGGTATTAAGAATACAAAAAATTTTTTTAGAAAAAGAAAGTGTTGAATTTTTATATTAGTCCTCCTATATATCAGTGAATGCTGGACAATTTCCTTACAGATGAAGAGAAGTCTTGAAACAACAGCGATGTGGTTCTACAGAAGGATGTTGAGGATACCATGGACTGACATGTAAGCAACAAGGAATATTTAAGAAAAATAGTAACAAAAAGATGCTTTTACACAGAATCAGAAAGAAACTGTTAAAATTCATAGGACACATAATGAGGAAAGAAGGGTAGGCGAATTTAACTCTCACAGGATGTAATGAAAGCAAGAGGTACACAAAGAAGCAGTAGGTAACATACCTAACGAGTTTGTGTAAGTGGATGGCAGAATATAAGTAGGAAGGGATGGTAAAGGGTCAAACATTGCATAAGGCTACAAGAAATAAGAAGTAGTGGAGAGCCATGACTGGACATGTCCTGAAGAGACACAGCACATAAAAAAGAAGACTCAAAAAAGCCAAAGTTACGATTAACAATTTGTTAGTAACAATACATTTTTGTTTTTATTTATCACTATTTTTTCATCATTGAATTTTAATTTTTTACAGAGAAAGACTGTGATGAGATTTGCCCCCAAAAAACATTATTGCCATCAATATCATTTCAAAATGTATTTTTATTATCTATAAAATAAAATACAATAACAGTGTAAAAATTAATCTCCTTTTAATGCATTATGCTGTTAATTTGGCAACAGAAACCATAACCTGATGACCAAATAGCGAACATGCACCCCCTTGTTACCATAACAACTGAATGTCTCATTAATAATCAGGTTCAAGCTAAATTTCTTTTGTTTCGCGGTAGCGATTTTTTTTTTTTTTTAAATTGGATTTCTTTCTTATATGTGACAACAAAATTGTATCAAGAGAAATTGTAAAAAAAATTCTTATGTAGTAGAATTGATACACTTGCAAAAAAAAGTACTTCAATATTTATTATACTCTCTCTCCGGATATAAAAAAAATAACTAATTCAATATGTGTGTATTCAATATACAATAATACATCCTTCCTTTGGCTGTAGTTAATAATAAAAAAATAAATAATTTTTACAGTATTTATATTACCAAAAAGGCTACATTAAAAATAGTACAAAAAATCGAATTAAATTATTTTACTTTTTTTTATTCTTTCGATAGACAAAGCATAAAAATGGACAACTGGTTGAATTTTTGAAACTACACTAAAAAATTCTTGAACAAAAAATGTAGAATATAGACGTACAAGAATGAATTCAAATCTATTGTTTTACAATACATTCAGAAAAAAATGGAAATTACAAAGTTCCATAGTTTTGTTTGTTGGATATTCGTTAATTCAAGATAATGATTAATAATCAATTCGTCCCATATTTCAAGGTTCGAAACTCATGGACCAGAAATTAACAGAAAGAAGAAAAGCTTATAATTAGAATTCTTTATTATGGCTGGCCCATCGGGGCAAAATGGTTACTTTTAGTATTGTCATTAATAAATATACGATCCAAGATATAAATATTATTATATAAAATAAATTTTTAATGAAATAATATTTTTTATTTGATTAACATTAACAACATCGGACTGTAAAACCCTTCACACACAGATACTTGCTATCCAGGAGCTATCTCTTGTTTATTAGCCTAAATGTACAAAAAAGAATGGCACTTTTAAATTTATATAGAGAAACTAATTAAATAGTTATTTAATTTTATTAAAAGCTCATATGTATTTTATTATTATATATGTACATGTATAAATATTTCTATTTATTTACGAGAAATAAAGTATGAGCTATCGGGCGAGTGTAGAATAGCAAAAACAATAATTTTTAACATTAAGTGATCGATTTTCATCATCATGATAACGACATCGTCTTCGTTGATTTAAATGAAACTGTGAGTTAATAAAATAAAATTTAATACGAATTAAACTAAATTAAAAAAAAAAACAATTTAAAAAAATATATATATAATTCGATGTGTAATAATAATAATAACAAGCGATAGTGAACAATTTCATTAGGACATCACTGGTCATCCGTAGCATAAAAAAGTGGGTCAGTAATGCTTTTCTACAGTAGCGGTACCTCAATCATTAAGGAGGTTTGTATCCCTGTCTAAATCCACGAAGCATGGATTGGATAACAACTGGATGCTGAATTCTTTTTACAATGTCTTCCTAGGCGATAACAATTATTAATTAACGTTGTCGGAAATAAACAAGAGACTGACACGCAACAGATTAGCAACATCAGCACTTTAAATGCACTGAACAATTTATATAAACACGCTCACAAAAATACGCAAGTGTTTTAAAGAGCGAAAGTGATGAAGAAGAAGGAAGGAAGCATTAAAATTTATGGTGGTAAATAATAATGAAAAAATGATGAGCGGAGTTTCGATCTGATTCTGAAAGAGACAACAACGAACCACGGAAGATTACAACTGGTTACGTTAGGTGAAATAATGAGTGCTTAAGGAGACTGTCAAAAAATCAGTTGGACTTACCAGCAGATCGGCCAGCGGCAGTTTGTAGATCAAGATGAAGAAACGTAAAGCCGCTGCCGACCGATGACATGACACTACAGACGACTTTCTCGAGAACTACCGGAAGTACTTCCGGCTGACACACGAACAAAACATACGGGCTTCCTGAGTTGGTGCATTTAGTGCTTTCTGGTTCGAGTCATGGCGAAGGCATTCAATAATTAAAAAAAATAAAATAAAAAGCAAAACAAAAACATACAATTATGTACAAATTATAATATTCTTATCTACATTTTTTCATATTTTTATAAATACACACACAAACAAGTTTCTTTTACTCAGGTTCTGATTTGTTGTTTGTAATGTTGGTAAGAGGTAGACATTATTATTGATTAATGATTGATTAAGGAAAGTAATATTGATTTTTTTTTTTTGTTCACTTAAACTTTTTTTCTGGTTTCATTCCCAAAAAATACCTCATATAGAAGTTGAATCTGCTGCCAATATGCCTATCAAAATGATATGAAACGAGAAACCTGTCGCGCTAGGTACCTAAACTTTCAGTATAAATTTTCGATACCTGGTTTTAAAATGAAATTTTTAAAATAAATTATATTTCAGCTTTAAGACTAGCTTTAAAGTCAAGAGATTAAATTTAGTAATACCAGTAAACAAAATACACTGTTGTATTTTAAACAGAAATAATATTGATTGGAATGTAAAATTTTTCAGATTAAAAAAAAAATTTAAACGTGCCGCCATTTTTTTTGATTGATCGACACATATATACCAGTGGACCATAACATTTTTAATTCAATTCATATGATATTTTCTTGTTAAGCGCGTTGTATTTATTTTGTTTTTGCAGACATCAGCACATGCACATATGATATTTTATTGGTATGCTTGTCGGGTTAACAATAAGTTACCGTCTCAAAGTCAGGAGTCGAATGACCAAAATCAGACATCTACGCATAGGCTTTGAGTGGCACTTCCGGCAGTGTTTTGAAAGATTCGGTAAATAAAAAATGATATTATTTATTCGACCACTGGCAGCGCTTCCCTCGCATTTTTGAAAGGTTTAATTTTTTTGAGTCAGCACCTCCTAGATGGAAACTTTAAATAAATAAATACGAAATATAACAAACAAAGGAATGAGTTTAGGAGGAAATTCCGTTATGAGGGAACTCAGACATAGATCACTCATTAATTGAATCGACATTTCCCGCTTTGCTGATATAGACTCTCCAACAAAATGAAGCCACTATTTTTCCTTTTTTCTCAAGGATTTTTTTGTTTGTTATCAAACACATCTCAATGTGTGTAAGTGAACTTTCCATTTCTTCTCAAGGGTTTTATTAAACTCACCACGAGGTGTAGAAACGTCAAATAAATTCAGTTCAGTGCCATACGTGATACACGCTTGGGCGATCATGTCTCGAAAGAGACATGACTGACTGGGCAGAAGATTATCCCGCAGTAGGTTGCCATTGCTTTCTGCGGTAGACTGGTTGCCGACCAAGGCTATAGAACCCAATCTGTCCTGTTATTTAACCCATAACTGGAAGGAATAGACGGATTAATACCCTTCCTAAGGGTATTTGCGCGTAAGTGAAGGCACTGAATTCAGCTGGAATTCGAACTCGGCTCCTCGATTTCTCGCTCCAAGCCGATATCCAATGCACCACAACGCACATAAATCCTTGACTTGCGTTTCATTCTAAATTTGCTTGTTTAATTTTACAGTGCATAAACATTTTTATCGTGTTACATTTTTTTTCTAAAGTGTGTAATTTCAAAATTGTCTTATTCCACACAACACCCGGAATATCTTGTAATCACATCTACCTAAATTAGATTGTAGTTCAGGAACATATTGTCGAATTTTCATAAGAATTAATTGCACAAAAACCTCAGCTTACACGCATTTACACATTTTCATGAGCCATTAAAAAAAAGCATATACATTTATACATTTACTAATAGAAAAGCTCTTTTCCTGAAGACAATCGGCTCACAAAATTTTAACATGTGCTGACGTCTGCAAAAACAAAATAAATACAACCTCTTATTTATTAGCCAATTAGTGCAAGGAAAAAATCTTTAAAAAGTTGAGCCTACTCTATTTTCCACAATCGTGAAAATACGCATGATTATTACTTTTCTCTACAGAGAGAGACACTGATCGTCAAACCAGACATATCATGTAGGCGACGTGCCCTTTTCACACTCACTCACTCACTCACTCTCTTTCACACCGCACTAATTGATTCTCCCCTTTCCTAATTGACTTGTCGGCAACAAAAGAAAGAGACGCAGCGACATCAGATTTGTCTTTTCTTCATCTAAGAACGACGAACAAAGACATCATATCCGATGTCATTTCACACTCAGGACAAACGTTTTTAACAGCGACATCAGATTTATCTCTTCTTTACTAAAAGAAGGATTTCAACCGACTTTATGAAAAAGTGCGTTGTGATGCAGTGGATATCGAGAAATTGAGAAGCCGAGTTCGAATTTCAGTTGAATTCATGGCATTCATTTACGAACAAATACCCTTGGGAAAGGTATTAATTCCATCTCTTCCCTCCAGTTATAGGTTAAATAACAGGACAGATTGGATTCTATAGCCTTGGCTGGTAACCAGTCTACCGCAGAAAGTAATAGCAACCAACTGCGGAATAATCTTCTGTCCAGTCAGTCATGTCTATTTCGAGACATGATCGCCCAAGCGTGTATCACGTGTGGCACTTAACTGACCGAACTCTTAAAAATCCACATAAAAAAATCATGCAGAACTATCCTACATATGTGTTATTTCAAAACAACAAAAATTGATGTCAATATTCTCGTTAAGTAAATTTACACTTATTTATACAAACGGGACCCTTTTACTTTTTGTGCAACCTTCTGATACTTTTAAATGTGACGGGCTCGTTTACGTTTGATAAGGCCATATCGCAAACACAGCCGACAATATTACGGACTCCCAATATTACGGACTCCCAACAAGTGGTAACATACGGACGTGAGACGAACTCTACAAATTGGTGATTACAGACGATCCTCATGCTTTTAACGTGAGGTTTATTTTATTGATCATGGAGCAGAGCAGAAAAGCTACAGCACATAGAAGCGGCGATAACCTTAAACTTTCTTTCAACACAAACCACGTCAATGTTTGGATTTTGCAACTGCAAGCGATTTTTAACGCAAAGAAAGTTACTTCCCACTGACTGCGACACAGCTGTAAGGATACAAAAGTTGCTTATCACTCTTTGGTCAAGATAAAGTCATGTGGTCACATGACAACCGCTCTGACGTCACTCCTAATAGTGACCCAAGCGCTAGTCACTTTTTCAGATGACAGTAACCAAGGAAAAAGGCTGTTCCCTTCTGCCCAGGCCTTTCGCCTAGGCAGAACTTGCCTACCGCCATGTTCCACTGGAACATAAAACTCCTGTCGTCTCGTTAGGACACAGATGAATCCACAAGCACATGACGCTGTCCAGTTGAGACATAGATAAAACCTGCCGTATCTCTTTGGGATATAGATGAATTCGGGCCCTCCAAATCTGGAGTTTTAACAATGGCTGGACAGAAGTATCTTCAAGCTATATGTAAAACCTTTTTTTTCTCCTGCTTTGCGTTAGATTTAACAGATATGTATTTCTCCACGAGGATGTGCGTTGTGGTACAGTGGATATCGGCTCGGAACGAGAAACCGGGGAGCCGAGTTCAAATTCCAGCAAATACCCTTACGCGCAAATACCCTTGGGAAAGGTATTAATCCGTCTCTTCCTTCCCGTTATGGGTTAAATAGCAGGACAGATTGGGTTCTATAGCCTTGGTCGGCAACCAGAGTTCGAATTTCAGTTGAATTCATGGCATTCATTTACGAACAAATACCCTTGGGAAAGGTATTAATCCATCTCTTCTCTCCAGTTATAGGTTAAATAACAGGACAGATTGGATTCTATAGCCTTGGCTGGCAACCAGTCTACTGCAGAAAGCAATGGCAACCCACTGCGGGATAATCTTCCTGCCTAGTCAGTCATGTCTCTTTCGAGACATGATCGCCCAAGCGTGTATCACGTATGGCACTTAACTGACTGATTTCTCCACGTGTGGACACTTGTTTGTATATATGTATTATTGTGTGTGCCATAATCTAAACTTATTTATAAATGGAACTTTGTATGTGTGTGTGTGTCCGTTACCTATAGACTCCGAAACGGCTGAACCGATTTTCTGGAAAATTGACACAGTTGTACTATAAGCGTCTGCGAGTGTTCTTAGCTACGTTTTGTGTCGAGGTACCCCCGATAAATATCAAAAATCGATAATCGAAAAAATCGGGTTATAGAAGGAGTGGTCCGATTTTAATCAAATTTGATACACTCATAGACAAAAACATAAGAAACGATATTCAGAAGTTTCAAGGTTGCAGTTCTATACTTGGATGACTTATTTGACTCCAATTTTGGAAATCGATATTCCGATATCCTGCCGGGTCTGATCAAAATCAGTTTTTCAGCCCTTTTATTTTAGTTTTTGCTTCCGGTTTGGCTCTAAGTAGGTATAATTGTAGTTCTTAGTCTCAGCCATGATACCATCTACTCAGAGGACTTATTTAGCCTTCAAAATTCAGTTTACGACGAAAAAACGTATTTGATATCGATAGCAGAAAATCAAAATTTGACTTACATTCATTCATTTTTCTTTCAGTCTACGGTTTCGCTTTAACTGGAAACAACTATTGCTTTTTAGTCTTTCATGCCAACGTGCAAAGAGTTTGAGCTCCAGGACCATGGATTAGTTTTAAAGCTTTCATTACACCCGAGCAACGCCGGGCTATACTGCTAGTATATATATATATATATATATATATATATATATAAGGTGCGATTGGTAAATTGTCGGAATTATTTTATTATTTCAAATATTCTTTAGTCTGAACTTCAGGACCATGGATTAATTTTAAAGCTTTCATTTCACCCGAGGAACGCCGGGCTATACTGCTAGTATATAAACATCTCTTTGAGAACAAGCGTTCGTTCGTTCATTCATTTCATTTCTCCGTTCCGCCTTACCGTTACCTGGTGACCGGTCTTAATATTATTTACTTAGCCACGTAGGAATAGGAATAATGAGATATATTCCTTCACTTGAGAGCAAAAGAGATATAATCACTTCACTGCTATTTAGTTAAGAAACTCCCCACAGAAGTGGCTATAGAATTTGCAGACCTCTTGGAATTCTTACCACAAGACCTATCGTACGATAGGTTCAGGCAGGTAGTAATTAATCAAACTGGCTTGTGTGATGAGAGCAAGCTTAGAAATAATATCGGGATTATAAATGATATTGTTGCCCTCGCAACTATCAGGGCGATGCAAAATTTTTTGCCGGTTTGTAAAAGGGACATTTACATAATTGCAATTTATTTTATGCATATTGTTATTACTTAAACATATCACCATGATTAATTTATAACCCTTTCTTTCAGATTATTAATACATCATTCATATTTTTCTGCAATATTCTCATCCATGTTCTTTTCATCTAAAAAACACATTAGGGATGCTCTATTCTAAGAGTTTCACAGAGGTTCCAATGCAGCAGCACGATCTATTCAGGATGCTTATGGAACTGATGCAGTGAAAGAAAGAAGTGGTATATGGTGGTTTTCCCGTTTTCGGAAAGGAAATTTCAGCTTGAAAGATGAGGCTAGATGTGGTCGCTCCAAAGAACTTGATTCAGATGTGTTGAATGCCGCTGTTACCCAAAGCCCTACGGTAACCTCAAGAGAACTTGCACACCAATTTAATGTCCCCCCCACACAACTGCGTCACGCCAACTGAAAAGAATGGGGAAGATTTCAGTATTCGAAAAATGGGTCCCGCACGATTTGTCTCCAGAGAACCTGCGCCAACGTGTTTCTCGTTGCGAATCTTTGCTTTCATGTCACTTTCAGACACCATTTTTAGGTAGGCTTGTCACAGGTGATGAGAAGTGCCATCTTGCCCCATTCTGACAAAGCTCCCTCGGATTATCACTTATTTCGAGGATTACAAAACTATCTAGATGGCCTTAGGTTAACATCACGAGAGAAGATTGAACATGAGTTAGATTCATATTTCACATCGAAACCAAAGAATTTTACAAGCGAGGCATTTATAAGCTTGTTGATAGATGGAATCAAATTATAGAGAGCAAAGGTCGTTATTGTTATGAATAAAGATTTTCAAAAACACACAGTTTTTCATTTTCAAGATGAAATTTTAAATCGGCAAAAATTTTTCCACCGACCTGATACTACAAAATATGAGATCGTTGCTGGGGCCAAATATTATATTTGGCCCCAGCAACGATCTCATATTTTGTAGTGTATGTCCGATAATATCCTACAACATATGTGGATAGACAGGATACCCACAACTAATGCTCAGATCCTAACACCAATGTCAGAAGATGAAGATTAAAAAAAAAAAAATTAGCTGATGTTGCCGATCGCATATATGTGACTGAAAATAATCGTTTAATGCATTTTCTGAGTAACGACAGGCAAAATGATCAAGAAATTAGTCAAATTAAAAAAACAAACTCTGAACTGACCATCCAAATAAGACAATTAGGCGTGGAAACAGCAGGTCGAGTTTGAGCCTGGTCGGAGTACCAGTAAACATAAAAACCAAAACAAAAGATGATATATTATGTTGGTAACAAAGCCCACAGCTGCAATAAGACGTGCAGTCACCAAGGAAACGAATCAGCCATCCATTTCATTGTCTGGACAGAGAATATCACAGAGTAGTCGCTTATATTATTTGCTTAACAAATCCACTAACATGAATTTTCTTATAGACAGGTCAGTCTCATTCCAATTACGTCTAATATGAAAAGGCAAAATACCTCTAGTTCAGCGTATAAGCCGCAGGCAGCAAATGGATCGGTTATAATGACATATGAAGAAAAATACTTCAGTTGGATCTTGGTTGAAGCAAGAGTTCAAAGGGTATTTATAGTAGCAGACGTTAAGATATCCATTATTGGAGCTGATTTACTCACTCTCAACAAATTATCTGTGAATTTGGCAAAAAGACTTTGTCAGATGAAACAAAGTTGAAAATTTTAAATATTCGCATTACAAACCTCACCACAAGAATTGCTGCTGCGCTTTCCCCGGAAAACGAATCCAGTCACATTTTTTCGCCAACAACCGGACAAAACTCGCACTTTATTACAACCGTCAGTTAAGCACACGACTGCTCATCACATTCAGACAAAGAGACAGCCTACTTATGTGTGTGGAGAACACCGAATTTAAAGTAACTCCTTTCGCTTCATCACTTTTACAAAAATTCGCAATAACGTGTGAAATCCTAAGTTTGACATATAGGAAAAGGATTGACCCTGTACTAAAAGAAAAAAAAAAAAAAAAACGAAGCCGGATTTCGCGATCAGATGTTAAATTAATTTTCTAACCAATGGAAGGAAGCGATTTGAAAAACTGAGAGAATTAGAGAGGACACTCTAAAATGTGACAAAGGAAATTTCAAGCTTTTGACCTGGACGTGTAAAGTTCTGTCATACATTCGTTCTCCTTCTTCACTCATGCTAATTTCCTTTATCTCTTCTTCTCCTTCCTCAACATTCTCGCAGTCAACAAGGAAGAAGACGACAACAACAAAACAACAAGATACTTCAACTGACTCCTAAAAACTAACATCCGATAAGTACAATTTCCTTTATTGCTTCACCTTCCTTTTCACTTTCTCAGCGGCTATAAAAAAGGAAAAGGGCACAGACTTTATTGAATACATTCTGCTACTTATGATTACAACTTCTAGGCACTTAACTCCTTACTGCTATTTCTCATTAAACATTTAACGCTTGCAAATTGATTAACTACGTACATTTTCTCTTTTAGCATTTAACTTCTACAAATTGACGTTATTTATTCTGTTAATAAAATTCTCCATCCAAAGATATTCCTATCAAACAAACATATACATACGTACGTATGCATATACTCTTTTAACAATTACTACTACGAACAATTTCTTCAACTCTTGATACTTTAACTTTCTCATTGAACATTAATTTCTACGAATCCTTGTTATTCATTTCTTTAATAAATTTCTAATTTAACAAGAAAGATGTATATTTTATTCTTACACTATTTTTCACTAATTCACACATTCCAACCTGCAACCAAACTTCTGATGAAAACCTTCTGATAATTTTGTTGATAATTCTGGATAAAACTTGTAAGCTGTAGGGAGTTCGGTTAAGTATGACACAAGGCCGAATTAAGAAGCATAAACCACCCCCTAAAGCTTCAACTTGTAATATTATTAGCAGCATAGCCCGGCGTTGCTCGGGTGTAATGAAAGCTTTAAAACTAATCCAAGGTTCTGGAGCTCAGACTCAGCCTTAAGAATATTTGAATAAAATAAAATAATTGCGACAATTTACGAATCGCAACTAGTATATATATATATATATATATATATATATATATATATATATATATATATATACTAGCAGTATAGCCCGGCGTTGCTCGGGTGTAATGAAAGCTTTAAAACTAATCCATGGTTCTGGAGCTCAGACTCTTTGGACGTTGGCATTAAAGACTAAAAAGCAATAGTTGTTTCCAGTTAAAGCGAAGCACTGAAAGAAAAATGAATGGATGTAAGTCAAATTTTGATTTCCTGGTATCGATATCAAATAAGTTTTTTTCGTCATAAACTGAATTTTGAAGGCTAAATAAGTTCTCTGAGTAAATGGTATCATGGCTGAGACTAAGAACTACAATTATACCTACTAAGAGCCAAACCCGAAGCAAAAACTAAAATAAAAGGGCTGAAAAAATACAGACATACAGGCAGATAAACAGACACACACACAAACATTTTGCTTTATATATATATATATATATATATATATATATATATATATATATATATATTTTTAATCATATTACCCCGAGCAAGGCGGTAACGCCACTGATGTGCATGGGGGCTACATAAGAGTGAATAGACTGGAAAAGAGAAAACCGGAAACCGCATCCTAAACAGGAAACAAGGGATGATCCTCTTCACCTGTTCAATAGGTGTGGGTGGAGTGTGAACCGGGTGATAGTTTAGTCTATCTACTCCAATTATATATATAATCGATTTTCTGCACTATTGTAAGAACTGCAATCTTGAAATATCTGAATATCGTTTCTTATGTCTTTGTCTATGAGTGTATCAAATTTGATTAAAATCGAACCACTCCTTCTCCAACCCGATTTTTTCGATTATCGATTTTCAATATTTATCGGGGGTACCTCGACACAAAATCTAGCTAAGAACACTCGCAGACGCTTATAGTACAACTGTGTAAAATTTCAAGAAAATCGGTTCAGCCGTTTCGGAGTCTATAGGTAACGGACACACACACAGAGACAAAGTTCCATTTATAAATAAGTTTAGATTATTTTCCTTAGAACAAACATTATTTAAAAGAGCATTTGTAGAGCTCCAGACAAACATTCTTTCTATTTTTTTTCCATACTGTGACCCTCATCACAAGTGACAACATTAAAAAGAAGCTTATTATCTGGCAAAGCATTTAATGTTATATGCATGGTTAATTTCCTTTGAATTTTCTTCGGTCAGTCCGTTCTCTTTTGTCTGTTTCCATCCGGTGACCCCAATGTAAATCGTCTCATTGAAAACATCGCTTTCGGTATTTTAATGTTCAATAAAAATGAATTAATCCTTTCCACTAAGTGCCAAGAGGCTCATATTCACAATTTGCCCGATCAGGTAAGTGGACACTAGGATTGGTCGGCAGGTGTATTATAGAGAAGACATTTTATATATTTCTTCTTCTTTGTCTTTTCACATGTTTGATATAAGTGTCGATATCCGGCTTACTCAGGACCATTAAAGAAAGAAGGAACAGAGATACAAACAAAGGAGGAAGGGATAAATTAGATTACTCCCAGGGTCATCAACGCATCCGTAAATGCTTTTAGGTTTAACAGCTGGGCACTTCTTCACACATCAGTCAGTCAGTTAAATGCCATACATGATACACGATTGGGCGATCACGTCTCGAAAGAGACATGACTGACTGGGCAGAAGATTATCCCGCAGTAGGTTGCCATTGCTTTCTGCGGTAGACTGGTTGCCAGAACCCAATCTGCCCTATTATTTAATCCATAACTGGAAGGGAAAGACGGAATAATATCTTTCCCAAGGGTATTTGTGCGTAAGTGAATGCAAGGAATTAAACTAGAATTCGAACTCGGCACCCCGATTTATCGTTCCGAGTCGATATCCACTGCACCACAACGCACATCCACCAAGACAATATCCGGGTCTGTATTCGAGATCGCTTTGTTAAAATAGTAAACTGAACACCGTGGAGTGATCAGATTTATTCAGACAATACATATATATGTATGTATATATATATGTGTGTGTGTGTGTGTGTGTGTGTGTGTGTGTGTGTAAGTTATTAAAAAAACAGAACTTATACATCGTTACGTGAGCCATGATTTCTATGTTTACAGGAAAAATTGTAAAATATTAAAAACTCAAAATTAAACTTGGTGAACAAGCGTAGCAAAGTAACTTCCAACTGTGATCATCGTCTAATATATACCCTAAAGTATAGTTTGTGGTGATACCGACCGAGCAAAAGCGATGGACTGGATGTTTGCACTCTCACAACCAAAAAGCAAATGACCAAAACTCGTCGGTGCACAGCTGGCCTCGCGCAGATGTTCCGGTTGAAAACTAAAAATTAATTAAATATTAAATTTCCAGTTCGCGACCCTACGCGAATTTTATTTATTGGCCAATGGGAAGCCCAGAATCAAATAGGGATATGAATTCCCAAATGATCTGTTGCGATCCAGAAAGAAGATATAAAAAGCTGATACAGAAAGCATCGTCAGACAGACAGAAAGACAGACAGACCGACTCGAGAAAGATGAATGTAATTAGTATCTCCCTTGACCAAAAGTGGTTTACTATGCTCGTCGCCTTCACCTCTCCTTTCTTTCTTCCCTGTCTCAAAACTACTGACTGACCTAAGGAGCGGGTACATCAAAGACATTCCTTAACTTACAACGCTCCCACATTCCTAAGTATTAATTTTCTCTTCAGCATTTTATTGCCATGAACATTTTAACGTCCGTTGGACCCATATGTAAAGGATTACTTTAATTGTAAAAACCTTAATTGATATGTGTATATATAAAATGTTATTTTCAACTCAATTTGCTTTTCTTGATTTATAATCATTTTATGACTTATAGTGGGCTATCTACAACGAGGCCAAATTCCGTTAATCTGCAACAACACAATACACAACTACCCTTCACTAGAATGGACTCCCCACTATAAACTGGAAAAGAATGGCTAACCCACTATAAGTTAATTTATTTTCTGATATAATATAAAACTAGATCTCTTAATCTATAATCTACCCCAGCATAAATTTATTGATTCTCCCTCTTCTTCTGTTAATTGTTTCGGTTAAAAGATAGATCGCTTACTAAGTTACATATTTTTGATGTACCTTATATTTTCTACACTTACCTGTTTTTATCATTTTTCACTACTCAAAGTAATACATAACTTAAAGAAAATCCTGTAACAGTTTCACAAATACACACGATAGCTTTGTAGACACGCTAAGTGTTGTGGAATTATTTTCGCAGTTGAGGCTAGTATTTGTGCTAAAATCGGTCCTAATAGGTTTGACGTACAAAACGTTAGGAACATGATATAATATGTATTACGCAGTGTAATCTTGCCAGGTCGCTGACTACTTTCGTATTCGACTAACTGTCGACTACTATCGTCCAACATCGACTGACCCTCGTTCCTCTTACTACTCCTTCTTAAATTAGGTGGGAGAGCCTATTCACTATAGAATAGGTGTGTTTCACCATGACACTAAGAAACATATGTATCCAATTGTTTCATTTTCTTTCTTCTTCTATGTGCCCTGTCCTTTCAGGACGTAGGTGATCATGGCTTTCCACATTTTCCTTCTTCTATCCGTGGTGGCTCTTAGCACGCTTTCTCCGGTTACACCACGCAACCCTCGTTCTGTCATCTACCTGATCAGGTCCTTCAAATATGTTATCCGCCGCTTTCCCCTGTCTCTTTTTCCCTCTATCTGACCTGTTAGTATCAGGTTCTCCAAGCCCTCCTTCCTTATTGCATGTCCCAGGAACTTTAGTTGTTTTTTCTTTATGCTCAGTATTAATTTCCTTTTCGTTTCCATTCTTTCCAAAAGTTTATTATTGCTCACATGCTTGATCAATGATATCCTCAGCATCATTCTGTAGAACCACATTTCAATTGCTTCAAGTCTTTCCTTCATCTTTGATGTTATTGTCCAGCATTCACTGCCATATTGAAGAACTGACATTACATACCAATCCAGTACTCTCTTCTTTGTTTCTAGCGAAATTGTCCTGTTTCTTAATACTTTACTCAACTTCTGGAATGCTTCTTTCGCCATGCCAATTCCAGTTGTTTTATTACTGATATCGAAAAACGTCTGGGTTTTCAGTTTACTTCAATTTTCTAATGTAGGGTCAACGGTGATGCTTGGTAAATTGGCCTTGTGCCAAACACATCCGAAGTCCCCACAAATTAAATATCAGAAGGTTGAAATGTATACCTTGTGTGTACATCAAAGCAAAGCTTTATTTACAGAATGACAAAAAAGTGTAAAAAGGAAAATATAAGTGAAATTGGTTAACTGAACACTATATATATTTGTGAGAAGAAAAATGTTAATTGAGAAAATGCATGCAGTTTTGTAGTTAAATTGTTCGTAGAGGAATGTAGGTATTTAAAATGTCCGCAGAAGTTTAGAGTTCATGGTTGTATAGTAGCAGAATGTAAAGTCTTTGCTCCTTTTTTTTTTTGTTAGGTCGGCGAAAGGTTGAGAGAAAGGGAAGGCAAAACAAATAAAGAAGTAGTACTTAACACGTCCATTTTGTCGTTGTGTTCTCTTTAGCGGAGTGGTGTGAAAGTGAAGAAAAGGTCGATGGAAGAAGAGGTCGAATGAAACTGGCGTGACCTATGTCCGGGTTTTGTGGAGGGAAAAAGAAGAAAAGAAAATTGGCAGTGAGAGCTAGTCAGCTTGAAGTTTCTTCTTTACATGGTGAGATGCTGTCAGCTACTGCTTCCATCTGAGTGCTTTTTGACAGGTTAGCGTATGTGGTTTAAATAGTGAAACTTCTCATGATGCCGGCTCCAGCAAGCCTTTTCACATCTAGGCGTGAAAATACGTCATATATGAATTTGTTGTTTTTAATCCTATCAAGATTCAGAATTTGCTTTTCGCACTGAATTCTTATTTGATCGTTTGAATCCGATTTTGCGGGTGTGCAATTTATTTTGTGTTTTTCAGTTGGTTGATGGATTATATAGGAATTTGTATCCTTTACTACTAACTTTACCCTTATAATCTAATTCCTCCTATCCATCATGACCTGATTTTCTATTGGTTATTTAAGACAAACCCTTCAAAATTTCCCCTACCATTTTATTGTCTGGATATGGTAACAATTGCTCTGTTTTCAAGTTTTTCTCTATATATAATGATTCCTAATAGAAAATATATTTCACTGCCTGACGAGGTGCTAATAAGTTAGTACCGAAACATAACGGTTTTTTTTAAATCTGTATTTTAATCAAATATTAATGCTATTGCCATAATTATTTTTAGTGTCTGTTCATATATTTTTCAAATTAGAAAGGACTTGTTTTGATTGGTCTACTCTGTCTATGTAAATATGCCTTCCCTGTTATGTCGTGAGTAAGAATAAATAACTCAACAACAGGAATAGGTTAATTGTTGTATTCTGTGAAAATAGTATTTACAAAGGTTATTAGTATCCAATACAAGAATAAAGGTTAATCGTCTCAACCGTCGTAAGACGTAGTATGAGCAATGGGTACTTCCGGGTCGTCACCGGAAGTCTACGACTGACTTGTCGATCGACTGCTCGGCACACTCTTCCTACGTAGATGCCACCATTACTTTACATAGTAATGGAATAATCCATTATAGCCGAATAGGCGCGGGCGTCCCAACACTCCCTGATTAAGGGGGTTTGGATAGTCTTGAACCGTTTAAAACTCTCCAATTTGAAATAAAGTTCATCACTTGGATAAGACATAGATAGTGTCTAAACAGAATAGCTACTTTTATGGTGATATTATAATATATTTATGTTATCAATTCTGAATAAATATTATTGGCTCTACTTTATATGGAGCACTGTTTTAAGAATAGTGTTTCTTTGGATACGGAATTTTATTCCATTCATACCTACCCTATATATATATATATTGTAACTAAGTTGTTTAACTCGTAGGTTTATTAACCTTTTGTTCATGCATTTACTTTTATAAAGAGTGCTCGATACAAATGTAGAGCGTTATATTGTAATGGTTGTTACAATGGTTTATAAATTCATAGTATCTCTACATCCACCCAGGTAAGTTATGAAGTATATCTAGTATCTCTACTGAGATTGTAATATCTGAGGATGAAGCCAACAACATAATGGGCTGGCTTCGAAACATGAAACTGTTTGTGTAGTGATACTATGAATTTATAAAAACATTGTAACAACCATTACACTATATATATATATATATATATATATATATATATATATATATATATATATATATAAAATAAATTTCGAAGTTCAAAATCGTTGTATGATCATTTCTACATGAAATCCATAAGAGAGATTTCACATTTCATCGGCAACCTTTATACTCAAAATAAAACAAGATATTAGCGGCGGAAGTTCAAAATTTACATCACAGACAAACTAAGAAGGGTTGGGATTGATAAGTAGATAGCAATGAATGTCTATTTTTAGATTTTGGACAACTTTACTTTTAGACTGAGTTGTAAGTGAAAAATTTAAAATTTGGCTATGTCTGACTCTAAAAGAGAGGAAGAGGAAGTGAAGGAAGAAATAGGAAGTGGTGTTTGACAGGGAAGGGGGGGGGCTAAACAAAATGACAAGAAAAGGAAAGAAAAAGGAAAAAAAGAAAAAATAAAGAAAAGAAAAATGTCATCTCTGTCGAAACGCTAGGGACGTGTTAACAAAACTAGCGTTTTAAACGGAACAAAGTTATTAGAAAAAAGATTTTGAAAAAAAAATTTTGGGAAAAAACTGATATAATTTATTTAAATAAATTAAATTAATTTAATTTAATTAATTAAATTAATTATAAATCTAGATTTAAATTAAAAAATAAAATTTATAAAATTTATTAAAATAAAATTTAAAAAAAAAATTTAGGTGCGGGGAAAAATATATATATACATGCAGGAAAAATTGGGGGTTAAGTTAGTCTAAGTATCCTTACTTCTTAAAAGGTAGTTATTAATAAGAGAAAGGAAGAGGAAGGTAGAGGGGTTCAAATTTACTATTTAAATATTTAATTAATTAATCAATCAATCAAAACTAATTTAATTTATATTTTCTCTTCTAAAACTGAATTTTGAACTTAAAATTTAAATGTTCCCAAATTTCGCCTCATGGCGGCACTTACTAATGAATTCTTTTCTTAAATTCAAGAGTAGGTGCTGGTTTGGATACTTTAATTAGTATTTTTTCTTGCAGACACAGACAGCACCTATCACGAAAATTCCTCGGAATTCGGGCTGAACCTATCAGTTTCCAACTAACTACAGGGTCCAGCTCTTCTTTCTTCATTTTCCAGAATCTCCGTGAAAGGGCTGTCTGGTATTTCTGACCCGTGTTCGAAAAGGAATACCTGTGGTTGTAATACCTTTGCTTAAAGGCCCCCTCCCCCCGCGAACATACCAATATAAGTCCGGTAATTTTTCCTGTTGTTGGATGGTGAAGTGTGACCTTCATAAATTACCTGGGTGGATTTACATTTGCCCTCCACCGGGCAGGCATCCACGGAGCTACAATTGCATTCATTTAAAATTCCGGACCCAGAGTCAGTACTACATAAACTCTTTAGAATTTGCCTATTATGAGAATTTATAATGTTGTTCATATTTGGGATACAAAAGTAGCTAATTTTTAGAGTGTTCCTATTAAAAGTTTTTCGTAGAGGATTGTTGCTATTAAAATGTTTGTCTACTAATCTGAGAAAATATTTACCTACATTAATATTTGTTAGCTTGCAGTATGAAGGGTTAAACCAAATTATCTTTCTTTTTCTACAATTATTTTTATTTTTGGTATTAGATGGTTCGGAGTGTATTGTAGGTTTTATATACGTTAATTTGTTCTTAAATCCGCTTTTTTGAAGGGCCTTGTTGTAAAGTTCCTTTCATTGAAAGTTTTGATGTTTGATGATAAACGGTTAATGCTATTATTTACGATATTGGGTATCTGTTTTAAAATATTTTTTGGGTGATTGGATGAAATATTAATGTAAGTGGGTAAACTATTTTCTTTGAGAAAAGGCTGGTGAGACCCATCGTTTAAATTAAGGGTAATATCTAAGTAGTTTACAATTTTAAGATTGGGGGGTCACTTCAACCATAAAGCCGAGATAATTTAGGGCTCTAATGATTTTTTTGTGAATTCTATTCGTATAGTGTCCATTGGAATTGGGGATAAACATTAATCCATCATCCTGATATAAACCTATTTGTTTTTGGTCTAAAAATCTACTTAATATGTCTAAAATATATATTCCTACTAGATCCGCCATATTGAACTCACAACTCTTCAAGTCACTGAATGTAACCAACTCTTTTATCCACTGTGTCATGTGTCATGTGTCATGAGCATGAAACGGCCGAAACGTCGTGAATATGGCAACAACGATGAGAACAACTGTCAAAACAATGTAAATAGTGTAAATAATTACAATGCCTCATTTCAGAAATATAAACAGATATTAAAGGTGAAAATGACAACAAAGATGAGGACAACAGTCCGAACAATGTAAATAGTGTAAATAATTACAATACCTCATCACAAATATATAGACAGATATTGAAGGGGAATATGGCAACAAAGATGAGGACAACAATCTGAACAATGTAAATAGTGTAAATAATTACAATAGCTCATCTCAGAAATATAAACAGATATTAAAGGTGAAAATGACAACAAAGATGAGGACAACAGTCCCAACAATGTAAATAATTACAATACCTCATCTCAGATATATAGACAGATATTGAAGGTGAATATGGCAACAAAGATGAGAACAACAGTCCGAACAATGTAAATAGTGTAAATAATTACAATACCTCATCTCAGAAATATAGACTGATATTGAAGGTGAATATGGCAACAAAGATGAGGTCAATAATCCGAACAATATAAATAGTGTAAATAATTACAATACCTCATCTCAGATATATAGACAGATATTGAAGGTGAATATGGCAACAAAGATGAGGACAACAGTCTGAACAATGTAAATAGTGTAAACAATTACAATACCTCATCTCAGAAATATAAACAGATATTAAAGGTGAAAATGACAACAAAGATGAGGACAACAATCCGAACACTGTAAATAGTGTAAATAATTACAATACCTCATCTCAGAAATATAAACAAATATTAAAGGTGAAAATGACAACAAAGATGAGGACAACAGTCCGAACAATATAAATAGTGTAAATAATTACAATATCTCATCTCAGAAATATAGACAGATATTGAAGGTGAATATGTCAACAAAGATGAGGACAACAGTCCGAACAATGTAAATAGTGTAAATAATTACAATACCTCATCTCAGAAATATAGACAGATATTGAAGGGGAATATGGCAACAAAGATGAGGACAACAATCTGAACAATGTAAATAGTGTAAATAATTACAATAGCTCATCTCAGAAATATAAACAGATATTAAAGGTGAAAATGACAACAAAGATGAGGACAACAGTCCCAACAATGTAAATAATTACAATACCTCATCTCAGATATATAGACAGATATTGAAGGTGAATATGGCAACAAAGATGAGAACAACAGTCCGAACAATGTAAATAGTGTAAATAATTACAATACCTCATCTCAGAAATATAGACTGATATTGAAGGTGAATATGGCAACAAAGATGAGGTCAATAATCCGAACAATATAAATAGTGTAAATAATTACAATACCTCATCTCAGATATATAGACAGATATTGAAGGTGAATATGGCAACAAAGATGAGGACAACAGTCTGAACAATGTAAATAGTGTAAACAATTACAATACCTCATCTCAGAAATATAAACAGATATTAAAGGTGAAAATGACAACAAAGATGAGGACAACAATCCGAACACTGTAAATAGTGTAAATAATTACAATACCTCATCTCAGAAATATAAACAAATATTAAAGGTGAAAATGACAACAAAGATGAGGACAACAGTCCGAACAATATAAATAGTGTAAATAATTACAATATCTCATCTCAGAAATATAGGCAAACTTTGTAATGTTATATTCACAACGTCTAATAAGAATACAAGACAAAATTTTTCTTACATAAAACATTATTGTTTATTCACTTCTGGACTTTGTCAATTTAATGTTAACCATGAGGGTATGTAGTTTCCGGTTTTTCTCTGAAAATTCCATCTTCTTCACACAAGAATGTGATGGATTTCCCCCCTCCCATTTAATAAAATGTCACTTATATAACTACCCGTTTTTCTGCTGTCCTGTGTGTATATCCTAATATCAGCTGGGCTGACATCCTGTTTTTATGTTTGCACAACCCCCAACATTTCTGGCGGTCTGATTCTGCAGTTGAAGGCTATGAGGTTACCTAATAGACATTCTGATGTGACACCGCGTACAAAGCTTACTTTAGAATCTCTTAGGATGAGTATATACTGTGATCATCACAGATCAACTCTTCTTAGAGTAAATGTTCTTGATTGACATTAAATATGATTCAGATCTCTGGTATTTCTATCTCACTTTATGCGCCAGTAACCACTACGTTACCTGCATGTAATGTGAACATTGTTACGTTTAATAAAAATAATAGACTGAATGTTTTATATGTAACATTATTGTTTATTCATGTACTTTCTAAAATTAATGTCGTTAATGCCTATGAGGGTGGGTGCTTTTTCGTTGACTCACAGATGTTTGCGCAGATAATTTTTTTTGAAAACAGTGAAATCGTCTATCAGTATAGAGATCTGTTCTGGATTCCGGACGAGGAACCGCATAAAATAATGAACAACAACAACAACAACAAATATTGAAGAAATAAAGAAAAAAAGGTTATATTGAACGTAATATACAAACTTGAACGCAGGTTAGTAAATCCAGGAATACTATGAGTAAGAAATATAGTAGGTTATATTGAACGTAATATACAAACTTGAACGCAGGTTAGTAAATCCAGGAATACTATTAGTAAGAAATATAGTAGGTTATATTGAACGTAATATACAAACTTGAACGCAGGTTAGTAAATCCAGGAATGTATTAGTAAGAAATAAAGTAGGTTATATTGAACGTAATATACAAACATGAACGCAGGTTAGTAAATCCAGGAATACTATTAGTAAGAAATAAAGTAGGTTATATTGAACGTAATATACAAACTTGAGCGCAGGTTAGTAAATCCAGGAATACTATTAGTAAGAAATATAGTAGGTTATATTGAACGTAATATACAAACTTGAACGCAGGTTAGTAAATCCAGGAATACTATTAGTAAGAAATATAGTAGGTTATATTGAACGTAATATACAAACTTGAACGCAGGTTAGTAAATTCAGGAATACTATTAGTAAGAAATATAGTAGGTTATATTGAACGTAATATACAAACTTGAACGCAGGTTAGTAAATCCAGGAATACTATTAGTAAGAAATATAGTAGGTTATATTGAACGTAATATACAAACTTGAACGCAGGTTAGTAAATCCAGGAATGTATTAGTAAGAAATAAAGTAGGTTATATTGAACGTAATATACAAACATGAACGCAGGTTAGTAAATCCAGGAATACTATTAGTAAGAAATAAAGTAGGTTATATTGAACGTAATATACAAACTTGAGCGCAGGTTAGTAAATCCAGGAATACTATTAGTAAGAAATATAGTAGGTTATATTGAACGTAATATACAAACTTGAACGCAGGTTAGTAAATCCTGGAATGTATTAGTAAGAAATAAAGTAGGTTATATTGAACGTAATATACAAACTTGAACGCAGGTTAGTAAATCCTGGAATGTATTAGTAAGAAATAAAGTAGGTTATATTGAACGTAATATACAAACTTGAACGCAGGTTAGTAAATCCTGGAATGTATTAGTAAGAAATAAAGTAGGTTATATTGAACGTAATATACAAACTTGAACGCAGGTTAGTAAATCCAGGAATACTATTAGTAGAAATAAATTATATACAAGTCTTGAAGTGAAGTCGTTGGAAATTTTTTCTTTTTAATCATATCACCCCGAGTATGCCTGTAAGGCCACTGGTGAGCAGGGGGTTACGTAAGAGTGAATAGATTGGAAAAGTGAAAGTCGGAAACCACGTCATAAACAGGGAACAAGGGATGATCCTCTTCACCTGTTCAATAGACGTGGGTGGAGTGTGAACCGGGCGATAGTTCAGTCTATCTACTCCAATTGAAAAATAAACAAAAAAAGAAAAGTGAAAAGATTGGAAAAGAGAAAGCCGGAAACCACATCCTAAACAGGGAACAAGGGATGAGCCTCTACACCTGTTCAATAGACGTGGGTGGAGTATGTCGGAGTATATTATTCTAGCTTAGTAGAGCTCAGAGCTAGTCTGGTCTCTGGGTAACTTCGGTATCTGTCGGAACTCTTCGATAACTGTGACCGATCTCTACAATTATTCTCCACTGTAAACTGCAACTGCCACTTCAACTACAACTGCAACTACTGTTCTCTCTATGGTAGGATTATATGTACACCCAGTCGAGTCCATTATCATATATAAAGGGGAGATCCCACAACAAGATCAAAAGATACTTCCTCACGAAAAATGCGCCTCTCGATATGAATCAAACCTGTATTTTTCCATTAGATGAATTACTTCAGCCAACGTGTGTAGTTTCCAACCAAATCTAGAAAGTATGGTTTGCTTTGCTATTAAAACATAGCTGGTGGAAAAAAGAGATAGATTCATATCTACCAAAATAAAAACCCAATAAAAAATCAGTTTAAAGAGACCATTGTCCCAATAGACAGAAGAATTATGGATCAGTGGGACAACAGGAATCACTTAAAATCATTTTAATTTAAAGAACTACCGTTTAAACAATTCGCCTAAATAATCCACCTAAAATTTTTTTATCAATCTCAGAGACAATTGTTCCAATAGACAAGCTTGTTTAAAATCGGTTTATACAAAGAAATAATGTTCCTAGACGTAATACTCGTGAGAATTCTGTTAAACAGAGGAACAATTAGTCCTCATAACAAAACTCTGTTCATCTTATAAGAATCATTAAAATATGTTCATCACAATAGCAAAGTTTCCAAAATATTTATTGCTCTCGGGTACAATTGTCACCCCACAAAAAAAAAAAAAAATTGTTCTAATATTGTTTCGATAAAAAGTTTAAAAAATGCTTCTATTGGCGATCATTGTTACCAGATACATTACTCATAAAAATCATTTAAATTCAGTTATTGTTACAAAAGCAGATCCCCTAAAAGGAGCAGTTACTCTTTGGGACCATTGTTTCAATATTGTGCTAATAAAAACTGTTTCTCTTGGTGATCATTTTCACATGTCTCCTAAAGTTCATTTAAACTCAGTCAGTTACAAAAGTAACTACTCCTAAAAAGTGTTAATTTTAAGGAACATTGTTATAATCAATTAAGTGCCATACCTGATACACGCTTGGGTGATCATGTCTCATTCGAGACATGACTGACTGGGCAGAAGATTTTTCCGCGGTAGGTTGCCATTACTTTCTGCGGTAGAACCCAATCTGTCTAGCCATTTAGCCCATAGCTGAGGAGAGAATAGATGAATTAATACATTTTCCAAGAGTATGTGTGCGTAAGTGAATGCAACGAATGCAACTGGGATTCGAACTCGTCTCTCCGATTTCTCGTTCTGAGCTGATATCTACTGCACCGCGACTGTTTCAATAAAAAAAAAAACTGTTCTTGGCGATAAATGTTACCAGATACTTCTTCTATGTGCCTTGTCCCTTCAGGACGTAGGCGATCATGGTTCTCCATGGTTCTCCCTATCCCTTGTGGCTCTGAGTATGTTTGCTCCTGTTACTCCTGGCAACCCCCGTTCCGTCATCCACCTGATCAGGCCCTGCAAATATGTTATCCGCTGCCTTCCTCTGTCTCTCTTTCTTTCTATCTGGCCAGTCAGTATCAGGTTCTCCAAGCTCTCCTTCCTCATTGCGTGTCCCAGGAACTTCGGTTGTCTCTTCCTGATGCTCAGTATTAATTTCTCTTTTGTTGCCATTCTTTCCAACACCTCATCGTTGCTTGCATGCTCAGTCCATGATATCCGAAGCATTCTTCTGTAGAACTACATTTTCGCTGCCTCCAGTTTTGTCCTCATTTACGATGATATTGTCCAGCATTCGCTGCCGTATTGAAGAACTGGCATCACAGAGCAATCCAGCACTCTTTTCTTTGTTTCTAGTGAAATTTTCCTGTGTGTTAGTACTTTGCTCAGCTTCTGGAACGCGTCCTTTGCCATGCCAATTCGCCTTTGTCTCATTTTCCATCTCCTGTTAGAACACTTCCTAGGTATTTAAATTTTTGTACTTGCTTGATTCTGGTCTCCCCCACCTGTATTTGGCATTTTGGGTTGCACCTTTTGCTGATGACCATATGACTCCTAAAATCACTTAGTAATTGTTAGAAAAGTAGATCCTCCTAAAATGATTCGTTTCTCTGAGGGGAAATTGCAGAAATAGTAAACATTACTAAATTTTTTTTAATGTCACAGCAATAATAGGTTATATTCCTTATAAATTCTAAACTTTATTAACCAAATGTTAGCATTTTCTTTTTCCATTATTCTTTTTTGTTTTTGACAATTTCGTAAAAAAAGACTGTTGATGATAGCTACAGCAATAACATTTTTAATTAATTAACGTTAACAACTAATTTGATTAACAGGAGCATGGGCAACAACAGTAAAATAAATAAATAAAAAACAACTTCAAGGCACTTTAAGTTAAGTTTAATGTAAAATAGATGGCTTATTTTCATTTCAAATATCTTATAGCCATATTCCGTCCTGTTAAGTTCAATGGTTAATACTACTAGTGATATAAAAATAATAAAGGAGACAAAGAGTCACCTTGAGTTTGAGTTTGAGTTTTGTTTAACGGCATATCAACACCTCTGTGGGTTATTTAATGCCAAAAAGGTGGAGTTTTAAGGTATGTTTTTAAATGTTCGGTTATAGTGAGAAGGTTAATTTAGTCAGATTTTAACGAAAATTTTGTTTTTTCCTTTTTTATTTTAGAAAACTGAAAATGTATTCTAGTTTTGTATTTTGGGCAACAGCAGTAAAATAAATAAATAAAAATAACATTTTTCTCTTTTTTTTCAATAATTATTTAAATATATAATGTATTATTTAAACAGAATATATAATGTATTATTTAAACAGAATAATATTAATTTGTTTATTATTTAAACAGAATATATAATGTATTATTTAAACAGAATATATAATTTATTATTTAAACAGAATATATAATGTATTATTTAAACAGAATATATAATGTATTATTTAAACAGAATATATAATTTATTATTTAAACAGAATATATAATGTATTATTTAAACAGAATACTCTAGTATAATAATGTTTTGTTTTGTTGAATAGCATATTTTTTAATGTTGTCTTCCAACGCTTTTCTTGTTGAATTCCAGTTGCGTTTCTGTTTCTTGGTAACTCATCTAAGAGAAGGAAAACTTCGAACAACAACCTGCAATTCAAGATGTTAATTGTGCGAAGGGGCGAATGTCTGTTGCGTTATGAAGTCACGAACGATCATTTACAGGCTTCGGAACCATATCTGTAAAAGACCATTACCCAATGTGCCGGGCAAATTTGAGTGAACTTTTGGACTTGTGGGAACAATATGAGAACTAAATATTAAACTAAAAAGTTTAATATGACTCTTTCAGTGAATAAACAGGGCGTCAGTCCCCCAGGCGGAAACCTATCTGAGATCAAAAATCTACCATATGAATAAACTTCTAAACCAATAATGATCACCACAACCGGGATAATACCAATGATGACCCTGAGAATTTCACAACCACTCATTTACAGAAAGTAAAAGTAGAATGTTCCCGTGAGGCGTACAAACTCGTTATGACTGCACTCTATGAAGGGTTACACAAACCTCAGAAAAACATCACCAAACATGACATTTACCAAGAAAAGTTTGGACAAACATTTAGAAAGTACATTGACGAAAATAAACTAAAAATATAAGAAGGTAGATCACAAGAAATAACCGATTGATAAATACTGGAGTCAGACACAAAATATTGAAATGGAGGAACGAGAACAATTCCCAACATTACAACCAACAAAGCCTAACCTCAAAACAATTAAACTTTGCAAAGCAGCACTCAAGTTAAATCTGGATGAAGTAGAACCACATATAAGTCTCATCGAAGCAATATATACATCAGCAATAGCAGCAACTAAAAAAGTAAACATCAAAGTAAAAAAAGAAAACAATCACCCAAACATGCAAATCCACGTTGGAAAAGAAAAAAAGGAAATTGAACAATTTAGAAATTAATTATCGGTATTCGATGAACTGACAAGAGGAATAAATATAAGGGCTAGAAAAGGCAGAAGAGTAAAACGAAAACACAAAATTAGGAATTAAAATGAAGTCCCATCAATTAAAGAAAAATAAAGTCAACAATAAAACTGAAGGCTTAAAGAATCAAACACTATGAAAAAAGATCAAGATTCTACAGACAGAACAAGATCTTTCAAACCGATGTAGATAAATTTTATAGAGAAATAGGCAAATAATAATTGAAGTGACAACCCCCACCCTCAACAATGGAAGATGTTCTAAAGTTTTGTAAAAAAATATAAGATTCCTCTAAAGAACATACGGACGCAAATTGGATTACCCAAGAGGTAGAACGGATGAAAAATAATCCAGAACAGACATGGGCGGGTAGCACAGAAGAGGATGTTGAATGTACACTGAAAAAACACACAACTGGAAATCTCCAGGAATAGATAAATTTAATGAATTTTGGCTTTATTGTCTAAATACAGCTCATAAAAACTATCAGAAGAACTTCAAGAAATGGTTAATGATCCTACAAAAATTCCGGTATGGGTAACCAAAGAAATTACCTTTCTTCAACCCAAGAATGATAACACAAATGTCTCTAAAAGCTACAGACCAATTACATGTTTTCCCACTACTTAAAAAATGTTAATATATACTCTGAAAAAAGAGACGTGTTCCTTCTTAGGAAAACTAACATACTACCTCTTGAACAACAAAGGGTTCAAACGTGGCTCTTACAGATATAAAAAACAATTTTTTTATAATCACATCGCCCCAAGCAAGGCATTTTACTGCCACTGTTTTGCAGAGGCTTACATAGGAGGAAAGGTATGAGAAAGAGTGACAGGTTATAGGGGATGTCAGGAAGTGGGTAAGAGAAGGAAGGTACGTGGCCATAAAGTGAGGGATCACTTTATATATGGATTGTAATGTAGAATCAATCCCCCACTTTATATACAAATTATAATAGTATAGAATTTGTTTTTTATTATCATATCACCCCAAGCAACGCATTTTACTGCCACTGTTTTGCAGGGGCTTACATAGGAAGAAAGTTATGAGAAAGAGTGATAGGTTATAGAGGGTGTCAGGAAGTGGGTAAGAGAAGGATGAGAATACTGATGAGAGTACTATAGACGGAGAAAGGAGCATGAGAAAGTCACGAAAAAGAGTGACAGGTTATAAGGGGTGTCAGGAAGTGGGTAAGAGAAAGATGAGAATACTGATGAGAATGGAGTGGACGGAGAAAGGAGCATGAAAGAGAGGATGCAGGTTAGTGAGATAGAAGATGACTATTGATGTTACATTTAAATTCTTGGAGATTGTAACTGTTGGGGAAGCAAGTAAATGGAAGGGAATTCCACAGGCGGGAAGTGCGAGAAAAGAAGCTGTTCGAGTAGAATTTGCGTTTACAATTTATTGATTTCAAAGTAAAAGGGTGGGATCTAGCTGCTAATCTTGTGGCTCGAGTAAATTTATATATAGGGGGCACCTATAATTAATTACTTATTAATAGGATGATTTTGGAAAACCGCTTTAATACAAAGAAAAATCTCAGTACTTCATGGATAGATTATCGTAAGGCACCCGATAGTGTACCCCATTCCTGGATCTTAAAGTCTTTAAATATATAGAAAATATCACTTGTCATTAATTTCATTAAAGTATATCGATATGAAAACAAAAAAAACAAAACAAAAAAAACCTTCATGCACCTCAAACATATAAATAGAAAGTATAAGTCTGGTGAAAAAAACATCAACAAAGGAATATTTCAAGGTAACTCTTGATCCTGGGCATGACGGTAAACTGCATCCGGCAGCAAGGCCTCTGAGTAGGAGGTTGTGAGGAGCATGGAACCACCTCTTAATTGCTGCTGTTCTCAAGTCCACCCTGACACGGAGTTGTAGAACCTGTTAAAATCCCAACTATCGACAAACAGTTAACCCCCGCACTGGGGTCAAAACACTGTGAAAGTATAAAAATAGACTTTTATAGAAATAAATATATAAAAATAGACTTTTATAGAAAAATAGAAATTTTTGAAAGAAAAATATTACCAACAATATATTTTTGAAGAAAAAATTATTACCATAACACATTTTTAAAGGAAAAAAATTATCAGCAAAACATTTTTGAATACAAAACTAGAAGACATTTTCAGTTTTCTAAAATAAAAAAGGAATAAACAAAATTTTCGTTAAAATCTGACTAAATTAACCAATGACAAAGAAAGCCAATGATGAAGTTCTTGAACAGATGAAACAACGCTGGCAAGACTAACCTCTGTCAATATCTAGAACGTGCAAATGAAGTCAATGTTTAAAGCCATCGATGGTTACGAGTATCTGGATTAAAGTCTGAAACGGAAGTCCCATTAAATTATTACAGGTTTGATGTCTGTAATTGGGTCTGGGTAATTGTTCTGTACCACTTTCTTGCAGTATTATTTCCATAAAAGTCGCAGAAGTTTGTTATTATTATTATTATTATTATTATTATTATGTCATTTTTCATCATATTTCGATTTCTGCTTTGGTCTCACTACCAACCAAGTCTGCGGGGAGACCTAAGGCAGGTAGTGGCGTGTTGTTATGGCTCCATTTCATGTTTTTCTATCTTCCCTATCATTCCTAGCATTACATAGATAAAGTTTTCCTTAGTGTGTGGGCTGTACTTAATAAGACAATTTTTTGTATATCTCTTAAGCTGGGGTTTCCAGGGATTCTTTCAATGTGTTGTTTTGTTTCATTTTTTATCATTCCAAGTGCACCTACTATCACTGGCACAACTCTTGTTTTCAATTTCCACATTTTTTCTATTTCAATTTCCAGGTCTTTATATTTTGACAGTTTTTCAAATTCCTTGATTGCTATGTTACAATCCGCTGGACAAGCCATATCAATTAATAGACAAGTTTTCTCCTGGTTTTTAACAATAATGTCTGGCCTATTTGCTTCAATTTTTCTGTCTGTGTAGATGGTGTAATCCCATAGAATGGTTACATCTTCTATTTCTGTAACCGGTGCTGGGTGATGTTCATACCAGTGTTTGTTTACAGCTTTTCCATAATGTTTGCACATTGCCCAATGTAAATATTGCCCAACTCTATCGTGGCGATTTTTATATTCATTTGGGGCAAGCACAGAACAGCCAGAGATTAGGCGGGCTATTGTTTCTTGGTGTTTATCACAAAACCTGCATTTTGGATCCATATTATTATGCATAATATTTGCCTGGAAGTTTCTAGTGAAAAGACTTTGGTCTTGTGCTGCAAGAATAAAGCCTTCAGTTTCAGACTTTAATCCAGATGCACGTAACCATCGATGAGTATTAACTTTGTCAACATTGGATTTATTGGCACGTTCTGGATATTGGCCATGCAGAGGTTTGTCTTGCCAGCGCTGTTTCATCTGTTCAAGAGTTTTATCTTTGGCTTTCATTTTCATATTTTTTGCCGCAATAGTTGGTTCTTGGCTTCTGTTTTTTTTTATACAGAATCTACTAACTGTAAATCTTGTTTGTATTTACTGCCTTCTTTTATTATTGAATATTTTTTCTTTCTTTCTTCATGTTGCCTTACTAATTGTATCATCCAATCCTTTGTTGTTTCTATGTATGTTAGTAAGCCAATAGTTGTTGTCTTGTATGACAATTCCAGCTGAATAAGACCTCTTCCACCTTCGTTACGGGGTATGTATAGACGGTCTACATCAGCCTTTGGATGATGCATCTTATGCTTAGAAAGAAGCTTTCTTGTTTTAGCATCCATTCGCCTGATGTCGTTTAGAGTCCAGTTTAAGATGTTAAAGCTATATTGGACAACTGGGATTGCAAGGCTATTAATGGCCAGAACTCTGTTCTGTGAATTTAATTCAGTTTTTAATATCATTCGTAGCCTTCTATAGTACTCTTTACGCACTATTTCTTTCATTTTTTTATGGTGAATGTTTTCGCTCTCATTTACACCTAGGTATTTATAAGCTTCTTCTGGTTTCAATTCTTTTATTGTTACAGCAGGGTCTAAACTAATTGAAGATGTTTCTTGTATTGATCCACGTAAAACTGTAGCTTTAGCACATTTATTCAAATTAAATTTCATTCCAATGTCTTCGCTGAAGCATTTTACAGTTTGCAGAAGACCTTCCAGCTCATTATCATTCTTAGCATATAACTTTAAGTCATCCATGTAAAATAGATGGCTTATTTTCTTTTGGCCTATTTTATAACCACATTCTGTCTTATTAAGTTGACTGGTTAGTGCTATTAATGATATGCAGAATAGTAAGGGAGATAAAGAATCACCTTGAAATATACCTCTTTTGATGTTTATTTCATCAGACTTATAGGTTCCATTTATATGATTGAGGTAAAGGGTTGTTTTCCATATAGACATGCACTGTTTGATGAAATTGATGATGACGGGCGATATCTTGTATATATTTAAAGTCTTTAAAATCCAGGAATGTGGCACACTATCGAATGCCTTTCGATAATCTATCCAGGCAGTACTAAGATTTTTCTTTGTACTGTAGCAGTTTTCCAGGATCATTTTGTTAATTAGCAATTGGTCTTTACAACCATAACAGCCACGTTTGCACCCTTTTTGTTCAAGCGGTATCATGTCATTTCTTTCTAAGAATAAATATGTCTGTTTTGTTAAAATAGATGTTAATAGTTTATATGTTGTCGGAAGACATGTAATTGGTCTGTAGTTTTTCGGGTTGTTTGTGTCACCATTCTTGGGTAGAAGAAATGTAATTCCTTTGGTCATCCATGCAGGAATTTTAGTGGGATCGTCAACCATTTCTTGAAGTTCTTTGGCTAGTTTTTTATGTGCTGTATTTAAATAATATAGCCAAAAGTTAGGAATTTTATCTATACCTGGGAATTTCCAATTGTGTGCTTTTTTTAGTGCAAATTTAACATCATCTTCTGTAATTCCAGACCATGTCTGTTCTGGTTTATTTTTCATTCGTTCTATCTCTTGCGCAATCCAATGTACTTCCTTGCTATGTTCTTTAGGGCAAGCCCATATCTTTTCCCAGAAATGTGTGACTTCTTCCATTCTGGGGGGGACTGTCACTTCAATTCTTTTTTTACCTATTTCCCTGTAAAATCTCTTTGTATCAGTCTGAAAAATCTTGTTTTGTCTGTAAAATCTTGCTCTTTTCTCATAGCGTCTTATTCTTTGAGCCTTCAGTTGGATTTTTTGCTTTATTTTTTCTTTATTTGATAAGACTTCATTTTCATTCCTAATGTTATATTTTCTTTCGGCTCTTCTGCTTTTCCTAGTTCTTACATTAATTCCTCTACTCAGTTCATTCAGTACTGATAGTTCACTTCTAAGTTGTTCGATTTCTTTTTCTATTTTTCTTTTCCAAGGTGGATCTTCATGTCTGCGAGACTGCCTTGTTTTTATTTTGATATTCAATTTTTTTGTTGCTGCTATTGCTGATGCATATATTACTTCGTCGAGATTTGTATGAGTGTCTTCATCCAGTATTAATTTCAGTGCTGCATATTTTGCTTGTCTAGTCCTTACTAGTCTTTTCACTGGGAACTTTCAGGCAAATATAATACATAATATTGTGGATCCAAAATGCAAATTATGTGACAAATATCAGGAAGCCATAGACTGTCTAATCTCATGGTGTTTTGTACTTGCGCCAAATGAATATAAAATCATCACGATAGAGTGTGGCAATATTTACACTAATGTACAATTACTTTAGAAAATATGTTAACAAACACCGGTATGAACATCACCCGGAATCAGTTACAGAAATAGATGTCACCATTCTATGGGATTACCCTATCTTCACAGACAGGGAAATTGAAACAAATAGGCCGGGCATAATTGTCAAAAACCGAAAAGAAGAACGTGTCTATTAATTGATATGATTTGTCCAGCGGATTGTAAAATAGCAACCAAAGAATTTGAAAAACTATTGAAGTGTAAGGAACTGGAAATCGAAATAGAAAAACATGTGGAAATTGAGAACAAGAATAATACCAGTCACAGCAGGTGCACTTGGAATGATAAAAAAGAAACACAACAACACATTGAAAAAATAACTGAAAATTCCAGCTTAAGTGAAACACAAAACATTACCTTGATAAGTACAGCCCACACACTAAGAAGAACTGTGTCCATGTAACGCTAGTGATGTTATGGGAGTTAGAAAAACAAATGCGTTCTAGCCATAACAACACACCACTACCTTCTTTAGGCTTTCCTGCAGACTTGGTAGGTAGTGTAACCATAACAGAAATCGAAATAATAATAATAATAATAATAATAATAATAATAATAATAATCCCTATCCTATGGAATTACACCATCTACACAGACAGAAAAATTGAAGCAAATAGGCCAGACATTATTGTTAAAAACCAGAAAGAAAAAAACTTGCCTATTAATTGATATCGCTTGTTCAGCGGATTGTAACATAGCAACCCAGGAATTCAAAAAACTGTCAAAATATAAAGACCTGGAAATTGAAAATGAAAAAATGTGGAAATTGAAAACAAGTATCGTACCAGTGATAGTGGGTGCACCTGGATTGATAAAAAATAGAACAAAAAACACTTTGAAAAAATCCCTGGAAATAAAAAAAATCGTTTTGTTAAGTACAGCCCACACACTAAGGAGAACTTTGTCTATGTAACGCTAGGGATGTTAGGGAGATATGAAAAAACATGAAATGGAGCCATAACAACACACTACAACCTGCCTTAGGTCTTCCTGCAGACTTGGTAGGTAGTGTGACCATAACAGAAATCGAAATATAATAATAATAATAATAATAATAATAATAATAATAATAATAATAATAATAATAATAATAATTGTCTTGTTAAGTACAGCCCACACACTAAGGAGAACTTTGTCTATGTAACGCTAGAGGTGATAGGGGAGATAGAAAAAACATGAAATGGAGCCATAGCAACACACCACGACCTGCCTTAGGTCTCCCCGCAGACTTGGTTGTTAGTGCGACCATAGCAGAAACTGAAATATGAATAATAATAATAATAATAATAATAATAATAATAATGTGGATCCAAAATGCAGGTTTTGTGATAAACACCAAGAAACAATAGACCATCTATTCTCAGGATGTTTTGTATTTGCCCCAAATGAATATAAAAATCGTCACGATAGAGTGGGGCAATATTTACATTGGACAATGTGCAAACACTATGGAAAATATGTAAACAAACACTGGTATGAACATCACCCGGCAGCGGTTACAGAAATAGAAAATGTCACCATTCAATGGGATTACACCATCTACACAGACAGAAAAATTGAAGCAAATAAGCCGGATATTATTGTTAAAAACCAGAAAGAAAAACACTTGCCTATTAATTGATATGGCTTGTCCAGCGGATTGTAACATAGCAACCAAAAAATTAAAAAACTGTCAAAATATAAAGACCTGGAAATAGAAAAAATGTGGAAATTGAAAACAAGAATCGTGTCAGTGATAGTAGGTGCACTTGGAATGATAAAAAATGGAACAAAACAACACATTGAAAGAATCCCTGGAAACCCCAGCTTAAGAGATATACAAAAAATTGTCTTATTAAGTACAGCCCACACACTAAGGAAAACTTTATGTATGTAATGCTAGGGATGATAGGGAAGATAGAAAAACATGAAATGGAGTCATAACAACACGCCACGACCTGCCTTAGGTCTCCCCGCAGACTTGGTTGGTAGTGAGACCAAAGCAGAAATCGAAATATGATGAAAAATGACATAATAATAATAATACAAGAGTTGTGCCAGTGATATTAGGTGCACTTGGAATGATAAAAAATGGAACAAAACAACACATTAAAAGAATCCCTGGAAACCCCAGCTTAAGAGATATACAAAAACTTGTCTTATTAAGTACAGCTCACACACTAAGGAGAGCTTTGTCTATGTAACGCTAGAGGTGATAGGGGAGATAGAAAAAACATGAAATGGAGCCATAACAACACGCCACGACCTGCTTTAGGTCTCCCCGAAGACTTGGTTGGTAGTGAGACCAAAGCAGAAATCGAAATATGATGAAAAATGACATAATAATAATAATACAAGAGTTGTGCCAGTGATATTAGGTGCACTTGGAATGATAAAAAATGGAACAAAACAACACATTAAAAGAATCCCTGGAAACCCCAGCTTAAGAGATATACAAAAACTTGTCTTATTAAGTACAGCTCACACACTAAGGAGAGCTTTGTCTATGTAACGCTAGAGGTGATAGGGGAGATAGAAAAAACATGAAATGGAGCCATAACAACACGCCACGACCTGCCTTAGGTCTCCCCGCAGACTTGGTTGGTAGTGAGACCAAAGCAGAAATCGAAATATGATGAAAAATGACATAATAATAATAATACAAGAGTTGTGCCAGTGATATTAGGTGCACTTGGAATGATAAAAAATGGAACAAAACAACACATTAAAAGAATCCCTGGAAACCCCAGCTTAAGAGATATACAAACACTTGTCTTATTAAGTACAGCTCACACACTAAGGAGAGCTTTGTCTATGTAACGCTAGAGGTGATAGGGGAGATAGAAAAAACATGAAATGGAGCCATAACAACACGCCACGACCTGCCTTAGGTCTCCCCGAAGACTTGGTTGGTAGTGAGACCAAAGCAGAAATCGAAATATGATGAAAAATGACATAATAATAATAATACAAGAGTTGTGCCAGTGATATTAGGTGCACTTGGAATGATAAAAAATGGAACAAAACAACACATTAAAAGAATCCCTGGAAACCCCAGCTTAAGAGATATACAAAAACTTGTCTTATTAAGTACAGCTCACACACTAAGGAGAGCTTTGTCTATGTAACGCTAGAGGTGATAGGGGAGATAGAAAAAACATGAAATGGAGCCATAACAACACGCTACGACCTGCCTTGGGTCTCCCCGCAGACTTGGTTGGTAGTGAGACTAAAGCAGAAATCGAAATATGATGAAAAATGACATAATAATAATAATACAGAGTTGTGCCAGTGATATTGAGGTACACTTGGAATGATAAAAAATGGAACAAAACAACACATTAAAAGAATCCTGGAAACCCCAGCTTAGAGATATACAAAAACTTGTCTTATTAAGTACAGCTCACACACTAAGGAGAGCTTTGTCACCATGTAACGCTAGAGGTGATAGGGGAGATAGAAAAAAACATGAAATGGAGCCATAACAACACGCCACATTACCTTAGGTCTCCCCGCAGACTTGGTTGGTAGTGAGACCAAAAGCAGAAATCGAAATATGATGAAAAATGACATAATAATAATAATACAAGAGTTGTGCCAGTGATATTGGAGTGCACTTGGAATGATAAAAAATGGAACAAAACAACACATTAAAAGAATCCTGGAAACCCCAGCTTAAGAGATATACAAAAACTTGTCTTATTAAGTACAGCTCACACACTAAGGAGAGCTTTGTCTATAACGCTAGAGGTGATAGGGGAGATAGAAAAAACATGAAATGGAGCCATAACAACACGCCACGACCTGCTTTAGGTCTCCCCGAAGACGGTTGGTAGTGAGACCAAAGCAGAAATCGAAATATGATGAAAAATGACATAATAATAATAATACAAGAGTTGTGCCAGTGATATTAGGTGCACTTGGAATGATAAAAATGGAACAAAACAACACATTAAAGAATCCCTGGAAACCCCAACTTAAGAGATATACAAAAAACTTGTCTTATTAAGTGCAGCTCACACATAAGGAGAGCTTTGTCTATGTAACGCTAGAGGTGATAGGGAGATAGAAAAAACATGAAATGGAGCCATAACAACACGCCACGACCTGCCTTAGGTCTCCCCGCAGACTTGGTTTGGTAGTGAGACCAAAGCAGAAATCGAAATATGATGAAAAATGACATAATAATAATAATACAAGAGTTGTGCCAGTGATATTAGGTGCACTTGGAATGATAAAAAATGGAACAAAACAACACATTAAAAGAATCCCTGGAAACCCCAGCTTAAGAGATATGAAACACACTTGTCTTATTAAGTACAGCTCACACACTAAGGAGAGCTTTTGTCTATGTAACACTTTAAATTGATAGGGGAGATAGAAAAAACATGAAATGGAGCCATAACAACACGCCACGACCTGCCTTAGGTCTCCCCGAAGACTTGGTTGGTAGTGAGACCAAAGCAGAAATCGAAATATGATGAAAAATGACATAATAATAATAATACAAGAGTTGTGCCAGTGATATTAGGTGCACTTGGAATGATAAAAAATGGAACAAAACAACACATTAAAAGAATCCCTGGAAACCCCAGCTTAAGAGATATACAAAAACTTGTCTTATTAAGTACAGCTCACACACTAAGGAGGCTTTGTCACAATAACGCTAGAGGTGATAGGGGAGATAGAAAAAACATGAAATGGAGCCATAACAACACGCTACGACCTGCCTTAGGTCTCCCCGCAGACTTGGTTGGTAGTGAGACTAAAGCAGAAATCGAAATATGATGAAAAATGACATAATAATAATAATACAAGAGTTGTGCCAGTGATATTAGGTGCACTTGGAATGATAAAAAATGGAACAAAACAACACATTAAAAGAATCCCTGGAAACCCCAGCTTAAGAGATATACAAAAACTTGTCTTATTAAGTACAGCTCACACACTAAGGAGAGCTTTGTCTATGTAACGCTAGAGGTGATAGGGGAGATAGAAAAAACATGAAATGGAGCCATAACAACACGCCACGACCTGCCTTAGGTCTCCCCGCAGACTTGGTTGGTAGTGAGACCAAAGCAGAAATCGAAATATGATGAAAAATGACATAATAATAATAATACAAGAGTTGTGCCAGTGATATTAGGTGCACTTGGAATGATAAAAAATGGAACAAAACAACACATTAAAAGAATCCCTGGAAACCCCAGCTTAAGAGATATACAAAAACTTGTCTTATTAAGTACAGCTCACACACTAAGGAGAGCTTTGTCTATGTAACGCTAGAGGTGATAGGGGAGATAGAAAAAACATGAAATGGAGCCATAACAACACGCCACGACCTGCCTTAGGTCTCCCCGCAGACTTGGTTGGTAGTGAGACCAAAGCAGAAATCGAAATATGATGAAAAATGACATAATAATAATAATACAAGAGTTGTGCCAGTGATATTAGGTGCACTTGGAATGATAAAAAATGGAACAAAACAACACATTAAAAGAATCCCTGGAAACCCCAGCTTAAGAGATATACAAAAACTTGTCTTATTAAGTACAGCTCACACACTAAGGAGAGCTTTGTCTATGTAACGCTAGAGGTGATAGGGGAGATAGAAAAAACATGAAATGGAGCCATAACAACACGCCACGACCTGCCTTAGGTCTCCCCGAAGACTTGGTTGGTAGTGAGACCAAAGCAGAAATCGAAATATGATGAAAAATGACATAATAATAATAATACAAGAGTTGTGCCAGTGATATTAGGTGCACTTGGAATGATAAAAAATGGAACAAAACAACACATTAAAAGAATCCCTGGAAACCCCAGCTTAAGAGATATACAAAAACTTGTCTTATTAAGTACAGCTCACACACTAAGGAGAGCTTTGTCTATGTAACGCTAGAGGTGATAGGGGAGATAGAAAAAACATGAAATGGAGCCATAACAACACGCCACGACCTGCCTTATGTCTCCCCGCAGACTTGGTTGGTAGTGAGACCAAAGCAGAAATCGAAATATGATGAAAAATGACATAATAATAATAATACAAGAGTTTTGCCAGTGATATTAGGTGCACTTGGAATGATAAAAAATGGAACAAAACAACACATTAAAAGAATCCCTGGAAACCCCAGCTTAAGAGATATACAAAAACTTGTCTTATTAAGTACAGCTCACACACTAAGGAGAGCTTTGTCTATGTAACGCTAGAGGTGATAGGGGAGATAGAAAAAACATGAAATGGAGCCATAACAACACGCCACGACCTGCCTTAGGTCTCCCCGCAGACTTGGTTGGTAGTGAGACCAAAGCAGAAATCGAAATATGATGAAAATGACATAATAATAATAATACAAGAGTTGTGCCAGTGATATTAGGTGCACTTGGAATGATAAAAAATGGAACAAAACAACACATTAAAAGAATCCCTGGAAACCCCAGCTTAAGAGATATACAAAAACTTGTCTTATTAAGTACAGCTCACACACTAAGGAGAGCTTTGTCTATGTAACGCTAGAGGTGATAGGGGAGATAGAAAACATGAAATGGAGCCATAACAACACGCCACGACCTGCCTTAGGTCTCCCCGCAGACTTGGTTGGTAGTGAGACCAAAGCAGAAATCGAAATATGATGAAAAATGACATAATAATAATAATACAAGAGTTGTGCCAGTGATATTAGGTGCACTTGGAATGATAAAAAATTGAACAAAACAACACATTAAAAGAATCCCTGGAAACCCCAGCTTAAGAGATATACAAAAACTTGTCTTATTAAGTACAGCTCACACACTAAGGAGAGCTTTGTCTATGTAACGCTTGAGGTGATAGGGGAGATAGAAAAAACATGAAATGGAGCCATAACAACACGCCACGACCTGCCTTAGGTCTCCCTCGAAGACTTGGTTGGTAGTGAGACCAAAGCAGAAATCGAAATATGATGAAAAATGACATAATAATAATAATACAAGAGTTGTGCCAGTGATATTAGGTGCACTTGGAATGATAAAAAATGGAACAAAACAACACATTAAAAGAATCCCTGGAAACCCCAGCTTAAGAGATATACAAAAACTTGTCTTATTAAGTACAGCTCACACACTAAGGAGAGCTTTGTCTATGTAACGCTAGAGGTGATAGGAGAGATAGAAAAAACATGAAATGGAGCCATAACAACACGCCTCGACCTGCCTTAGGTCTTCCCGCAGACTTGGTTGGTAGTGCGGCCATAGCAGTAATCGAAATATGATGAAAAATGACAACATCATAATAATAACAGGTCGGGAATACCAGAATCAAGCAGTTCCAAAAATCTAAATACCTGGGAAGCGTTATAACAGAAGACGGAAAGCGCGGCACAGAGATCCGAAGGCGAGTTGGCATGGCGAAGGACGCGTTCCAGAAGTTGAGTAAAGTATTAAGAAACAGGACAATTTCGCTAAAAACTAGGAAGAGAGTACTGGATTGCTACGTGCTGTCCATCCTTCAATACGGCAGTGAATGCTGGACAATACCATCAAAGATGAAGGAAAAACTTGAAGCAACTGAAATGTGGTTCTACAGAAGGATGCTGCGAATCTCATGGATCGAGCATGTGAGCAATGATGAGGTTTTGGAAATGATGGAAACAAAAAGGAAATTAATACTGAGTATCAGAAAGAGACAGCTGAAGTTCCTGGGACATGGAATGAGGAAGGAGGGCCTGAAGAATCTGATACTAACAGGCCAGATAGAGAGAAAAAGAGACAGGGGAAAGCAACGGATAACATATTTGAAGGACCTAATCAGGTGGATGACGGAACGAGGATTGCATGGTGTAACAGGAGAAGGCGTGCTCAGAGCCACCAGGGATAGGGAAACGTGGAAAGCCATGATCGCCTACGTCCTGAAGGGACAGGGCACATAGAATAATAATAATAACAAACTTCTGCGACTTTGACGGAAATAAAATTGCAAGAAAGTTACAGACATATCTTATAATAGCACACAGACAGAGCAATCAAAGCTAATCCCCCAGACATCGCGATCAAAGACTAGAAAAATAGACTGTGCTTTCTTATTACCATAGCAGTTCCTGTCGTGTATCTTTGAAGTTCGTCAAAAGCTATCAAAATACAAGGATCTTGAATTAGAAATCTGAAAAGTGTGGCTCATAAAGACATCAATAATTCCAGTTGTGGTTGGAGCCCTCGGCTTGATTGGAAAAGAGACTGGTTAATGTTTCGTTGATTCAGACTTAAGTGAACTCCCTACAGCTTAAAAGTTTAATGCAGAAATTATCATCAGAAGGTTGTCATCATCAGAAAACTGGTTGTCAGTTGGCATGTGTGGATTAGTGTAGAAGAGTGGAATAATAAAATATACATTTTGAATGTTAAAATAGAAATTTATTAAAGGAAAGAAATACACAAGTTGTAGAAGTTAATGCTCAATTAGAAACATTAATAAGTTGAGTGCAGAGTTCGTATTCAATGATAAAGTTGAGTTAAGGGTATCAAGATTCATAGAAAATGTTCATAGTAGTAATTGTTGAAAAGGATAAAAGAGAAAGAGAACAAGGTGCGACCTGACCTTATCTCTGGGTCGATTTGAAGTTGCCGCTACATGTTAGTTGTTTCGTCACGCGGCTCCCATCTGTGTAATGTCTGACGATGGTGAAGTCCTTTATATGTCCTTTTGAATTTCGCACTGGATCGCTAAGTCCTCAAGTCGCTCCCATTGGCCAAAAATCATTTTAACACCTACTTGCGAAATCTGGTTTCGATTTTTTCGTTAAGCAGATGGTCAATCGTTTTTCTATTTGGGAAAACCAGGATTTCACAAATCGTTGTGAATTTTTGTAAAAGTGAAGGAGTAGGTTGATTTTAATTAATTTCTTTTCTGCTACAACTTCTTGAAGGGATTCTTGGTAGGCCTTGTCTTAAAGAAAAACAAAAAGAAAAAAATTCTCACAAGTATAACTCACGGTTTATGAAGGACATTATCAATGTAGAATATACGTGTTCTTAGGTTTTAAAATGTCCATTGAAAAATGTCATGATGCCGTTTCTGACATTAGGTTTCTGGTTGGGATCCGGAAGGAAATGTGTATACAGCAGAAATCAAAAGAAATAATAATAATATCGTAAAATGAACCATTCAACTAGCAATGATAAGTGTAGTGATTAAGGACAGGTGCGTTGTGGTGCAGTGGATATCGACTCGGAACGACAAATCGGGAAGCCGAGTTCGAATTCCAGTTGAATTCCTTGCATTCACTTACGCACAAATACCCTTGGGAAAGATATTAATTCGTCTCTCCCCTGCAGTCATGGGTTAAATAATAAGACAGATTGAGTTCTATAGCCTTGACTGGCAACCAGTCTACCACAGAAAGCAATGGCAACATACTGTGGGATAATCTTCTACCCAGTCAGTCATGTCTCTTTCGAGATATGATCGCTCAAAGCGTGTATAACGTATAGCACTTAACTGACTGACTGAATATAATAGTTGGAGACATGATTAAGGCTTCTGCTGGGCATAAAGTGGTGGGGTCGATTTTCTATTGTTATGAAGTAATAAATTAATCCCCCACTAATTATTACTTAATAATATAATACATTTTCCCCTCTAGCTATGAGTCAAATAGTAGGACAGATTGGGTTCTATAGTCTTGGCTGGCAACCAGTCTATTGCAGAAAGCAATGGCAACCTACTGCGGGATAATTTTCTACCCAGTCAGTCATGTCTTGAAAGAGACATGATCGCCCAAAGCGTGTGTATGGCACTTAACTGATTTTCTTAGCTTAGCTTAGATGTGGTAAAAGGCCAAAAGTATGGTACAGCCAATGAGGATCGAACGCACTCGTAATTGTGCTGGTGAGACAAGCTTGCTAATAATTATACCACATCGAATTGCCCGTAGTGATAAAAGGAAAATGAGACGTCTTTTCAGTGAGTGAGTAACCGCATACTTTTGATTTTTATGTCCACACTGCTTAGATCTTCAAATGGTCTATCTTTGAAACTGGACACATTTCTTCTTAAATATAGCAAATTTTAAACTATATACCCCCCCTCTCTCTCTTACGCTCTCACACCCCGATTGAGCACTCTGGAAGAATGGTTGACTTTGAAAAACAGTAGCTACTCTGGCATCTACGCATTGCTCATTCAGTAATGAATTAGAGCATGCTAGCTACTGGCGTATCATCACACGCTAAAAATCTGCCTCCTTCTCCTGAGCGTCCATAGCTCAGAGGTAGAATCGCCGACTGACGCCAATTTGGTCGGGTGTCAGTCCTGTGTAAAAAAGCAATAGGATGACTATATATATATATATATATATTTTTTTTTTTTTTTAATCACATCACCCCAAGATATATATATATATATATCTGCAGACAGATCTGTTTCGCTGTATCACAGCTCATCAGTACGGTTAAATATCTGATTGCTTTTTACCCAGGATTGGAACCCGACCGAACTGGCGTCATATATATATTTTATTTGTAGACGAGTTATTATGCGTAATGACTAGTTTACAAATGGAAAATACTCGAAACCTCTACAATATAATTGTATTGAACACTTTTTAATACAAATGTGCACAGGTCTAATCTTATTATGACCAGAAACTAAGTAAGTAAACAATCAATCAATCAATCAATGTATATATATATATGTATGTGTGTGTGTGTGTGTGTGTGTGTGTGTGTGTGTGTGAAAAAGTGTGAGAAGCTGTAAACCTTATGTTTAAAGTGTAAATTTATTATTGTTATTATTATTAATATGATTTATCTTTTGCATAATACCATCTTCTTCTGTGTGCCTTGTCCTTTCAGGACGTAGGTGATCATGGCTTTCCACATCTTCCTATCCCTGGTGGCTCTTAACACGCTTTCTCCTGTTACACCACGCAAACCCCGTTCTGTTATCCACCTGATCAGGCCCTTCAAATAGGTTATCCCCTGATTTAGCCTGTCTCTTTTTCCTTCTATCTGGCCTGTTAGTATCAGATTCTCCAAGCCCTCCTCCTTCATTGCATGTCTCAGAAACTTCAGCTGTCTCTTCTTGATGCCCACTAATAATTTTCTTTTCGTTTCCATCATTTCCAAAACCTCATCATTGCTCACATGCTCGATCCATGAGATTCGCAGCATCCTTCTGTAGAACCACATTTCAGTTGCTTCAAGTTTTTCCTTCATCTTTGATGGTATTGTCCAGCATTCACTGCCATATTGAAGAACTGACATTACACAGCAATCCGATACTCTCTTCTTTGTTTCTAGTGAAAGTTTCTTATGTCTTAATACTTTACTCAGCTTCTGGAATGCGTCTTTCGTCATGCCAATTCGCCTTTGGATCTCTGTGTCGCGCTTTCCGTCTTCTGTTAGAACACTTCCCAGGTATTTAAATTTTTGTACCTGCTTGATTTTAGTATACCTCACCTGTATTTGGCATTTTGGGCTGCTCTTAAGTGTCCATAATTATATTTGTCTCGCTACATGTGTTTCGAGTCCAGAGTAAGCTCTCTTCAGGCGAATAAATTTCTGACTATACATATTGAGATCCGTTTATCTTTTGAACCACCCTATTTCTGCTCTCCATATCGCTCATTCAGTAAAATGAATTAGAGCACTCTGGCTATTGGGCGCGTATAATTATAATATACACGCTAAAAAATCTGCCTTCTACGGAACGCCCATAGCCCAGAGGTAGAATCGCCGACTGACGCCAATTCGGTCGGGTTTCAATCCTGGGTTAAAAAGCAATCGGAGTCTAACCGTACTGATGAGCTGTGATACAGCGAAACAGATCTGTCTGCGGATGACTATATATATATATTATCTATCTATCTATTGTTGTATAGATAGATAGATAGATAGATAGATAGATAGATAGATAGATAGATAGATAGATAGATAAGATTGAGATAGATAGATAGATAGATAGATAGATAGATAGATATGTGTCGGTATGTTAGAGAGAGAGAGAGAGAGAGAGAGAGAGAGAGAGAGAGAGAGAGAGTGAGTGAATGAGTAAGAAATGGGTGTAGTTCCACGTTTTTCTTTCTTTCTTTTTTTTACTACCCTTGCAGATTTCAGTCTCTCTGTGATTAACAGATTTGGCGTTCAAGCATTCAGGCTGGGTGGATTGATTTTTATGTTAAAAAAAAAATCAATAACAAATTATTGAACTAAGTTCAATGGTGAGCCTCCTCCTCCACATTTTTTTAAAATTCTAATTTATAATGTTGCCTTCAGACACGATTCCTGATTCCTTTCTGTTGTTCGTACCATAAGCATTATATTTTCTTCCATTCCCCAGATTTTCGGATTCACTCAATCATTTATTTGAAGCAGAATATATTTTTTCAATAAAAGGAATTCTCATCTTTTTTGTCTTCTTTGCCTATTCGTCCGCATTTTTTACTTATTCACTCATTCGTTCTTTTCCTCCTGAATTTTAAGCTCATTCTGATAAAAGACTTAAATGGCCTCTAATAACTGATCATAGATTTAAACTACGTATTTAGTGAAACGATGTTTTTAATGACATCTTCAGGTAATCATGGCTCTCTACAACTTTCTTTTATTTATTACTAGCAGTATAGCCCGGCGTTGCTCGGGTGTAATGAAAGCTTTAAAACTAATCATGGTCCTGGAGCTCAGACTCTTTGGACGTTGGCACGAAAGACTAAAAAGCAATAGTTGTTTCCAGTTAAAGCGAAACCGTAGACTGAAAGAAAAATGAATGGCTGTAAATCAAATTTTGATTTCCTGGTATCGATATCAAATTTTCTGCACTATTGTAAGAACTGCAACCTTGAAACTTCTTAATATCATTTCTTATGTTTTTGTCTATGAGTATATCGAATTTCAGTAAAATCGGACCACTCCTTCTATAACCCAATTTTTTCGATTATCGATTTCGATATTTATCGGGGGTACCTCGACACAAAACCTAGCTAAGAATACTCGCAGACGTTTATAGTACAACTGTGTAAATTTTCAAGAAAATCGGTTCAGCCATTTCGGAGTCTATAGGTAACGGACACACACACACACACACACACACACACACAGAGTTCCATTTATAAATAAGTTTAGATTTCTGAACTGGCACAATTTCTTGGGGAAAATAGTATAGTGATTTTGTAGTGTAGGGAGCTGGTTAATATTTCTTTGATTCGGCCTTGTGTCAGACTTAACCGAACTCCCTACAACTTACAAGTTTTATACTGAATTATAATCATCAGAAGGTTTTTCATCATCAGAAGGTTGTTTGTCGGCAGGTTGGAATATGTGGAATTGTGTGGAATAGCGTAAGAAGAATAAAATATACATTTTGCATTTTAAAATAGAAATGTATTAAAGGAAAGACTAACACAAGTTGTAAGAGTTAATGTGCAATTGAAACATTATTAAGAGGTTAAGGGTAGAGTTCGTACAAAATATTCGTAGTAGTAATTGTTGAAAGAGATAAGGAAAAAGAGATAGAGGACAATGTCCGGGTCGCTTGAAGTTTGAAGTTACATTTTAGATGTGTGTCTCTCGTTCGCTGCTCCCATCTCTCAGTCTCTGACGCTGCGAAGTCATTTTTTTTTTTAATCATATCACCCCGAGCAAGGCGGTAACGCCACTGAAGCGCAGGGGACTACGTAGGAGTGAAAAGATTAGAAAAGAGAAAGCCGGAGACCACATCCTAAACAAGGAACAAGGGATGAGCCTCTTCACCTGTTCAAAAGACGTGGGTGGAGTGTGAACCGGGCGATAGTTCAGTCTATCTACTCCAATTTAAAAAAAAAAAAAGGAAAAGATTGGAAAAGAGAAATCCAGAAACCACATCCTAAACAAGGAACAAGGGATGAGTCTCTTCACCTGTTCAATAGACGTGGGTGGAGTGTGAACCGAGCGATAGTTTAGTCTAATAATTGTTATTGCAATATTTTGTTAAAGCTGTTAAGTTTAAATATCTAATGATGCAATATGGGAATTTCTACGGGTATTTTATAATCATGGAGCACGCAAGCTTTTATTCAATCATTAAGTTAAGAATCATGATTCATCAGTAAATTCAAGTCGAAAAGCCTTAAAATTCCAAGGGTATTTCTAGTAGTGATTGTACGAGAAATAAATATACGTTGAGGAATTTTTTTTAATTGTCAAACAAACTTAAGTGATTTTTAAAAAATAATTACGTAACTTAAGAAAAATATGAACCAATCATAAAATACCGCTACTTTAATGTAAACAATTTGCGATATGTTATTTTTACACAGAAAGAGAAAGATAAGTATCGTTGAATTTTTAATTTAAGTTTTTATGGAATCAAGGGAAGTATTTAAAATTATAGCTGTTCCCTTCGTGGGTATTTAAAATGGTAAAAGAATATTGGCTCGGAACGAGAGCTCGGAGAGCCGAGTTCAAATTTCACTAGAGTTCGTACGTTCACTTACTCGCAACTACCTTCAGAAAAGGTGTGAATCCAGCTATTCCCTCCAGGTGTGGGTTAAATTAAACAGTAGGACTTTAATCTGGAAAAATCATTGTTGTCTCCCAAAATTGTTAATGCAATATTCACTCTCAAATATATATTCTTAGAATCCCCAAAATAAGTTTAAATAACCCACGAAGTGTTGATAAGCAGTAAAAAAAAACAAAACAAAACAAAACAAAAAACGTATATATATATATATATATATATATATATATATATATATATATATATATATATATATATCCCTGTACGCTCACTCGATCAGAATATGGCGCAAGTTCCAAAGTGAGATTCTGACGCGTACACAGGACTAGGGACAAAATATGTTCAAGCCCCTTCGGCACTTTAAAGGAGCCGACTCATGCGCCAGCGATTAACCTCTCTCAAGAAGGTGAGGTATGGACTGGTGGGGCAGCGGCCTAAGGCTAGAGCACATTACAATTTAACCCCGAGTGGATTTTGGCCAGTCCTGGGAAGTAAGAATGTTGAGAAAGGCATGAACTCACTTCTACCGATAGATTTAGAGATTGTACCTTGCTGCTAGTACCTAATACAACTTGTTGAATGTTTGTTATTTGTGAAGGTGGACACTGGAATATCGGATCCATAAATGACTCCTTACAGTACCTTGACGATCAGAGGATGATATGATATTGATTTGATATTTGAAACTAAAATGGTGGCACTTAACTTCAAAAAGAAAGACGGTGGCATAAAATTCAAAATGTTTCTGACAGAAATTAAAAAACGAAAACGTGGTAGTTGGGATGACAAAATGACAAAAAATAACAATAACAAGAGCTTTAATATGTAGCAGCCTAGAGAGGTACCGGCCGAAATTTAAAAAAAAATTAAAAAAAGAAAAAGCAAGACTATAAACTTGAATAAATAATAAAAACAAAAACAAAAAATGAATTTTAGATGCAGAGACTCCAGCGAAAGTGTCATAAACAGGAGATGAGGATATTAGCTCCACTAAGTCATTAAGAATATTTTTGTCGTTTTAGTTTAGACAAATTTCGCACTGGATCGCTAAGTCCGTTCAAGTTTTACAAGTCGCTCTCATTGGTCAAAAATCATTTTAACACCTACTTGCAAAAGCACATGGTCAATCCTTTTTCTATTTGGGAAAAACCAGGATTTCACACGTCTTTGTGAGTTTTTGTAAAAGTTAAGAAGAGAGATGATTTTAAATAATTTCTTATCCGCTACAATTTCATATTGCCTTTGGGGAAAGTTAATGGGCGGGGATGTAAAAATATTCAACGAGTCTTCAAAGGAAAAGGAAGGAAAAGAACAAAAAAAAAAATAAATAAATAAATAAAAATAAAAAACAGTAGATTAAGTCGAAATTCATTTTTTCCATATTCCAGAAATCAATGAGGTGTTTTGCAAAAATTGTTTCTTTTTTTTTTTTTTAAGTTCAGTTCTGAATACAATTTTCATATAACAGGGAATAAACAAGACAAGGAAAGATTTCTTAATGACCCCTCTTATTGCTTCAACTCGGACTTTTACCCTGACTATCATGTGAAATGTTTACTTGATACGTTGTCCATTTATTTGTACGTAAAGAAATTCAAATACTTGGGAAGTGTTTTGACAGAGGATAGAAAATGCGACATTAGCATGGCCAAAGATGCATTTCAGAAGCTAACCAAAGTACTGAAAAACAGGAAAATCTCATTAGAAACAAAGAATAGAGTACTGGACTGCTATGTGGTATCTGTCCTTCTGTATGGAAGTGAATGCGAGACGATCTCATCAAAGATGAAGGAGAGGCCTGAGGCAGCAGAAATGTGGTTTTACAGAAGGATGCTGAGGATACCATGGACGGAGCACGTGTTCAACTATGAGGTGCTAGAAAGGATGCGAACGAGAAGAAAACTGATAATAAATATCAGGAAGAGACAATGGGGTTCCTGGGTCACGTAATGAGGAAGGAGGGTCTGGAGAACTTAATACTCACAGGTCAGGTAAATGAAAGGAGAGACAGGGGAAAGCAGCGCGAGACGTACTTCTTAGGTCTCAGCAAATGGTTAACGAAGCGGGGCTTAGAAGAGATACCAAGAGAAAAATTATTGAGAGCGACAAGAAACAAAGTCAAGTGGAAGTCCATGATCGCTTATGTCCTGAAGGGACACGGCACATTTCGCGAGTAAGATGAACTGTTCAAGTCATCAGTTCCTTCATTCATACGTTTCTTGGACTTAAATCTTATTCATTCAGACCTGCTTTGAAAAATCATCATAGCCATAAACTCTTGGATAACATTTAACTGAAATTACTAGGAGTGGGGGATCTCACAAAAGATTAAGGTCCTGGGTATGACGGTAAACTGCATCCGGCAGCAAGGCCTCTGATTGCGAGGTTGTGAGGAGCATGGAGCCACTTCTTAATTGCTGTTGTTCCCAGGTCAACTCTGACCCGGAGCGGTAACACCTGTTAGGGTCCCAACAATAGGCAAATAGCTAACTCCCAAACTGCGGTCAAAATACTATGAAAGCATAAAAATAGACTTTTATAGAAATATATACAGTTTTTAAAGAAAAATATTACTAATAATACATTTTTTAAGGAAAAAAAACAACTTATTACCATAACATATTTTTGAAGGAAAAAAAAAATTCTCAGCAAAACATTTTTGAAAACGAGACTAGAAGACATTGGTCATTATGAACCTCACTTCGCAGCGAGCCATTCTCTCTCTCCCTCTTTCTCAACTAACCCAAGATGGCGGATAACACAAGTAAATTCTCTGGGAAAATTAAAGAACGGAAACCTAGTTCGATATTTCTGCCCAACTTTTTCAGTCTGTCTTACCTAACTGGTATGTTGATTTCCGCTTTTTATTTTAATTTTTTATTTTAATTTTAATTTTTGTCTGTTTTATTTTTGTCTTTAATTTGTCTGAATTTTTTAACAAAGGTAGTATTCTGCTATTGTAAATAATTTTTGCGTTTAAATCTCGTTTCGACTTATACTAAGTTAAAACTTAATTTTTTTTTCATTATTGGAGTAGATAGTACCCACCATCACCTGGTTTTACACTCTACCCCTTTCTTTTGAACAGGTGTAGAGGTGATCGCCTTGTTTCTTGTTTAGGAAGGGGTTTCCGGTACATTTTCCTTCGACTTCGGTTGCGGTTTCCAATCTTCTCACTTTCTTTTTTTTGTTTTTTGTTTTTTTTTCAATTGGATTAGATAAACTGAACTATCGCCCGGTTCACACTCCACCCACGCCTATTGAACAGGTGTAAAGACTCATCCCTTGTTCCCTGTTTAGGATGTGTTTTCCAGCTTTCTCTTTTCCAATATTTTCACTTTTCTCTTTTGTTTATTTTTTCAATTGGAGTAGATAGACTAAACTATCGCCCGATTCACACTCCACCCTCGTCTATTGAACAGGTGTAGAGGCTCATCCCTTGTTCCCTGTTTAGGATGTGGTTTCCGGCTTTCTCTTTTCCAATCTTTTCACTTTTCTTTTCTTTTGTATTTTTTTTTCAATTGGAGTAGATAGACTGAACTATCGCCCGGTTCTCACTCCACCCACGTCTATTGAACAGGTGTAGAAGCTCATCCCTTGTTCCCTGTTTAGGATGCGGTTTCCAACTTTCTCTTTTCCAATATTTTCACTTTTCTCTTTTGTTAATTTTTTTTTCAATTGGAGTAGATAGACTGAACTATCGCCCGGTTCACACTCCACCCACGTCTATTGTACAGGTGTAGAGGCTCGTCCCTTGTTCCCTGTTTAGGATGTGGTTTCCGGCTTTCTCTTTTCCAATCTTTTCACTTTTCTTTTCTTTTGTATTTTTTTTCAATTGGAGTAGATAGACTAAACTATCGCCCGGTTCACACTCCACTCACGTCTATTGAACAGGTGTAGAGGCTCATCCCTTGTTCCCTGTTTAGGATGTGTTTTCCGGCTTTCTCTTTTCCAATCTATTCACTCTTACGTAGCCCCCTGCACACCAGTGGCCTTACCGCCTTGCTTGGGGGGATGTGATTTAAAAAAAAGAATAAAAACACATTTTTTTAAATTAAAATCTGACTAAATCAACCTTTCCACTATAACCGAACATTATAAAATAAAAATACCTTAAAACCCTACCTTTTTGGCATTAAATAACCTACAGAGGTTGATATGCCGTTAAACAAAATTCAAAACTAAAAAAATCAAAAATAAAAAAAAAACAAAACAAAAGATTAAAAAAAAGCACACAGATTTTAAAAATCTAATTTTTTATTTAATGTTTACTTCAGGCAGTAAAAATAAAATGCAGTCAATTACCCTTTTGTTTATACCTGGAGCGCAAACAAGAAAATGTCTTTGTTCTTTGTTGTTTTTTTTTTAATCATTTCATTTCAAACAAGGCAATGAAGCCACTAGGACGCAAGGGAAGTTACTGAGTGTGAAAGAATAAGAGAAAAAGATAAACCTTTTAAGGGCGGGAATAATATAATAACAGAAATTTGAAGTAGTAGGGAGATGGTTAATGATTATTAAATTGGCCTTGTGTCATACATAACCAAACTTCCTACAACTTAGAATTTATTCGTTATCATCAGTAGAAATTAATGTTCAATGAGAACTTAAGGGCATCATGAGTTTGTAGCAGTCCTTGCAAGAGTGAGTTTATGTGTACGTAGGCAGGAACATATGTGTGTATGTATGTATGAGCGTTTATTGTTGGGTAGGATTGTCTTTGAAGTTATCGTTCAGGGTGAATGGTGAAAAGGAGGGAGGTAAGAGGTGAGAGGTGAGAGGTGAAAGATAGAGACAGTAATAATACGATCGCTTGATGTTTGTCGAGGAACGTGTTAATTACGTTCGTCTCTTAACTCTCTGACGACGGTCAAGCTTGCTCGTCTTTTATTTCGTTTGGGAATTCAATCCTGGATGTGATTCTGGTCCTTCCATTGGGCGACAAATATTTCGCATCGTGGTGTGAAATTTTGCGAGTTTTGTGTGTGTTAAGCAGAGTTTATAATTCGAGAAAATTCATTTATTTCTAACAAAATCAATGAGTCAGTGCTTAGCATTTGAATGTTAAATTCTAGAACTTGTTTTGTTCGCTACATATAAAGGAGAGAGAAGACAACCATTGAGATTGAATTTAAATTTTTGAAGCTCAGTTGACTGAGCGGTAAGAAACTAACTGGAACCGAAATGCTACGTTAGGACTGTTAACATTGCAGATTCTTTTTTGGAGTTTATCAAGAATCGCTAAATACACAGCAGAATTACCATACAAGATGTGACAGCAATTTTTAGTGCACAGATGAATGGTAGATATACAGGGTGTTGCATCATGAAATAGGCAATAAAAACAAAAGTTGTATATGCAGAGACCCGACAGTTTATTTAGCAACAGTTAGAGGTATATACTACATTAATTTTCACTGTAACTGCCGCTCTCAGCAGTGACTCTCAGGCCCTTTTGAAAGAATGCTGAGTTTTTTCTCAGATGAAAAGAATTTCATCCAGGATCGGACGAGCAACAAGCAGAAGGACAGATGGATCTGCAAAGACATCGAGGAGGTTTCCGTCGTGAAACATACGAAGTTTCCTTCCTCCGTCATGGTCCTTGGTGTCATCTCCAGCGAAGAGGACATCACGCCTCTGTTGTTCTTTCAAAAGGGCCTGAGAGTCATCGCTGAAATCTACCAGGAGGTGCTAAGGAGTGTGGTGAAGCCCTGGATGGACGAGATCGCCGTGGGACGTCCCTACATCTTCCAGCAGAACTCCGCTCCTGCACACAAGGCCGAGGCAACCCAGGCGTGGCTGCTCAACAATGTTCCTCACCACTGATCGCCAGACTTGTGGCTGCCTTTCTCATCCGACTGCAACCCCCTTGACTGTTTCTTCTGGCGTGTGATCGAGTCCAAGACCAACAATCACGCCCACAACACGGTCGACTCTCTGACAGCTGCTATTATGAAGGCGTTCGCCGTTATGGACAAGGACAAGGATATGGTCGCCAATGCATGTGGCTCATTTCACGCCAGCCTTGAGATGGTCGTTTCAGATTTCAGGCGGAAACGTTAAAAGTATAGAGTTTTCTCTATCTTTTATATATACTTCGATCTTAGACGAAACCGGAAAACCAATCCTAAACAGGAAACAAGGGATAAAGTATGGTGAATACGGAATTAAAAGTAACTATTCTATTCAATTTTACAAATTTCGAAATCCAGTGTGAAATCTTAATTTTGACCAATAGGAAAAAGGATTGACCCCGGACTGAAAGAAAAAGACGAAGTCAAATTTTGCTATTCGATGTTAAATTTATTTTCTAACCAATGAAAAGAAGCGATTGTAAAACTGAGAGAGAAGTTAACAAGCCGACGTGAAAAAGTCTTTTGCTATAAAATAGAGAAAGCGAGTCGAATCAGTCAGATGAGAGTGAGATCAGACACTGCCAAGATGTGACAAAAGAAATTTCAATCTGCTGACCCGGACATAAAGTCCCGAAAAACATTCGTTCTCCTTTTTCTTCTTGCTTGCTATTTTCTTTTATCACTTCTTCTTCATCCTCACCATTCTCGCCGTCCACAAGGAAGAAGAAGACAACAACAACAACAACAACAATATGACACTTCAAATGCCGCCTAAAAATTAACTTCGATAAGTATAATTTTCCTTTATTGCTTTACCTTCCGTTTCGCTTTCTCGTCGGCTATAAAAAGGAAAGTAACACAGATTTACAGTATTCAGTTCTATTAATAAAATTCCACTTATTTTACAAAAAAAACAAAAAAAACAAAAACAAAAAACAAAACAAAACAAAAAACAAAAACACACACATATTTATTTTTCCAACTATTCTTTCAACCTTCTGATATTTTAAATTGTGGGGACTTCGATTGTGTTTGGCACAAGGCTTATTTGACAAGCATAAGCGACGCCCCTGCACCCCTTACTCGGATATATAAAATCCCGTGATACATTTGTTCTGCTTTTATTTCTCGTGTGGTATTTTACTTTACCTCTTCTTCTTTATCCTCAACGGTCCCGCAAAAAAAGAAAAAAAGAAAAAAAGACAACAACAACAGTAACAACAAGTTACTTCAACTAACTACTAAATATTAACCCCGATAAGTATAATTTTCCTTTGTTGCTTTACCTTCCTTTTCACTTTTTCGCCGGCCATAAAAAAGGAAAGGAACACTGACTTTATTAGTAACCTGTTAATCTTTCTACATACACACATTCTGCTACTTACGACTACAAGCTCTGGATACACTTAACTCATTACTACTATTTTTCTTGGAACATTTAACTCCTACAAATCGATGTTATTCTGTTCTGTCAATAAAATTCTACTTCAAAAATACAAACGAAATATTTTATTCTTTCACATTCCAACATCAAACCTTCCACTTTCTGATGACCTTCTGATAAATCCTTAAGTTGTAGGGAGTTCGGTTATGTTTGACACAAGGCCAATTTAATAAATATTCAACCATCTTCCTACTGCTTCATTCTTACATGTTTTCTTTTTGTTGGAAATAAGGAGTGTAAAAAGATTCCATAATTTTCGACTTTCCAAGCGCTTTCACTGACCATTTTCAAGGATGTTATTTTTTCGAAGTTGTTATTTTGCCCTCATGTCTTGACTGTAATGTCATTTTTGTGTTTTTGAAAAGGAGAGTTCTTTAAAGCTATCATGTGACGAGCACGGCTGAAAATAGCTAGTGAAGTGGCTGAAATATTAGGATGTAAAAAAAGTATTGGCGGTTAATGGTAACAGTTCAATGTCAGACGTACTCCGATATGTTACAGGTTTGGAGTTTATAGCCCTTTCAATGTCAGAGATATAAATAAAAATAATCAGTTTTATCTCTACTCAGGGTTTTAAAAAGACAAGGCTTTGTGGTTTTTATTATTCTTTCGCACCTGCTTCCCATCCACGGGGAGTATAAGGGTATTCTTATACCTAATCTAAACTTATTAATAATGGAACTTTGTCTCTGTGTCTGTATGTGTGTGTGTCCGTTACCTATAGACTCCGAAACGGCTGAACCGATTTTCTGGAAAATTTACACAGTTGTATTATAAGCGTCTGCGAGTGTTCTTAGCTAGGTTTTGTGTCGAGGTACCCCCGATAAATATCAAAAATCGATAATCAAAAAAATCGGGTATTCCGATTTTAATCAAATTTGATACACTCATAGACAAAGACATAAGAAACGATATTCAGAAGTTTCAAGGTTACAGTTCTTACAATAGTGCAGAAAATCGATAATATATATATATATATATATATTTTTTTTTTTTTTTTTTTTTTTTAATCATATCACCCCAAGCAAGGCAGTAACGCCACTGAAGCGCAGGGGGCTATGTAAGAGTGAAAAGATTGGAAAAGAGAAAACCGGAAACCACATCCTAAACAGGGAAATATATATATATATATATATATATATATATATATATATATATATATATATATATATAAAAGGCAAGATGTTTGTGTGTGTGTCTGTCTATCTGCCTGTATGTCTGTATTTTTTTCAGCCCTTTTATTTTAGTTTTTGCTTCGGGTTTGGCTCTAAGTAGGTATAATTGTAGTTCTTAGTCTCAGCCATGATACCATTTACTCAGAGGACTTATTTAGCCTTCAAAATTCAGTTTACGACGAAAAAACTTATTTGATATCGCTACCAGGAGGAGGAAATCAAAATTTGACTTACATCCATTCATTTTTCTTTCAGTCTACGGTTTCGCTTTAAATGGAAATAACTATCGCTTTTTAGTCTTTCGTGCCAACGTCGAAAGTGTCTGAGCTCCATGACCATGGATTAGTTTTAAAGCTTTCATTACACCCGAGCAACGCCGGGCTATACTGCTACTGATTAATAGGCTGGATCATAAAAGATTTTTGGATTTGTAGGGATAAGAAATTAAGAACTAAAAATATTCTGGAAAAACCCAAAGTAAAATTGCACATCCGCAAAAGTAGATTCAAACCTTTTGGAAAAACCCAACTAAGAAAAATTCACAAGTAAGTGCGAAAATCAAATTCTGAATCCTGATTGGATTAAAAACAGCAAATTCATATAAGACATATTTTCACACTTAGCTGTAAAAAGCTTCGCTTGGAGCCGGCATCATGAGAAGCTTGACTATTTAAACCACGACGCTAACCCGTCAAAGGCAGTCCGTCAGAGGGAAGCAGTAGCTGACAGCATCTCACCATGTAAAGAAGAAACTTCAAGCTGACTCACCCTCACAGTCAATTTTCTTTTCTTCTTTTTAATTTCACGTCAACCCGGACGTAGGTTACGCCGCAGTTTCATTCGACCTCTTCTTCCGACGTCCTTTTCTTCATTTTCACACCACACCGCTAAAGAAGACAACAGCAACAATCAAATTTACTTGTTAAGTACCACACCTTTATTTGTTTTGCCTTCTCTCTCTCTTTCCACCTGTCGCAACCTACTAAAAAGAGGAAGGAACAACGACTTTACATTCCGCTACCACACAACCATGAACTCTAAACTTCTGCGGACATTTTAAATACCTACATTTCTCTCCGAACAATTTAACTACAAAACTACATGCATTTTCTCAATGAACATTTTTCTTCTCACAAATATGTTATAGTGTTCAGTTAACAAAATTTCACTCATATTTTCCTTCTTACACTTTTGTCATTCTGTAAATAAACCTTTGCTTTAATGTACACACGAAATATTTTATCCTTTCACATTTTAACAACCAACCTTCTGATAACGATGAAAACCTTCTGATAATCCTGATGATGATAGTTCTGGATAAAACTTGTAAGCTGTAGAGAGTTCGGTTATGTATGACACAAGGCTGAAACATTAACCAGCTTCCTAAAGCTTCAGATTCATTGCTATGAAAATGATATTCTATTATGTATTAACCCAGAGTGTTGCTGAAAGATCTTGCGTTATCCCAGTAGATATGAGCAGGCACTTAATACAACTTACAGAATCGGATTAATGTTTGCACAGATGCTTTAGTTCCCATGTCGTGCACAATCTCTATATTTTACTTCTTACAACATTAACTATCGCCCGGTTCACACTCCACCCACGTCTATTGAACAGGTGAAGAGGCTCATCCCTTGTTCCCTGTTTAGGACGTGGTTTCCGGCTTTCTCTTTTCCAATCTTTTCACTCTTTTTTTTAAATTTTTTTTCAATTGGAGTAGATAGACTAAACTATCGCCCGGTTTACACTCCACCCTCGTCTATTGAACAGGTGAAGAGGCCCATTCCTTGTTCGCTGTTTAAGATGTAGTTTCCGGCTTTCTCTTTTCCAATCTTTTCACTCTTTTCTTTTTTTAAAAATTTTTTTCAATTGGAGTAGATAGACTAAACTATCGCCCGGTTCACACTCCACCCTCGTCTATTGAACAGGTGAAGAGGCTCATCCCTTGTTCCCTGTTTAGGACGTGGTTTCCGGCTTTCTCTTTTCCAATCTTTTCACTCTTACGTAGCCCCCTGCAAATCAGTGGCGTTACCGCTTTGCTCGGCGTGATATGCTTAAAAAAAAAAAAGAAGACAAGTGAATATCAATAATACATTTTTTCAGATTTTCCATTTCTGTGTACCTACTTATGACCTGTATAATCGATTCCCATGTTTTCGTATGACCTGCTAAGGTTCACACAGTGTTTAGGCACATTATGCTCTCCGAAATGGCAATACAAATGAAGAAGGACGTACCTATGTTTTATTGATTATGCGAAGGCATTCCACAAAATACGCCACAAAGAATTGATGGGGATGCTTAGCAGCCTCGACATTTTTAGAAAAAATATCAGAGTAATCAAGAATCTCTACTGGCAGCAAACTACGGACAGGTAACGATTTCGACAGATTTACAAAGATAGAAAGGGGCGTAAGACAAGGATGTGTCTTTTCACCGGATCTGTTCAACTTGTACAGCGAGAATTTTTGAGGACTCTAGATGCTATGCCAAGATTCGTCATCGGAGGCCACAATTTGAACAACATAAGGTATGCAGATGATACAGTGCTGATTGCAGACACGGAAAGAAAACTACAAGACCTCCTACAGAACGTAGCTGAAGAGAGTGACAAAAAAGACTACAAATAAACTGCAAGAAAACTGAATGTATGGTCATCAGCAAAAAGAGCAACCCAAAATGCCAAATACAGTTGGGGGATACTAGAATCAAGCAAATACACAAATTTAAATACCTAGGAAGTGTTTTAACAGGAGATGGAAAGTGCGACACAGAGATCCGAAGGCGAATTGGCATGGCGATGGACGCGTTCCAGAAGCTGAGTAAAGTATTAAGACACAGGAAAATTTCACTAGAAACAAAGAAGAGAGTGCTAGATTGGTATGTGATGTCAGTTCTTCAATACGGCAGTGAATGCTGGACAATATCATTAAAGATGAAGGAAAAACTTGAAGCAGTGGAAATGTGGTTCTGCAGAAGGATGCTGCGGATATCATGGACCGAGCATGTGAGCAACGATGAGGTATTGGAAAAAATGGCAACGAAAAGGAAATTAATAGGGAGCATCAGGAAGAGACAACTGAGGTTCCTGGGACATGCAATAAGGAAGGAGAGTTTGGAGAACCTGATACTGACTGGCCAGATAGAAGGAAAAAGAGACAGAGGAAGGCAGCGGACAACATATTTGCAGGGCCTGATCAGGTGGATGAGGGAACGGGGTTGCCAGGAGTAACAGGAGCAAACATACTAAGAGCCACAAGGGATAGGGAGACGTGGAGAACCATGATCGCCTACGTCCTGAAGGAACAGGGCACACAGAAGAAGAAGAAAAAGAAGAATCAAATTGTGATACTTAAAGGCCACACTGTTGTATTTCTTGCAAATGGTGCATCTACTAAGTACCGCCTTTTCTCCCTGTGTAGCTTGAGAGATCCGGAAACCAGTTGTTTTTGATTTTGACTATTGTGATTCGTAAATGTTTGAAGTAGCAGGGAGATTGTTAATGTTTATTTTGAATTGGCCTTGTGTGAAATATAACCAAACTTCCTATAACTTACAGGTTTTATCCAGAATTATCAGAAGGTTTGTAGCGGAATTGAAAGGCAGCAGTCTGTGGGGTCTGCTGAACCGACTACAGTCTCCCGCTCAAAGGGGCAACGAGTGGCATGCGTGATATGTAAGCAGGATAGCGGATGCTTACGTAAATGTGGCAACCATCTCCGGCTCGATGAAATGCTGGTCGAACACGGAGAAACGTTAACTGATTAAAAATGGCCTACCTTAGAATCCGAAATGAGTGCGAATGCGTTTCGAGTGCAGAGTGCCGGAAGTCAACAATAAAAGCGTCCTTGGTGGATGTTATAAGTTACGAACGTGTAAGATATGCAAATTTCGGAGAGCTAAAACTAATATAAAACACACAATCTCGGCAGGTAGACGGTTTTTCTTTTTGAGTAGGTCGAACTGTTCTGTTGAGTGTATCAGCGCAGAAACAAAGAAAGTTTTGAGAGAATATCGAAATCTATTTTCCTCCATCTTCAAGAAGGTTATCAGAAGATGGATTTAGTGGAAGAATAAAAGTATACCTTTTGTATGTTTAAAATAGAAATTTATTAATAGAAAAGAATAACATGAATTGGTAGAAGTTAATGTTCATTAAGAAACAGTAGTAAGAATTTAAGGGTATCAAGAGTTCGTAGTAGTCCTTGTGGGAAGGAGTTTATGTGTACGTAGGCAGGAGCGTATCTGTGTATGTATGAGCGTTTATTGTTGGGTAGGATTCTCTTTGAAATCATCGCTCAGGGTGAATGGTGAAAAGGAAGAAGATAATAGGTGAGAGAGAAACATAGAGGCAATAATAGCGATCGCTTGACGTTTGTCAAGGGACGTGTTAATTACACTCGTCTCATTTCTCTTTTTATTTCGTTTGCGGTGGTCGAAAAAGTCATTTGGGAATTCACTCCTGGATGTGATTCTGACCTTTCTATTTTGTTTTTAGATGTTTCCCAGTTTTCTAAAAATATTTCGCATCGAGGTGTGAAATTTCACGAGTTTTGTGTGTGTTAAAGAAAGTTTGTAAATTCGAAAAAAATCGTTTATTTCTAACAAAATCAATGAGTTAGTGCTGAACTATTGAATTTTTAAAAGTAGATATTGTTTTGTTCACTACATATTTAGTTTGCTGATCGTATTCATTAATGAATAATTTTGTATAAGGATGGTATTTTCGTAGTAGAATAAAGTATAAAACTTTATATCTGTATCTGTTAGAATTACCAATTCTTCAATCCACTCTTAATATACCATCTTGATTCATTAGAACATTGAGAGCTTTGAGAGAGGAGAATGTTTGCTCTTTATTGGGTTTTTCAAAAAGGGTAGTTCATCACAGACATTTTATTTCTGCATGACCTTTTATTAAATACAATTTTTCTTGTAGCAAATGATCAATTTGATCTCTTTTTGCATTTGTAAATGAACTTTAATTCCGAAGACGTGACTTTTATTATTTTTTTTCCAACTGGAGAATTTAAAAAACGAAACAAAAGTTTTCTCAGAGATTTCTAAATTATGGCAATAATTTTTCGAGGAAACAATATTTTTAGATTCAGTAGACAGACATTCAAGTCTGTTCAGAGGTCATTCATTTTCATCTTTTGTTACCCATTGTAAACAATGGGACCAAAATCCATACACCTTTTCCAATTTTGCAAGAGTTATTCCCCTTGTAAGCAAATCTGTTGGTTTCTCTTGTGTTTATATTTTGGGTTTTCATGTCATTTTTATCCATGACTCTGTTCCCAACGAATATATATATTTTATTTGTATGTTGTTCTTCAGTAACCATAACAACAACTTGGGCATCCGTTAATATAGATGTCTGATATTCGTGACTCAAGTGTCAACTCAAAATAACTTTTTATAACAAAATGTAACGCATTGTCCATAATTCACTGAAAAAAACAGCACAGCATGAAGAAAAAAGGCCTCAAACTTAATAAACGAAGTTTTAGCGTCAAAATGTTATTATTAAGATGAAAAGACAAAAGTATTTTTATTATTTAAAATTTTCTAAAAATTATTTCTAACATGTTCGAAATTTTGGCAAAAATGTTGTTTTTTTCGTGTTTGGGTGAGACCAGAATTTTGGCTAAAATTGTCGGATTTTAATGAAACTTTCAGGGCTTATTCACCAATGAATGAAATTATTTTGAAAATTATTATTTTTAGGGAATCTTGGTAAATATATACATTTTTACATATGTAACCCTATAGAATCACTTCTACATGCATGTACATTGTACATACCTATGTACATATCGCCATGTACGCACATACACACACATACTCTTACATTAGTACCGCACGTGATATCGCCGTGTACGCACGTACACACACACACATATACACACATACTCTTACATTAGTACCGCACGTGAAACCTCTTTTTCCCGCGCTTCTTCAGAAATATATAAGCTGATGTTCACACGTGTATAGACCAGTTGGAAACTGCTTTTTGGAGCTAACAGTCTGAATGCTGTTAGTTCCTTTCCAACTCACATACTGCGCTAATTGCGTCCAGTATGAACATTGATACATTTTCTTCAACATCCAAGAGATAACTTTCTCCACTAAATCTTGCATGCACAAAATAATCAATCCTGTAACTATGTTTAATACATTGTTAGTTTTATTATTAATGTGGTGGATTGGACAACCCGTCTACTTTATAATGGTGACTCCGCTTTCAAATTACTACCACGTTGTCCAGTCCACAACAACCCCACTAACTTAATTTCATTAAATTTCTAGAAATTAAATTCTGATCCGATTCTTTTATTTATTAGCTAAAAGCAGGACTCTTTGGAGAATATATATATATATATATCATCACTATTTTTTTAAAACTACTACTCATTTCAAAATCTTTTCCAAATCGTAAAATAAAAATATGCAATAAAACTATGACCTTATTTAATTAGAAAAGTTTTTAATTGCTTTTATAAATAATATACATTAAGGACATTATAGTCTTAAGTAAACTTTTTTTGATGAATAATGAATTATTACAAGAATTGTTTTAATATTTTTTAAATTTTAATTACAGTAATTTTTAATATATAATTAAAAAAAAAAGTTGCATTACTTTCATCCGTTAATGAATTGTTAATACATATCATTGTTATTAAGTGAAAAATATATATTTACTTATAGTAGTCGCTATGTTTCGCACCCACATACATACATGTTTTTGACATGTCATTTTATTCGACTGTGGTAATAAATCACTACTACTTTACTATAGGACAATTTAACAATCGCAGATGTCTTTGAAAAAACCTTCGGCTCTTAACAAACCTGCCTAGTCTGTTTAATACGCGCTTTGCAATTGGTTATTTTTTTAACCAATCAGATATTTTTAATGTAAGATTGAGTTTCCCTGAAGCCCACCTTTTCCCTTTAAATACAGCTACTTTTCACAGCTCGTTAGTAAGATTTCGGCTGTTGTCCGAATCCACGTCAGTTTGATGCCCAAACTTGCTCCACATTTAAACGCACACACAGATAACAATATTTCGTAGTACAAACTTACACTCTTTCACTTTGGACACTTTTCTAAGCACATCATTTAAGCATTGTTGAATCAAAACTTATTTCCACACGACACTTCACATCAATTGTATCTCTGTGTTAATCATTCTTCTCAAAGAAACTTTGTTTCGAACAATCGTTCAAAGAACATTTATCTCATTAGAGAACTTTATTCAACCCGTTGACTTTCGACCAAAACTACAGTCAATGGGAGACAACTTTTCCTCCTTCATTCACATTTTGTACACAGTCTAATTGCATGCTTTGTTTTCACGATTGTCTGTTTATGAATACACTTAGCAGTATAGCCCGGCGTTACTCGGATGTAAAGAAAGCTTTAAAACTAACCCATGGTCCTGGAGCTCAGACTCTTTGGACGTTGGCACGAAAGACTAAAAAGCAATAGTTGTTTCCAGTTAAAGCGAAACCGTAGACTGAAAGAAAAATGAATGGATGTAAGTCAAATTTTGATTTCCTGGTATCGATATCAAATAAGTTTTTTTTTCGTAAACTGAATTTTGAAGGCTAAATAAGTCCTCTGGCTGAGACTAAGAACTACAATTATACCTAATTAGAGCCAAACCCGAAGCAAAACTAAAATAAAAGGGCTGAAAAAAAATACAGACATGCAGGCAGATAAACAGGCACACACACAGACACACAAACATCTTGCCTTATATATATATATATATATATATATATATATATATATATATATATATATAAAAATTAAAAAAGGATTAATTCAATGATGTTGAATGACCATTTCGATGTGGAAATCCCCACGGGGGATAACACATCACCTCAGCAACCGAAAAATCCTTTCAGAAACTGGAGAAAAATCAGTCTAATTTTCCTTTTTAAATAGATTTGCAAAGAAAATAAAAAAGAAAAAGAAAGAAAAAGATAAAACAAAATAAAAACAAATAAACAAGAAAAGAAAAAATTGACATCGTCTGGGTTCACAAAAAAGAAAACAGAATTGTAACTTAAAAATTAACAGACCGCCGTGTTGAATTGATGTCAGGTTAAGCAACACGGAAAAAAGGTGGGGGATAAGAAAGAAAAAGGAAGAAAGGGAGGGAAAAAGAAAAGAACAGAAAGAAAAATTTTTTTTATATATTACAGACGTCCTGTATATATATTACAGACAAATTGTTTATATATTACATTATATAAAAATTTTTTTAATTTTTTTTTTGGCACCTGCCAACGCCTCGTCAATTACGTAAAAATTTGCGATCTCGTTACAAAAACATTTTCTGTTTTTTTTAAAATACATTTAAGTGTCATTTTTAAACTTAAAGTAAATAACATTTTGTTTTTCAAAATCTAAATCTATTTGATAATTTTAAATGCATGCACGATAGTAGTGAATGTTAAGTCTTTGTTAAAGTTCTTGTTGTTGCAAAATGTAAGAAAGTGTAATACCCAAAAAGAGACAGCAAGAGAATGGCCAAGAAGAAGACGAGAATGATTACGAATAGAAGTGAGACCAGCAGTCGGCAACCATAATGGAGAACGAATGCAAGCAAGCAAGAAGGAATGATATGAACGAAGAAGAGAGAGAACTTTATATTTATGATTGTTATTGCAATATTTCGTTTAAGTTGTTAAGTTTAAATAATGATGCAACAGGAGAATGCATCATTACCGGAGAAAATCATTGTAAAAGGAAGAAATAATAAGACAACAAAGAGAAGCAGCTAGAGAACGGCAGTGAAGAAGACGAGAACGATTTCGAGCAGAAGAAAGACAAGCAATCCATAAGCATAAGAGGCAAAGAATAATTTCAATATAATCTGTTATAAAAAATACAGAGAGAGTATTATTGTACTTACAGCATTTTCGTCCTTTAAATAATAATTTCAGGGTTTTTTTTTGTTTTTTTTTGCTATCTTCATCTTTATTCTCCTTCATCTAAGAAAAATACCTTTATGGAGTGCTGCTGCCATATATGGTCAAGTGCCCCTGCTGTTCATCTCAGTGTTCTTGACAGGCTCCAAATGAGAATCAGTAATGTGATAGCTACCGACTTAGCGGCTCGACTCCAGCCACTTCCCCACCGATGGGATGTGGCTTCCCTTTGTCTGTTCTATAAATATTTTCATGGCTTCTGTTCCAACGAACTTAAGTCACTGGTGTCTCTGCAACAGGTGTTTACTCGTGCAACCAGACTGGCAACTGGATCTCATCAATTCACAGATAGATTAATCAAATGCAGACGACAATTCTACTCCTGCAGCTTCTTTTCTCGCACTTCCCGCCTGTGAAACTCGCTTCCATATTCTTGCTTTCCTGGCGGCTACGACCTCCAGGAATTTAAATGCAATGTCAATACTCATCTCTTAACCACTTGATTCTAGTTCTATTTTCACCACCCTGTATATCCTTTCCTTTCTCTTCACTATGCAACTGTCATCACACCTGTATTCGCATCCTTCTCTTGCTCTTTTCTAATTGGTTTGTCTTTCTCTTCACTCTCTTCTAATTAATCTTTTTACTCTTATGTAGCCCCCTGCACATCAGTGGCGTTATCGCCTTGCTCGGGGTGATACGATTAAAAAAAATATTTTTATTTATTTTATCCAATCGATCCTTCGATTCTCACTATGAACAACAGGGCAAGTTGTAGTCTTTTCTATTGTTATGAAGTAATAAACTGATCCCCCACTAATTACTAATTAATAATATAATACATTTCTTCCCTCTTTCGCTATGAGTCAAATAACATGACAGATTGGGTTCTGTAGCCTTGGCTGGCAACCAGTCTACCACAGAAAGCAATGGCAACCTACTGTGGGATAATCTTCTGCCCAGTCAGTCATGTCTCTTACAAGACATGATCACCCAAAGCGTGTATCACGTATGGCACTTAACTGACTAACAATAATACAGTAGTTGTAATACTTACCTAGAAATCTACGTGTGTCACATTTCTGCTGTAATGAATGAAATTAAATGTATTATATAAATGCATTATATTTATGGAAAAACATCGTTGTAATGGAAGAACGAATAAGAAAACAAAGAGAGGCAACAAAAGAACGGTAGAAAAGAAGACGAGGACGGTTAGGAGCAGAAGAGAGACAAGCAATCCGCAACCATAATGGAGAACGAATGCAAGCAAAGAGGAATGATATGAACGAAGAAGAGAGAAAACTTTATCTTGAGAACATGAAGAATGGAGATTTAAAGCAAAGAAATGATATGAATGAAGAGGGAAGAGAACTTTATCTTGAAAACTTGAGAAACAGAATTTGACAACGAAAAAAAAAATCATATGAATGAAGATCGGCCTTTACGATTATTTTTCATCAAATAATTGCCTGAAAATAACTGGATATTCTTGAAGAGGAGGAATTGTTGCTGAAGTGCAAGGAGCTGGTTAATGTTTCTTTTGTATCCGGCCTCGTGTTACGCTTAACCGAACTCCCTACAGCTTACAAGTTATTCCGAGTTATAATCAGAAGATGTTTATCAGAAGGTTGGTTGCCAGTTGGAATGTGCTGATTAGTGTAGAAGAGTGGAATAATAAAATATACATTTTGCATTTTAAAATAGAAATTTAATCAAAGGAAAGAATAACATAAGTTTATCTTTTATTTTTCTTCATAAAATTGTGTTCAGTTAACAAAATTCCACTTATTTTTTCAACAACCTGATAATAAACTTAACTCCTACAGTTAATGTACAATTAAGAAGTTAAGGGTAGAGTTCGTGTTCAATGCTAAAGTTGAGGCATTAAGAGTTTGTACAAAATGTTTGTAGCAGTAATTGTTGAGAGAGATAAGGAGAAAGAGAACAAGGTGCGACCTGACCTCATCTCCGGGTCGATTTGAAGTGGGTTACATTTTAGATGTATGTCAGCAAACCGCCTATACTGACTGATAGCCGTGATCGGTTAGAGACCAGCCTTAAATATTCATTACAGTCACGTGGGTTGGTACCAGAATGATTCTTTTCTTTAGCTGTGGAAAAACCGTTTTTCTGACGTATTTTGAATTTTGCGATTTGATGACCAGTTAGGATGCAGAGTTCAGCTACAATACTTTTCCTTTGAGACAACAATTCAGGGCTCTCTTGAGAATCTTAAAGCCTGACAGTGTTGACATATAACATTCATTTCACCAACATAGAATCATAAGGACAGATTGGGTTCTGTGACTATCAATAAATCTCAGGGCCAGACATGGTCGTATCTGACTATCGGGCACACCGGGCACGGGTCCGGGCAAGACTCATGTGGTGAAGGTCATAGCATTGAAAAAATAGAAAAAATGATTATCTGGAGCTCTTCTAATGCATAATTAAATAATTTTTGTAGTAAGGAAAATGATAATATTACTTGTAAGAAGTTAAGTAAAAAAAGAAAACTTCAAACATTCAGCTGAATTTTGAGACATAAAAAACTTTTATAAGTTTGATTTAAAAAAAAAACAGTAACTTAAACTTATTTAGTTTGAATTAATTTGCTTGAATTTAAATTGTTGCATTTTTAAATATTTTAATTAATTTGCTTATTTATTGTTGCTTCTTGTTTGTTCCTAAATTCTAATGGTTTCTTGATTGCTATATTTGAGTGATTCTGATTTAAAAATTCTTGCAATTGAAACAAAAGTGATTGTGATTTTTCATAATTAAATTAAAAATATGAAAATTTAAACAGTGTTTGTTAAATTTTTAGAATTTAGACTAATAAACGAAAAGTTTTGTCTTTAAAACTGTGTTTACAAACACGACCGACAGTCAGTAGTCAACAATGATGTTTATATTTTCTTATTGTTTTCTTAATTTTATTTAAAATTAATAAAACCAGCATAAATCAAAACATGTGTCTTTCTTTTTTTTTTCTTGTTACATTTTAAAAAGTTTTAAAATCTTTATTAAAAAATAACGTCTTTGTGATTATCAACATTGTCATGAAGACGGCTAACGCTACGGCTACGATTCATGACACTACTACCGTGACGTCACATTTCATTTGCTTAGACCTTGGTTAATATATAGGAGGTCTTGGTCCGGGCCGATCCGTGCAATCATAGTGAAAATCTGGGCAAGGAAAATGTCTTCGTCAGAAATCAAACTAAACAATTCACGAAGAAAGAAAGAAAGAAAGAAAGAAAGAAAGAAAGAAAGAAAGAAAGAAAAACGAAGAAAACATTCGAATGAACGCAGTAAAAATCTGTTTATTTATTAATTTTGGAAGAAAAGACTGGTTATACTCAGAAAGTCCGAACCCGATTTCCTGCTTTCGTTTACGTTCTGTGCCTAATTTCCATTGGAATAGCCGAAAAAATCCGCAAAAATCATAGTTTCTGGAAACGGATGACACTGATGACGTCATCACATTGTCAACTAATACATCCGGGCAATTTTCTCTGTGCCCGGTGTTTTTTTAGCATCAGATACGGCCCTGATGGGCGTATACTGGTAGTTGCAGTTTCAATCTTTCGGTATCTTCTGACGTTTTAATATATTAACTTATATTATTATATAAACAAGCTGAATCCGTGAAAAAATTCACATATCTGTGATATTATTTTTATTATTTCAAATAAAATTCAGTGGATGTTGTTTAAGCAAATATTATTTAGTTTTTACTAACATGGTTAATAAAATATTATAACCTCCTATACTTTATATTAAATAGCATCAATTTATTTACTATATATGGAGATTTATTTTAAGTTAGTGTGAAAATGAATAAATGAAATAGATCCATTACTGCACTTTCCTCTGTACAATATTTCTTGTGAAGGTGATTCCTCTTTAATAGCTACGATTAGATTCGTTTTGGGGAATGACTTGAACCCTCACATTGTTCATCGTAAAGTTGGTCATGAGTGAAGTATGGCTGTGGCAAGTGTATTCCAACTCTATTGAATGTCTGGCTCCAGGGCCGTAGCTGATGCTAAAAAGACACCGGGCACAGAGAAAATTTCCCCGGATTTATTAGTTGACAATGTGATGACGTCATCAGTGCCATCCGTTTCCAGAAACTATGATTTTTGCGGATTTTTTCGGCTATTCCAATGGAAATTGGGCACAGAACGTGAACGAAAGCAGGAAATCGGGTTCGAACTTTCTGAGTATAACCGGTCTTTTCTCACAAAATTAATAAATAAACGAACAAAAATGCTGCTCCTACACACCATTGGGTGTAAAGTGTGATGATAAGTATATATATATAAATTATAACATATATATATATATATATATATATATATATATAGTATATCGAGGCAGCAAGTAATTTTCTAAACATATGCTATTAAATATAAGAGACAATGAATGTCTATTATGTTTAATCATGAGCCGTTCTAAACGTCGTATTTTTGCTTTAATTGTATTTATTTTCAACTGAAATTAAAGCAAAAATACGACGTTTAGAACGGCTCATGATTAAACATAATAGACATTCATTGTCTCTTATATTTAATAGTATATATATATATATATATATATATATATATATATATATACACTTTCATTTTCAGAGTTTCAAATATAAATTTATTTTCAAGGTTTCAGACAGACATACAAGTAAAACTTTATATATTATCCTCATGCAGTGATTAATCACCTATTTTTGCTGACCCTTTGAGTAAGAGGTTTTCAATTATCATCTTTTGAGTTGCTTTGCTTTATAAAAAAAATGGGCAGGTCGTGTTAAAATCAAGTCTTATTAATTATAAACTGGAATACACATGAACATTTTCAATCCTTTCTTTTGGTGTAAAAACAAAGATTTTAATGACTGAAATCAAATCAATTCATCAAATTGATGATATTTCTTGACTCCACTGCCATATTTCTTGTCTCTGCTCAATGTTCTCCCTTTGTTTAGGTAGCCTCTGAGGAAACAATTAGTCTTCGATATTTGATTTTCATTAAAAAAAATACTGAATTATTTTTGGTATTTACATTAAGTTTGTAATAAAGGTATTCCTTTAAAAATTATGTTTTTTCTATTTAATAAAAACATTTTGGCTTTTTAAGTACTGAATAACGTCTCTTAAGCCGCAATTTCTGGAAACTGACTAATCTAAGGGAGATAATTACAAAATTCTGACTCAAAAAATAATTTAAAATATGTAAATTATTTTTTAAAAATGAAAGTTTTTTTGGACCAATAAGAATTTGTAAAATAAAAATATCTTTTTAAATTTTTCATTCGACATTAAATTATTTTTAATGGGTACAAGTATTTGAATTTCTTTCCCTGAGTTTTATTTTCTGGCTTAGTTCAGATTGAAGACCGATTATATTTCGCTGTTTAAGAAAATAAAAAGTACATAAAAATTAAAAAACAAAACCAAAAAAACCAAAAAAACAAAACAAAAAACAAAAAAAAAAACAAAAACAAAAAAACAAAAAAAAACTAGTAACTGAAATATGTGTACCAACTAGGAATACCGTTTCTAGTACTAATAAGAAAAAATGAAAACATTTAAGAATGGATAGCACTTTCTGATATGATAAGCCTTAATGTACCGTATCTACATATAATGAGATTCACTTTGATCGTATTCCTTCCAGGACGAAGGCAATTTGGTGGAATTTTAAAAAATGAAAAATGTAATTAATTTCAACTGTAAATTTAAATGAGATCAGATAATCTAAGTCTTTTTTTATGGTTTTCTTTATTTTTCCAGAAACAATTATTGTATGCTCACAAGGCTAAGTAAAATTTTCAAATTCTAAGTTTTATGATACACACAAGTTGACTTAAATTTAACTGCCAATGTTTAAACTTCATGTCGAAAAAAACAAAAAAGATCGCTGGGTCAAAAGTATGGCTATTCGCTTGATACCGCTATTGCTGTACAGTGTACACTGTTGAGTCACTGTTAGTTGAATGATTCAACTTGAATCTCTCGACAAGGTTTATTGTTTTTAAAATAGCGATGATTAGAATTTTAATAAAACGAAAACAGGTGAAAGTCTAGAATTTAGTCTAGAATTTAGTCTAGAACTTTCTTTCAATGACATACTCATTCAACAAGTTTTTACAAGACAATCTTAAGAACATTTCCAGAACATTCAAGAACATTTATTCGTTTTTGATTGAACTTTAATTTTACAGTCTAAGAGAGGCAACTCTCGACTTTTCCCACATTTTTTCACTTTAATGCGTTTTTTTCTCTATCAACTTTGAATGATTGTAAATTTTTTTTATACATGTATATATTGTTACAATTCGTCATTGACTATTCTTTGCATGAGTCTTGTGTGATGTTTTCTAATCCTAAATTTAAATTGTGGCGGTCAATCTGCTACATTTTGTTAAACAGCGCCGACGTGATTAGTAGTCTGCCACAAAAGTAAAATTTTAAAATTCAGTTTACGACGAAAAAACTTATTTGATATCATATCGATACCAGGAAATCAAAATTTGACTTACATCCATTCATTTTTCTTTCAGTCTACGGTTTCGCTTTAACTGGAAACAACTATTGCTTTTTAGTCTTTTGTGCCAAAGAGTCTGAGCTCCAGGACCATGGATTAGTTTTAAAGCTTTCATTACACCCGAGCAACGTCGGGCTATACTGCTAGTCTTCAATAGGAGTAGATTGGTTTACTTATCATTTGGATCAGACTCCTCCCTGGTCTTTTTAACATGACTAAGAGAGCTCTGAATATTTTAATCAAATTTGATACACTCATAGACAAAGATATAAGAAACGATATTCAGAAGTTTCAAGGTTGCAATTCTTACAATAGTGCAGAAAAATCGATAATATATATATATAAAAGGCAAGATGTTTGTTTGTGTCTGTTTATCTGCCTGTATGTCTGTATTTTTTTCAGGCCTTTTCTTTTAGTTTTTACTTCGGGTTTGGCTCTTAGTAGGTATAATTGTAGTTCTTAGTGTCAGCCATGATACCATTTACTCAGAGGACTTATTTAGCTTTCCAAATTCAGTTTACGACGAAAAAACTTATTTGGAATCGATACCAGGAAATGAAAATTTGACTTACATCCATTCATTTTTCTTTCAGTCTACGGTTTCGCTTTAACTGGAAACAACTATTGCTTTTTAGTCTTTCGTGCCAACGTCCAAAGAGTCTGAGTTCCAGGACCATGGATTAGTTTTAAAGCTTTCATTACACCCGAGCAACGCCGGGCTATACTGCTAGTTTTTTTTTTTTTAATAATAAATGGTATTGAAATTATTCTTTGCCTGTTATGTTTATGTATTTCTTATCTTCTGCTCGTAATCGTTCTCGTCTTCTTCTCTGTCGTTCTCTTGCTGCCTCTCTTTGTTGTCTTATTATTTCTTCCTTTTACAATGATTTTCTCCGGTAATGATGCATTCTCCTGTTGCATCATTATTTGAACTTAACAACTTTTTTTTTTTAATCATGTTATATAGCAATATAACAAACACGCATATATATAAAAATATAAGTTATATTTTTTATTAATGACGATGAACCGTGTAGCCTAGGGAACAGAGAGTGTTGAGAGAGCGCGCTTCTAAGGGTTGACGGGTTGACGGGGGGGTCGTCGCTATCTGTTGCTTCTCTGGTCTGGTCTGGCTCTCTCGTCTGCCTCTGTCTTCGTCTGTCTCTGTCTTCGTCTGTCTCGTGAAATCCGTGCACCGAGGTCTTTTTATAATCTCCAAACCGGGACTTCCGGCTTTGCCTCGCCCACGCACGCCCACGTAATTCTCAGAGACACCTGTTCTGTTTGCCTCTTGTAGCCATTTCCGCTACTGCCGGAAATAAGGTCAAACAAACATCCGTTCCTTTCAACGACCGAAAACGCCCCCGCTTGCATCAGCCTTTCCTCGGGTGGGGTGAGATTGTTATATTACAATCATATCACCCCGAGCAAGGCGGTAACGCCACCGAAGCGCAGGGGGCTACATAGGAGTGAAAAGAGTGGAAAAGAGAAAATCGGTGACCACATTCTAAACAAGGAACAAGGGATGAGCCTCTTCACCTGTTCAATAGACGTGGGTGGAGTGTGAACCGGGCGATAGTTTACTTTATCTACTCACAAAATATTGCAATAACAATCATAAATATAAAGTTCTCTCTCTTCTTCGTTCATATCATTCCTTCTTGCTTGCTTGCATTCGTTCTCCATTATGGTTGTCGACTGCTGATCTCATTTCTATTCGTAATCATTCTCGTCTTCTTCTCGGCCATTCTCTTGCTGTCTCTTTTTGAGTATTACACTTTCTTACATTTTGCAACAACAAAAAGAACTTTAACAAAGACTTAACATTTACTACTATCGAGCATGCATTTAAAATTATCAAATAGATTCTTCTTTAAAAACATTTCCTTCATAAATTCAAGAAACTGAACTCTTAACAAATATTATTTCACAGCAAGACCTTCTGATGACTACATAACTTGATGTTATAAATTAATTAATAAAAATCATTTTTACAATTGTTACAAAAAGAACAGAGATTTTATCCTTTAATACATTTTATCTTTTAATATAAACTATAAACAAGATCTCATCTTTAAGTGTGGGGAGCGTCGGCTATGCCTGTGAAGTGACCATGTACCAGACAAGACTTCGTAGGTACCTCCATTCATTTTCGATATCTAAATCTTAAATTGAATTTTTAAAAACAAAAACGTTTTCTTGAAACTTTCATTTTAGTTTTAATTGAAAGTTAAATGATTAAATTTACTATTTCTAGTAAGTAAAATACACTATTTCAAACAGAAAGTTTTTTGATTAAAATCTAAAGTTTTTCAATCTTTTTTAAAAATCTTTCAATGTTTGGGCCATTTTTAAGTGATCTGCACATGTGTAAACAAAAGTTAATTCTTGGTTTTAAAAATCTTGCAAAAATAAAATATACATCTGTAACACAGATGTATATTTTATTTTTATAATTAAAAAAAAAACGAAAATACTTCTTTTAAAATTTGATTATTAATAAAAAAAAATTCTTCTTCAGACAAAAAATGTCCTTAATTTTTATTATATATTCAAGCAATTAAAATCTTATCAAATTAAATGTCATAGTTATATCGTATTTTTATTTTACTATTTAGAGCAAATTTTCGGAAATAGAGCTAAAATTTTTCCAAAAAATAATAGATGATTTACATTCCCCAATGAGTCCTGCGTTTAACCAATAAAACCATTTATCGCAACAAAATCTAATTTCTTAAAATTTCATGAATTTACGTGAAGGTGGGTAGCAGATGTAAAAAAATATATATTTTTATGAAGATATTTTAAAATAATAATTTCAAAATAATTTCATTAATTTGTGAATAAGTCCTGAAATTTTCATTAAAACCCGACAATTATTTGATTTTTGCAAGAATTTCCAAATTAATGTTTGTCATCGGAAAAAAAAAAAAAAAGAAGAGTTTTGTAATATTACCTTTTTGATTCTAAACTCTTGTAGCGATTTTGTTACCTGCTAACTAAAACCAAAACAAGATGCTTTTCCAGAATTTTGAACATGTTAGAAGAGATTAAAAGTTTTTAAAATTTAATTAAAAAATACTTATCGTAATCTTTCCTCTTATTAATACTATAAACATTTTGATGGAAAAAAATTCGCTTTTATTAAGTTTGGGTCTATTTATTTCATACTATGTTGTTTTTTCAGCAATTTAGTGCCTTAATTCATGGTAAATCAGAATTTTGTTCCTATTTCAGGCGAACCATCGTTAGTGCAACCTCTCCGCCTATTTCAGTAAGAATCCGTTTTTCATTAGAGTTACTTTCCTTGATTTGCAAGTTACCTCCCTTGATAATCTTGGCTGATGTGATTTTTCTATTTTGCTCAGATCTTTTAAAGGAGAAAATTAATATTTATGGCTATTTTAAGGACAACAGTTTGAATTTGAAAACTTTGCTCAGACATAAAGAAAAAATATCTTTAAATTCCAATATTTAAAATATTTTTAAGTCATTTAAACTTTTCAATTATGCTAAACAGCTATTTTTTTTTGTTGGATAAATTATACTTCTTTATTTAATAACTGCATAAGTTCCTCGTAAATTTCACGATTACAAAATACCAAGGGAAATTCCTCCATTGCCTCATAAAATATTGAATTGCAATCCTCTATTACAATAAGAACTGTGTTGTATATATATATTTATATATATATACACATGTATAACTTATTTTATAAATGGAACTTTGCCTGCATGTGTGTGTGTGTCCGTTACCTATAGACTCCGAAATGGCTGAACCAATTTTCTTGAAAATTTACACAGTTCTACTATAAGCGTCTGCGAGTGTTCTTAGCTAGGTTTTGTGTTGAGGTACCCCCGATAAATATCGAAAAATCAATAATCGAAAAAAAAAAAAAAAAAAAAAAAATCGGTTTATAGTAGTGGTCCGATTTTTATCAAATTTGATACACTCATAAATAAAGACATAAGAAATGATTTTCAGAAGTTTCAAGGTTGCAGTTCTTACAATAGTGCAGAAAATCGATAATGTATATATATATATATATATATATATATATATATAAAGTAAGATGTTTGTGCGTGTGTGTATCTGTCTGTATGTCCTTTATACAAATCCACAATTTTTATCATATCCTCACCAAACTTCAAATTTTAACTTACATCCATTCATTTTTCTTTCAGTCTACAGTTTTGCTTTAACTGGAAACAATTATTGCTTTTTAGTCTTTTGTGCCAACGTGCAAAACGTCTGAGCTCCAGGACTGTGGATTAGTTTTAAAGCTTTCCTTACACCCGAGCAACACTGGGCTATGCTGCTAGTATATATATAAAATCCTAGAACACTAACCATGGGTATATACTACTCAGCACAAATTTTCCTATTTTTAATTACAATTTTCAGTACCTGATTTTCTTACCTAAATAATGTTTTTCAGTTCCTATTAATTTTAACTCAAAGTACAAAATTTGAAGTGCCTGCATGTAAAATATTTCAAATAAATATTTATATTTAATTTTTTTTTTGTTGATATTTTCAAAATTGGGAATGATATACCTATGGTTAGTAGTGGTTTGACGGTTAGTGTTCTAGGGATATATATGTTCTTTTATAATAAAGACCTTAGTCACTTGATTTTAAAACAGCCAGCTATGAATGGCCTAAAATAGAATTTTAGAAAAGGTACTGACACCAGAGGATGTGCGTTGTGGTGCAGTGGATATCAACTCAGAACGACAAATCGGGGAGCTGAGTTCGAATTTCATGCATTCACTTATGCACAAATACCCTTGGGAAAGGTATTAATCCATCTCTTCCCGCCTGTTATGGGTTAAATAACATGACAGATTGGGTTCTATAGCCTTGGATGGTGACCAGTCTACCGCAGAAAGCAATGGCAATCTACTGTGGGATAATCTTCTGCCCAGTCAGTCATGTCTCAAAAGTTACATGATCACCCAAGGCGTGTATCATGTATGGCACTTAACTGACTGACTTGAATATAATACTTGGAGATATGATTATGATTTCTACTGGTCATAAATGGGGGATCGTTTTGCTATTGCAATGAAGTAACAAACTGATCCCCCACTAATAACTACTTAATAATATAATACATTTCTTCCTCCTGTAGCTATGAGTCAAATAACAGGACAGATTGGGTTCTATAGCCTTGGATGGTGACCAGTCTACCGCAGAAAGCAATGGTAACCTACTGTGGGATAATCTTCTGCCCAGTCAGTCATGTCTCGGAAGAGACATGATCACCCAAGGCATGTATCATGTATGGCGCTTAACTGACTGAACTGAGACCAAAGGATGTGCATTGTGGCATAATGGATATTGACACGGAATGAGAAATCGGAGCTGAGTTTGAGGTTTGAATTCTAGTTGAGTAGGTTTCTTTATGCACAATTACTCTTGGAAAGAACATGAATCCATCTCTTCTCCCTCCAGGTATGGGTCAAATAGTAGAACAGCTTGGGTTTTATAGACTTTGTTGGCAGTCAGTCTATGACAGAAAGAAATGGTAACCTAACATTCTGCTTAGTCAGTCAGGGATGAAAAGAGACATGATCAACCAAACGTGTATTACGTATGGCACTTAACTGACTGGATGTAAGAAACTCAACTGGAAATTCAAGTTTCTCATTTTGAGTTTTTATTCATTACAACACCCACACATCCTAGCTTACAGCACCTGGTATTCCCAAGTAGTCACTCATCTAAGTACTGACCAGGCTCAAAATTGCTTAACTTCAGCAATTGAATAAGAACTGATATTTCAGCATGATATGGCTTACGGCCATATCACGTTGACTACACCGGTTCATTCGATCTCCGAAGTTAAGCAACATTGAGCCTGGTCAGTACTTAGATGGGTGACCGCTTGGGAATACCAGGTGCTGTAAGCGTTCAGTGACGGATGTGTGTTGTGGTGCAGTGGATATTGGCTCAGAAAGAGAAATCGGTGAGCCGAGGTCGAATTCCAGTTGAATACCCTGCATACACTTAAGCACTGGTACCCTTGGGAAAAGTATTAATCCGTCCCTTCCTTCCAGTTATGAGTTAAATAACAGGGTAGGACTTGGGGACCCTGCCCTTAAAAACAATCCCGATGAATCTTGATACTCAAAAAGAAAAAAAGTATTACTAGACACAAAACTTATAAAAAACAACAATAAATTGTTGAAAGAAAAAGGTATTACGAGCAATAAATAAAAAATTTAGTTGTAAATAAATGACCCGCTGAGGTTAATATACCATAAAAACAAAACAACCAACCAAATCAACATGATATGACAGAAGGTTAAGGTTAATTTTTTTCCTTTTAATAGTAGTTACTCCAAAAAAGTAAGAAAAAAAAATTTAATGGAAGAAAAGGTAGATCAATAAGTCTATGGCTTAATAATAAAAGCTTTCACATAACATTTTTTCAACATAATCTCCTCCTTTGTCCATGCATTTAATCAAGTGGTAATATGTTAATCTTATGTAGGCACATTAAGTCCATAGCCTAACGATGAAAAAAAAAAAAAAAAAAAAAAAAAAAAAAAAAAAAAAAAAAAAAAAAAAGCAAAAAAAAAAAAAAAAGCATTATTTCTCATAACATATTTTTCAACATGATCTCCTTTGTTAATGCACTTAATCAAGTTGCGTATGATAATTTTATGTAGGCCCATCAAGAAGTCCAATGAAGAAAAAAGCATTTATTCCACATAAATATTGTTCAACATGATCAAGTGGTTTGAAAGGTAAAATTTAGCAAAAAAATTCTATGAAAAATTTAATTTCTGCAAAAGCAAGATTTTATTAAAGAGAAAAATAAATAATGAAGAAAACAAAAAAACAAAAAAAATAAAAAAACCCAAAAAATAAGATCTTTATAGGAATATATTTATTATACAAATTTATAAATTTTCCCTTGGTCACAAATGAACCTGAAAAAAAGGAAAAATGTCTTTGCAAATACTGAACATAACCCAGGAAAAACTTGACTTATCACAATGAAGTTAGAGTCTTTAGAGAGATATTCAAGGACAATGGTTTGCTAAGTCACTCAAAAGGATAGAACTGAGTGTTATAGCCACGACTTGAGGGTGGGGCTCATTAAATATCAGCTTGAGGTACTGAAACTATTCGATTTCAGCCATTCTATTCTTACATTGTGAGGAAGGGTTGAAAATTCTGTATGTCTTTCTTTTAGTTCTTATAGACAGTGACTGAAAATTCTTACTGTTATGGTGCCCTTCTATGAGGAATGAACTCTTCCTCTATGTATAATTACCTGCAGGACTTCCGGGTGCAGTTAGGTATGCAGTTAAGTGCACAGTTAAAGCCAGCTATGTCAGGCAATAAGCAGTGTAAGCATTTCGTTCGGACTTATTTCTATTTACTGATTATTGACACTTGGTATTTTATGTTCTTGTTATACTAATACACTGTTTCCAACCTATCTTCCGTGTTCCGTGTCTTACTTCAGCCAGACGGGTCACTACAAATTTGCAGCAAAGTTTCGCCACAACTCCACAACAAATTGGCGACAAAAAACCGAAACACTTACTAAATGAAAATGTGCAATTGGTATATCAGTTATTGGCAAGGAAACATAGAATTAGTGACCAGAGTTCAATGAAGGTTTGGAAAGGCATGAATCCATCTCTTCTCCGGCTATGGGTTAAATAACACAGAAGACTGGGCTGTTCAGCCTTGGTCAATAGCCAGTGTAGAAGGACAACTCTGAATTCTAAACCAAATGAATGTGGAGTCAACACCATCCTCTTACAGTAGAAACATTTAGTTGTGGCCCTGTATCTCACAAGGGAGTCTAATGGCATTAAGGAGGGAAGCATTACCAGTAATTTTACTGTAGAAAAGTATGGCGGAGGAAAAAAATTAAAGGAACACATGATCAGTGGTTATGAATAATGTAAACATTACTGACAGAACAAGAATGTTATATGTTGGTGTTCGGGAACAGTTAGCCCTAACGAAAATATTTAAGAAAAGTTACCCCTTTTTGACTGGAGGGATGAAAAATAAGATTTTGTCACATCCCCTGTTTGGAAGGAGGGCATTCTGGGCACAGGGAGAATTTCGGCCATGACACCAATGTGAGCTAGACAGATCTCCAAAGGCCCATGTCTTATTACACATTCAGCAGCTCCACTCACCGTGATGGATTGTAATTCAATTAAGAAAGTTTTGTTAGTAGTTTTGGTGTCTTGTTTTATCATTTTATTTGTCTTCACATAACTACATTTTCACCTTCTAGGAACGTAACAGTTGGTTTGACTGTTTTTTCGTTTAGCGCCATATCAACCTCGAATGCCGAAATCTAACTATTTTGCATCCAGTTTTGTTTTTGAGATAATGGTTTTACTGATACAAGCCTTACTAATTAACCCATAGCTGGAGAGGAGAAGAGGCGGATTCATACCTTTCTCAAGGGTATTTGCATGTAAGTGAATATAATGAACCCAACTGGAATTGGAACTTGGCTCTCCAATTAACAATTCTGATCCATTATTTATTACAAGTCTTACTAATTAACCCATAGCTGGAGAGGAGAAGAGGCGGATTCAAACCTTTCCCAAGGGTATTTGCATGTAAGTGAATATAATGAACCCAACTGGAATTGGAACTTGGCTCTCTAATTAACAATTCTGATCCATTATTTATTACAAGTCTTACTAATTAACCCATAGCTGGAGAGGAGAAGAGGTGGATTCAAACCTTTCCCAAGGGTATTTGCATGTAAGTGAATATAATGAACCCAACTGGAACTGGAACTCAGCTCTCTAGCTAATAATTCTGAGTCATTATCCATTACACCACCCACACAGCACCTGGTATTCCCAAGCAATCACCCAAGTATGACCAGGTTTGTATGGGAAGCGTAAGCCTCTACCATGTTATTATATATTGATATAATGGTAATTGTTATTGGTATAAAACATTTAAACGAATGGATATCAGACTCTTAATTTTAGAAAGATTGAAAAAAAATTAGAATTGGCGGATAAAAATTAACAAAATCCTGTCATTGAATTTTAAATGGACAAATTAAACGTATAGTTTTGTCATTTTATTTTCTTAACTGGGTCAACGAAACAATTGTTAAAATAATTCTTTTTTTCTTTCATCAGATTGAACATTGCAAATAAATGGTCGGGGCAAACGAGAAGAAAACGTAAATAAATCAAGAATCACTATTGGAGAACATCTCTCAAAAATTCCTGTATTGATCAGAGATCCTTAAAATAATTCACTGGTCATTTTGGGGTCAGCCTTCAATCTTGGCTGTTATTTTGGCCAACCTCTCTGCCTTTTTGCGCTGCTTCTCTTCTTTCTTTTCCGTTGCCTCCTTTTCAGCAATCATCTGCTTGAACTTCTCATCACGTGGATCGACTGAAAAGCCAAAATACTCCTGAGCCTCGGCCAACAGGCGAGCTTTCTTTTCGGCTTGTTTCTTCAACAATTCCTCTTTTTGTTTGCATCTTTTGTGATAATCAGCAATGATCTGGGGCATCTTGTCCATTTGTTCAGAGATTCTCATCTCCCTAGGAGTAAGGAAAAAAAAAGAAAGAAAGACATTATTTGGCATAAAAAAAAAAACCCCAAAAAAAAAAAAAAAAAAAAAAAAAACGAACGGAAAAAGAAACGAACGGAAAAAGAAAAGAACGGAAAAGGAAAAGAACGAAAAAAAAGAACGAAAAAAAAGGGAAAAAATAAAAGACAATTTGGCATTAAAATAATAAAAAAAAATAGCAATGACAAAATTATTTTAAATATTACAAAATTACTATAAATATTAATTTTAGTGGATACATGTGTTTGAATTAACATCTGTTTTTTTTTATTTTCTTAGACGAGTGGTGACCAAACCCACTTCTTTTTCTGTGCTGCATTTTTGGAATTAAAATTTGATTCTTGTGCTTCAAATATGTGATAAAAGATACATAAAACCAAAAGCAAAAAAACCAAACATCAAAAATGAAACAAACAAAAACACAGAAAACAAGGAGAAGATTAAAGGGACATAACCACAGATTCAAAGTCAATATTATCATTAATAACTCTCTCCTCCAATTTGCAGACCCTAGTTACCATATTAATACTTGATATAATGCAAAAATATCACAATGATAAAATCGGTCAATAACTATTCATAGGGAGACTTATGCATGCAATTACAAGTAATCCATAAAAATAATGTAAATTTTAAATTCGTATTTAATTTTGGCAGATGAAATTTTTAAAGTTGTTTCTAAATCTTAATTGTCTTTCAATCATTCCACCACACGGGGGTCAAGAATCACCGTCTTAGACAGTGAAATTAATATCAATTGGCCTAGACTGAGAAATTCTATTGAAGACAAATGTATTTAGAAACAGGAATCAGATTTGTATTCCCTTTTCCACCAGGAAAAAGCAATCTTAGAGTCAAAGCATTACCAATTTGGCTACAGGAAGCCATCATAGTAAAGCAAAGCTCAATTACATACTTAAAGAATGTACTGTTTTTACTGCTGAAATGTAAACTAATTTTCACATGTATTCTTTTTTTTGAGATACATTTTTTTATTATTACCATAAAGATTTGTTTAGCTCGATTTAACATCCCATTTTTTTTTTAATGAATTTTCTAAAACCATGAAATTCATATCAACTGTACTAGATCTAGAAGTCCTATTACAAAAAATATGCCTCCTATCAGGAATCTAAACATATACTGGTTATAGTCAATGCCTCCAGAACCAAATTGGTTACATTCCATCGCCTCTCGGTCAGACCCTAAACTACCACCAGTCATAATGAATAGCTGTCCCCTCTCAGAGACTCGGTGCTTTGAGAAGATCAGTCAGTCAGTTAAGTGCCATACGTGATACACGCTTGGGCGATCATGTCTCGAAAGAGACATGACTGACTGGGCAGAAGATTATCCCGCAGTAGGTTGCCATTGCTTTCTGCGGTAGACTGGTTGCCGACCAAGGCTATAGAACCCAATCTGTCCTGTTATTTGACTCATTGCTTAAGGGGAAAAAGATGTATTATATTATTAAGTAATAATAAGTGGGGGATCAGTTTATTACTTCATATCAATATAGAACTGATCCCCTACTTTATGTCCAGTAGTAGTCTTAATTATGTTTCCAACTATTATATTCAGTCAGTCAGTTAAGTGCCATACGTGATACACGCTTGGGCGATCATGTCTCGAAAGAGACATGACTGACTGGGCAGAAGATTATCCCGCAGTAGGTTGCCATTGCTTTCTGCGGTAGACTGGTTGCTGACCAAGGCTATAGAACCCAATCTGTCCTGTTATTTAGCCCATAACTGGAAGGAATGGGCGGATTAATACCTTTCCCAAAGGTATTTGCGCGTAAGTGAATGCAATGAATTCAGCTGGAATTTGAACTTGGCTCCCCGATTTCTCATCCCGAGCCGATATCCAACGTACCACAACGCACATTTGATAGGATACTTGGCCTAAAACTCACACCTGACCTCAAGTGGAATTCCTGTATATAATCTATCGCTAAAGATGCAGGTAAAATGATCAGCTCCCTTATTGCACCAGTAAGTACCTGACTCATGCTATCCTCTACCTGTATAAAAGCTAGATGAGGTTGAGAATGGAGTACCATTTGGGCTGGGGCTGCCCAGACCTCACTTTCAAGTCTTGATAGAGTTAAGACTCTTCAATGACTTGTTGGAGAAGAATTATTTTCCTCTCTCTAACCACTCTCTCACAGGCAGGATGGAACAAGTCTCTGGCTGCTTTATCGCTGCTACCATGAAAAGTGCTCAGACAATCTGCATCACTGGGTTCCGCCAAGCCTGATCTTCATGTCTAGGATCTGCCATGCCCCTTATGTAGTAGTAAATTACCCACATTTCTGCTGTATTCCATCGGTTAGAAGTCGGTAGCACTAACACCTTTCTTCCCCTGAACAATTGGCCTATGGAACAGACTTCCAAGAGGATGTTTCTCCAATCACTACAATCTTGACCTGTTGAAGTCTAGAGTCAATTGTTATCTTCCCCTCCTATTTATATGAACCACACTACTGGCCATAATTACTAGGCCACCCCAGTTTTTTTTTTTTTTTTTTTTTTTAAAAAGACATTATGTATTTCATACTATTTTTAGTATTTCTTGCCAAATGAAAACAGAATGGTTCTTTTGTTTTTATTACTTTGCAAAATTTTATAAGGCAAGGAAGCAAAGATGAACTCGTTCGAATCACCCTAAATTTTCTTCATTCTTTCATTGATGAAACTGCAATATAGGTAATTATTAAATATTTATAAATTCATTTAATGCACATGTTATTGTGCAATATTAACAAAAGAACCATTCTATTTTCATATACAATTATTCACTTAGCAATAAACACTAAAAAATAGTATGAAATAAATAATTTTTTTTTAAACACTGGGGTGGCCTAATAACTATGGCTGGTAGTGTACCTCTTAATATAACCCTTATCTTGAGTGACCTCTGGACCTTGTACAGTGCGAACCATACTATTTTAAAACATTCAACAAACATACATACACATTTTGTTGAATAATATACACATATGAATATATCACAGTTGCCAAATATGACAGGAAAATATTTGAGAGGATTATTAGCTGTTTCCTCACAGGTTATCCACTCTGAGCATGACATATATATATATATATATATATATATATATATATATATATATATATATATTTTCCATTTTTAAATGAGTTATTTTGCAACCTAGGTTTCTACCATGAGTGGTGTCTTCAGGCAATTTTTAATAACTGATTTTACTATTTACTGTTTTTTTTTTTTTTACAAGAGCGTTCTTAAAAAGAAAAATGATAAATGGTAAAATCAGTTATTAAAAATCGCCTGAAGATACCATTCATGGTAGAAACCTGGTTAGCAAAATAACTCGTTTATAAAATGGAAAATATTCAAAAGTTCTACAATATATTTGTATTGAACACTTTAATACAAATGTGTACAGGTCTAATCCTATTATGACCAAAAACTAAGTATTAAACAATCATATATATATATATATATATATATATCTGCAAACAGATTTGTTTCGCTGTATCACAGCTCATCAGTATGGTTAGACAGCCGATTGCTTTTTAGCCAGGTTTGAAACCCAACCAACACACACACTTTACTACTCTATGACATAATTATTGCAAAAGTTAAGATGAAGCACTTAACGGATGAACATGTGGCAAAAGCTTTTATAACTGGTAGTAAAGAGAATGAACTGAGCCAGATTATTAGCTGTTTCCTCACAAGTTATCCACCCACCCAGAGTGTGACAGGAGGGACACACACACACACACACATTATAATAGAGAGGATAGTGTCTACTTATTTTTATGTAGACCCTTTCAAGTTGTCTAATTCTTTCTTGATGTTGAGATGAAATGTTGAGTGCCAAATTGTTTTTTTTTTTTAACCCAAGTACTTTTGGCCATTGGTCAGATCATTTTAAGGGGCAGATTACAAAGAGACATGCTGTTGTAACTGAAAGACACACTAAACGTGTTTGTGTAGCTATGTTAAAATTTTATAATAATCTATGTTCTGTCATTGTGCGTTATAAATGCACACTTATTTCAGAATTGTTAAATTTTAATCCATTGCAGTCCCAGAATTTTCAAAAAACAAGCATCTCATTACACTGACTGGGGATTGGTATAAATGTTAAATGGCAGGACTATATAACGTTATATGCATTTATCATTTTATTGCCACAGCCGTAATAAATTTTATTGAGTTTTGATATGGAGAGGCTTGAGAACTAAATTTTTCTTCATTATTTTTATAGTGCAGTATATTAGAGCTGTCAACAAATATTTTTCTGAAATCTTAGAAAAGGTTGAATGATTAAAAAAAAAAAAAAAGTACTACTATGGTGCCTTCCTGGATAGATTTCAAGAAATTAGACAAATTGAAAGAATCAATATAAAAAATAAGCAGACACAATATGTCTATTATTCAAAAAATTGTGTTTAAACATAAATATGCTGCTTAAACAAACACATCACTTAATAAATCCTGGGCCTAACTAAGAAAACAACTTTTAGGCAAAATTCAACTTTATTCATGAACACAGTGTATCACCCTTGAAGGAGACTAATTCCAACGTTTCTGTAACAATTCGATACCTTTTTTGTAAAACGATTTGTCTTTAGCCTCAAAATACACCTCATTTTTCGAGATCACTTCTTCATTGGAGCCAAATCTCTTTCCACTGAGCATTCTCTTGAGGTCTGCAAACAGCCAGTAGTCACTGGTGGGTAGATCTGGAGAACAGGGGGTATACGGAAGCAATTTAAGTAGTTTTAACATTGTTGCAATCGACTTGTGACACAGTGCGTTGCCTTGGTAAAAGATCACTTTTTTTATTAATTTGTGGCCATTTTGGGGGGGGGATTTCTTCTTTCAAATGCACTAATAATGCTATATAATATTTGCTGTTGATGGCTCTTCCTTTTTTAAGGTAATTGATGAACAAAATACCTTGCTCATTCCAAAATATGGAGGCCAAAACCTTGCCTGCTGCTGTCTATTCAGCTGACTGCCGATTCGACTCCAAAGTGAAGTGGTGGATCCATGTTTTATCCAATGTCACATATTTATGCAAAAACTCGTTGTTGTGTTGAAACAGTTGCAAACAATGCTCTGAATCTTCTTCGTTGTTTTTGTTAAATTGTCAGTAAACACGGCACCCACTTTGAACACAGCTTTCTAATTGACAAATGTTCAAGCAAAATGGTAAATACACTGCTTTCTGATAGGTTCAACTCATCTGCTATTTCACGCAACTTTAATTTACAATTGGCCATAATGAGTTGTGAATATTTTTGGTGTTTTCTGGGAAACTGATGATTTTGGGCAACTTGAGCGTTCAGCATCATTTGTGCTTGTACAACCCCATTTAAAGTCAGCATACCATTTCTTAACCATTGTTTCTGACGGAGCAGAGTTCGAACAACACTTATCAAGCCTTTGCTTTGCTTGAACAGTATTTTTCCCCCTATCAGAAAGCAATGATTTATCAACATGAAATTCAGCTTTTTCCATTGTTTTGAAAATTTGCAACAGTAGCTTCACTTAAATAACTGTAATTAGTAAACTAATCGTCCGATTGAGTCCAAACTTTGTCATGTGCCATTTGAAGGTTAGTACTTCATAAAAAATCATTTGGAATATATATATATATATATATATATACGTAGGTTTCATTGAAAATGGCAGACAAGGTATTATCATTAATGATTTTTTTCCTTTTCAGAATCATAGGAATTGTGTAAATGTTTTGCTTTTCCGAGCACTTTCAGCTATACTTTTAGCCATTTTCAAGGGTGAATTTTATTTTATGTGTAACTGAATATGAGTAGAGTTTACATACATGGAGTCATGCGTATGTGTCTCATATTCCGGAAACAGTAAGCACACTGTTACTGAGTTCATAATTGATATTATTATTCTTGTGCGAAGATTAAAAATAATGGAAGCTTTATTAATAATGAAAACTCCTACAATTAATATCAATTATGAACATGAAATGATGTTAAAGTCAAAACATGAGGATAAGATAACATTAGAAAAATAACATCCTTGAAAATGGTCAGTGAAGTGGCTAAAAGTGCTTGGAAAGTCAAAAATTATAGGAAATTTTTACATTTATCTCCAGCAAAAAGAAAACATGTAAAATTACTGGAAAAATTAAATAAAAAAAAAAAAATTAATGAAATCTTCCTTGTCTGCTGTTTTTAACGAAATGTTTAAAATAAAGATTGCTGACCAAATGTGTGTGTTTGTTTGAGAGAGAGTCTACACATCCATTAAAGAGGAAACAAACAAAAAAAATTAGACTGTCACATTGTTTTGAAGAAAACATTTGTAAAGCTGGAAATACCACAAATAGTTCTGAACACTAAGTAGTTTCAACTTGAAAGTAATATAGGCTTAAAGGTGTGGAAGAGGGGGAGTGAGTGAATGTTTGATTAACCTATGTGGCCTTGTGGGTGACATGAAAATAAAAAACATAAAAAAAATAAAAAACATAAAAAAAAATAAAACCATAAAAAAAAAAAAAATGGCTTTGTCAGATGAGATGAAGACCTAAAATCCAAGGCCTTCTGCATGTGCCATGTATATTATCATCAGCATTAGTGTAGAATCATTGAACTTAAAATATTGGGGGGGGGGGGGTGGACATAACAAAGGGTATAGACCATCCACAGCTTCATTATAATGAGGTCAGTGTTTAATAGAAGTGAATATGACTCAGCAAAAATAAAATGGATTAATAACAAGAGGACTTGTAATCAAAACACCCGGACTAGACTAGAACATAAGCAGAACAACATTGTATTCAGCTGAATACATTCTTTTAAAGAAGGCTGAAGAATGAATCTGTCAATGTGGATTCTGGTAGAAGAAAACGATTTGTCTGGATATTACACATTCATCAAATATTTTCTTGGTATTATTATTTTTTTTAATCATTTAACCCCCCCCCCCCCACCATCAAGATAATAAAGCCACTAAGATGCAAACAGAAAATGAGAAAACTTTAGTGAGGAGAAAGGAACATGATAATGCACTATTTATTACATTATTTATTGAGACGGTTGGCAAAACATCGGCTAATTGTGAAATGATTGAAACTTTACACAATAGTAAATAAGGATTTTCTGATAGTTGATTCAGACAGTTTAATAATTTAGTAACTGTTAATAAATTTATCAATAAACAACTGCTTTCATATTTCCTTATAAATTAAAATGATAAATATTGCATTGCATTCAGTTAAGTGCCATACGTGATACACGCTTTGGGCGATAATGTCTCAAAAGAGACATGACTGACTGGGCAGAAGATTAACCTGCAGTAGGTTGCCATTGCTTTCTGCATTAGACTGGTTGCCAGCCAAAGCTATAGAACCCAATCTGTCCTGTTATTTGACTCATAGCTAGAGGGGGAAGAAATGTATTATATTATTAAATAATTATTAAGTAATAATTAGTGGGGGATCAGTTTATTACTTCCTTATAATAGAAGACCGATCCCCCACTTTATTCCTAATAGAAGTCTTAATCAGGTCTTCAACTATTATATTCAGTCAGTTAAGTGCCATACGTGATACACACTTGGGGGATCATGTCTCAAAAGCGACTTGACTGGGCAGAAGATTATCCTGCAGTAGGTTGCCATTGCTTTCTGTAGTAGACTGGTTGCCAGCCAAGGCTATAGAACCCAATCTGTTTTATTATTTAACACATAACTGGAGGGAAGAGACAGATTAATACCTTTTCCAAGGGTATTTGTGCATAAGTAAATACAAGCAATTCAACTGGAACTTGAACTCGGCTCCCCGATTTGTTGTCCCAAGCTGATATTCACTGCACCACAACGCACATCCACTACAAGGCATTGCATTAGTTTTAATTTTAATACAATTGGTTTTTATAATTCAAATATAAAATTATTTTTGTAAATAAACAAGCTAATAGTGTTTAATAGTTTTGTAATTTCTCAAAAACAAAATGTATAAATTAACTAAGTTTTATTGCAATTCTAATAATCACTTTTTAAAGAAATTAACATTGCTGAAGAGTGAATGTAATTAAAATAATAGTGGTGTCAAGGGAAAAACCACCATCCATTTGACATAGAATGAGCATACTGTTAAAAAAAAAAAAAAAAAAAAAAAAAACTTATTTTACCCCAGACAAGGAAACAAAGCCACTAAGATGCAAGAAGTTACTGAGTGTGAGAGAATATGAAATAAAAACAAAAACACTATTATGGAGAGAAAAGAATAAAAGAACAAAAATTAAGATAGTAGATAACAATTGACACTGTATTTAAATTTTTGAAGATCAAAGTTGGCCAGGAAGAAAGAAGTTGGAAGTGAGTTTTACAAGCAAAACGTGTGACAGAAGAAACATTAGCAAAGAACAAACAATTGCAAATAGCCAATTCAACTGTGAATTGATAAGACCTTGCCGACAATCTCACTTAAATTCATCAAGTCTATTTACCATAGAAGAAAGTTCAGAACAATTACCATGGAAGTATCTATAGAAAAGACACAGGGAAGCTACATTACGACAGTGGGAAACTGAGTGAAGGCAATTTTAATTTGAGGTTTAACGGCATATCAACTTCTGTGGGTTATTTAATGCCAAAAAAGATGGGGTTTTAAGGTATTTTTTTTTAATATTCAGTTATAGTGAGAAGGTTGATTTAGTCAAATTTTGATGAAAATGTTTTTATTTTAGAAAACTGAAAATGTCTTCTAGTTTTATAGTCAAAAATGTTTTGCTGAGAATTTTTCTTTTTCTTCAAAAATGTATTGTTGGTAATATTTTTCCTTTAAAAATGTGTATTTTTCTATAAAAGTCTATTTTTATGTATATATTTCTATAAAAGTGTATTTTATACTTTCATAGTGTTTTGAACACAGTTTGGGGGGTTAACTATTTGCCCTAACAGGTGCTACCACTCCGGGTCAGGGTGGACCTGGGAACAACAGCAATTAAGAGGTGGTTCCAAAACCACCCAGTCAGAGGCCTTGCTGTTGGATGCAGTTTACGGGCATACCCAGAACCAAAGTGAAGGCAAGATGCCAGATCAGGACCATTATCATTGCAGATTCTCTAGCTTTCATAAATAGTCCCTAAATATATAACAGGAACACCAGACCAGATGTGGCAGTAAAATTTATAGATATGCAAGACAGAGTCTGGAGAGAGAAATTGTCTTGCATAACAGGGAACCAACTTTCTTAGCAGCAAGCTTAGCAATGGATTCAATATATTCTTTCCATTTCATGTCAGCTGAAAATGTTAGTCCAAGAAAGCATAATGAATTACTCTACTGAAATATTCTGTGGAGTGTTTCAGCAAACATGACGGCGTGACATGACTGATCGTGAATGTGTAATGAGGTTCACGTTGGAACACAAGGTTTGCTGTTTTTCGTAAATTTAATTTTGCTGTTAGACATTTGAACAAGTATAACTACACATGTATTTTGTTATAATGGGGCCTCACATCAGTGAGGGGGGCTGGTATGCAAGTGAAACCGTTGAGAGAAAGGCCCCGAAACGGTGCACATTCTCTCCTGATGACCCCAATTAAAATAAATTCAAAAGAATCTAAAGAAGTTTAATGAAGTCATATGCCGTAGAGAAGCTCGGTGGAAATGTTATTGGTATGAGGAGCATTTTATATTCAGCTCGCTTCAGTAATTTCCTTCTCCTGGATGTTGGCATCAGGTATGATGGAAGATTGAAAGTGTTTTCTCAGAACCCGATAAAAAAAAATATATTCATAAGGTTCTAAAAGGTGAGAGACAGTAAAATTTAATAAGCATTTCAAATATTCAGTTAAACTAAAATGAATGAATTTTTTCCAATGTAAACAAGCTTCATTTCTTTAGGAACCTGTGGGATTACCCTCACTTAGTTCTACCAAGATTCTGTTAAGTGGCACTTTTAAAACAACTATAGGAAAAAAAAAATATCAAATCAGGAAGCCAAGTTCAAATTCCAGTTGAATTCGTTGCATTCACTTACGCACAAATACCCTTAAGAAAGGTATTAATCCTTCTCTTCCCTCTAGTTATGGATTAAATAATAGAACAGATTGGGTTCTATAGCCTTGGCTGGCAACCAATCTACTGCAGAAAGCAATGGCAACCTACTGAAGGATAATCTTCTGCCCAGTCATGTCTCTTTCGAGACATGATCCCCCAAGTGTGTATCACGTATGGCACTTGACTGACTGAATAGTTGGAGACATGAATAAGGCTTCTATTAGGCATAAAGTGGGGGATCAGTATTCTATTGTAATGAAGTAATAAACTGATCCCCCACTAATTACTACTTAATAATATAATACATTTCTTCCCCTGTAGTTATGAGTCAACAGGACAAATTGGGTTCTATAACCTTGGCTGGCGACTAATGTACCTCAGAAAGCAATGGTAACCTACTGCGGGATAATCTTCTGCCCTGTCAGTCATGTATCTTTCGAGACATGATCACCCAAAGCATGTATCACGTGTGACATTTAACTGAGAAGAAGAAAAAGAAGAATTCTTGTTTCTTCTTTTTTTTCTCCCTGTATGTTGTAGTAACAATATCAATATGGGATTTCCTTCTTTTCCCTCCAGTTATGGGTTCAGTTATGGGTTAAATAATAGAACAGATTGGGTTCTATAGCCTTGGCTAGTGACTAATCTACAGCATAAAGCAATGACAACCTACTATGGGATAATCTTCTGCCCTGTCAGTCACGTATCTTTCGAGACATGATCACCCAAAGCATGTATCATGTATGACACTTAACTATTAAAAAAAAAAAAGAAAAAAAAAAGAAAGGGAACCCTTCTTATTTCTTCCTTTTTTTTTTTTTTTCTTCCGGCATGTTGTAGTAACAATATCAACATGGGACTTCTTCCTGGTTAGAGGGATATCTTTCTACTGAGTGACTGAATTATTTTTCAAACATACATATGTGTGTGTATGTTTTCTTCTATTTGATTATGATTTGGTTGTTTACTGGCATGTCAACACCTTTTGGGTCATTCAATGCAGAATGTCCAATTTCCCTGGTAGTCTTGAAGTAACAAAAATTATGCTATTTTGCTTTCACAACTAAAAAATGGTAGTTGACACTCATACCCACGAGAAAGAGGGACAGATGAAAGCAGTGCATAACATACTTGATTGGCTTGAGCAAATGGATGATAGAACAGATTTTGGGCGATATTAATGGCAAGACAAAGTTTATTAAGAGCTGCAAGGAACAGGAAGATATGGAGACCCGTACTCATGAGACAGATGGCAAGATGGTCAGAGATAAACAATGCATAATATACTTAGTGAGCTTGAGTAAATGGATTGCAGAACAGGGTTTAGGTGAAATAATAGAAAGACAGTTTATTAAGAGCTGCAAGGAACAGGAAGATGTGGAGAGCCGTACTCATGAGACAGATGGCAAGATGGTCAGAGATAAACAATGCATAACTTAGTGAGCTTGAGTAAATGGATGGCAGAACAAGGAGAAATAACAAAAAGACAAAGTTTAAGAGCTACAAGGGACAAGAAAATGTGGAGAGCCATGATTACCTATGTCCTGAAGGAACACGGCACAAAAAAAAAGTCTTGTCTTTAACAGATTTTCGTGAGGTGCTACAATTTATTCTCTTTAATTCGCCCTCCCCTAATAATAAATAACTTCAACTAGATTTTTTTTTTATTATCTGAAGCATACATAAAATATTTATTTTAAAATAATTAACATATCATTTAACATAGGGCCACAAATGTGGTAGATATTGTCCACTGGGCGAGAGGGGGTTTTGATGGGACTGTACAACTGGTCAATAAATGTCTGGAGGGGTCAAAAGATTTGGGAGTGGGAGTTGATAAAGAAATTTTCAATATCAATGCCCTTGCTATTGTTCATCAAACACATTCACTCCATTAATAATGTCAACCAATTCAATAAAAAAAAGTAATTAATTTTTAATGGGTTTATGAAATTGTTGACATCATTAATATTAAGGATATTCTTGATGAAAGGGAGTAAGCTTTGGTTTGAAATTTGACCTTTGTCCCAAATAGTTTATGCCTAAAATTTTTTTAACTAAACAAAAACACTAAGGGTATTAAAATGAGGATTTTAGTAGATTTAAATTTTTTAGGTACCACCAAAACAGATGTTTTTTCTCCAACCCAAAGCAAAAAAAAAGTTATCTGATGGAAATATTAAGGTAGAGGTGCCTGTTTCACTCTCCCATTTCTCAATATCTAGTGTGCATTATTTATTAGGGAGATGTTCAGCAAATTTTCTTAGTTATATAAAAGAAAAAACTTTTCAGCAAAAATTGATGCAATATGATCTGTGAACATATGAAAAGATTTGTCCCGAATCTTATCAAAAGGTAATTCAATAAAACTCAAAAATTAATTTATTTTGGGAATTGGTGTTTGTATAATTTAATAAAACATTTTCTTTCAGATTGGACAGAAAAAATTCTACACTTAATATTTATTTTACCCCCAAAATTACTTTTAATTTTTCACTGTGATTTTGTAATCCATCCTGCTGTTTCTCACAAGAGTTTCTTTTATTAAATAAGGACATGTCTGAAGAATTGAAAAATATAAAGTTTAGTGCCATTTTCAAGTATGAACCTTTTTTTTAAAAGGATTTGATTTTATTTCTTTTAGCTACTGTTAGATTACTAAAGGGACATAATTCGGATTTTCTCACCTTTGACCATTCGACTAAATTTCATAAAAAGCATAGAATAAATAGTACTATTCTTAAACTATTGGTTATATAAGATTATATATATATATATATATATATATATATATATATATATATATATATAGAAGAAAAAAAAAAAGGCATCATCCGGATGACTATGAATAATTAAAAAAGAACTCAGTGACCGCAAACATATCAACTCAATCAATAACTAACAAATTTACCAATTTTTTTTGTTATTAGCAACTTCGTTATTTTAACACATTTCCTTCAATTCAGAGTAATTAAAAGAAAAAAGACACTGGGTGCAATTACATATTTCATGAAATGAGCAAGAATACCATAAAAATACCAAACAATGAATTAAACTTAAAAGCATCATTTAACTAAAAAAAAGTAAGGGAGATAAATCAGTGTAAGCAGCATTTGAAACTGTTTAAATGAATGAAAAACGAGCCATTAAATCAGGTGTATATCAGTCTGGGTAACCAAAAGGGAATTTAGGGCATATAATACATCTCTTCCCCCTCTAGCTATGAGTCAAATAACAGGACAGATTGGGTTCTATAGCCTTGGCTGGCAACCAGTCTACTGCAGAAAACAATGGCAACCTACTGTGGGATAATCTTCTGCCGAGACAGTCATGTCTCTTTCAAGACATGATTGTCCAAAGCATGTATCACATATGGCACTTAACTGACTGACTACTGAGAATTCAAACCAGTGCCTCTAGTTACAGAAAATCTTGTTTGAATTGTAAAATTAAAAAATGCAATAAAATTAAGATATTTAATTAGAAGAGCTTTGATGAATAAAATATATTTATGGACATTATTATCTTATCAAAAAATATATTTTGATGAGTAATGAATTTTTAAAAGAATTGATTTTTTTTCTTCTAATTTCTGTATTAATTTCTATCAGTCAAGTGATATTGTTATTAAATAAAAACTGTCCTATTTACTAATCATAAATGGAAAAGTTTACTTCAATTCAGTGACCTCTTGGTATTTTAAAAAGAATTTTGAATTTGTTTTGCATGTATAGCAATTTGCAGAATTTTGTTAATATGGATGTCTATCCACAACATTATCAGAAAATAAAGTGTGGTAACTACAGTCAATTTAAAATTTATTGATAATTTTCTAACATTTCCTCAAACATCTTTAAAAAGATAGTACCTAAAATTTTTTTAGGTATTTTAAATATTAAAAATTAAAATATTATTATATTATTTATAAATATTATTTATATTATTATGATATAAATATTATTTATTATTTATATTAAATATTATTATATAAATATTATTTATTACAAATATCATTAAGTATTATTTATTATAAATAAAATATTTTATATAAATATTTATACATATTTTGTTTAATTTTAGGCAAAAATTAAATAAAATATTTAAAATTTTTAACATTACCTAGTATTTAAATGCATATTTTGTTATGTAATGAATATGAGCTTGAAATGAAATATCAGAGAACAGAGTTCAGCGGACATGAAGGAAACTACCACCACCTTTAAATTTGTTGTTCTTCAGTTTTTTTTAAAAATTTTTTTAGGGCAGTCTGATCGATTACACCCTAAACTCTCCGACTGACAAAAAAAAAAAAAAAATTCAATATTGGAAAAATTTCAATGAACAATTTTTTTTTCATACAACATTATCATAACGTTGTATGAAAAAAAAAATTGTTTAAATATTGAAATTTTTATAGTAAATTGATCCTCCATTTTGGAACCACTCGCCGGTACGATATTACCACCACCTGTAAAATTGGTTGATTATCAAATTTTTTTTTACTTTTTTTCAGTGCAATCTTATCGATTAAACCCTAAACTTTCCGAATTACAAAAAAGAAAAAAAGTTGTAAAAATTTTAACATTTAAACAATTTGGGTGGGGTGTCAGTTTTTCATACAACCTTAGGTTGTATGAAAAAAATTGCACAGGATCGATTTGAAATCGATCCTGTGCAATTAGCTTGTTTGCTTGCGCATATTCAACAACTGAGTCCTTTGCGAAATTTTTGAATAAAGCCATTCTTGGAGTTTCCGAGGAAGATGCCATCGTACAAACTGAAGAAAACTTGAAAAAGACAAAAACAAGAGCAAAAACTCGTCCCCCCCAAAAACAAAACAAAGCGACCCCAACGCGAGTGGTTCCAAAATGGAGGATCGATTTACTATAACGTTGTATGAGAAACTGAGCCCGCCACTAAAATTGTTTAAACATTGAAATTTTTCCAAAATTTTTTGATAATCGGAAACTTTATGTAATAATAATCGATAAGACTGTGTTGAAAAAAAAAAAAAAAATTAAAGACAACAAAAATTTAAAGGTGGTGGTAGTCTCCTTCAGGTCCGCCGAGAGTTCGAATTCATTTCATTCACTGACGCACAAAGATCCTTGGGAAAGGGTAATCTTCTCCATCAACCTATGAGCTGAATAGAAGGACAGCTTGTGTTCTATTATCGTCTTGGTTAACTGAATTAAACTGAGTATTTAAAAAAAAATATTTAAAGACTATGTTCATGCTGTTTTATCATGTAATTTAAAATATTTCGCACTTATATAAATCTTGAAAACATTATTGCCCAAGGTACCTCCAGTTGAATCCATTGTATTCACTTACGCACAAATACCCTTGGGAAAGGTATTAATCCGTCTCTTCCCTCCAGTTATGGGTTAAATAACAGGACAGGTTGGGTTCTATAGCCTTGGTCGGCAACCAGTCTACTGCAGAAAGCAATGGCAACCTACTGTGGGATAATCTTCTGTCCAGTCAGTCATGTCTCTTTCGAGACATGATCGCCCAAGCGTGTATCATGTATGGCACTTCTTAACTGACTATTTTGCTGAAGAAAAACATACAATGAAAAAAAAAAAAAAAGGCTCAAACTTAAATTGTTTGACGAGTATGAAAAAAAAAATGAAACTTTTCTGAATTTTTTTCCTAAAGCAAAACCTAATTTTAGAAAATTCTCCAAATACATTGACCAGAACAACTTTTTGGGATACAAAGGTCATATCGCAACAACAATCTTTTTCTTTTCATAAGTTCTTTTGTGCTTTAAAAAAGTTCTAGCAAATTTTCTAATTTCATCTTTGAGCATGCGAATTATGGCCCCGATTCTAGACTTTTACCGATGCTATGAAAGAGATAAATCAGAATAATTGTTTGAAACGCTAAAATGGAAATGTCTATTTATTTTCTTAATTTATCAGCTTACCTTTGTCTGACTTTAGTTTCCTCGAGTTGTTTTGCTTTTCCTATTTCGGCCAACATTTGGTCGACTGACATTTCATACTCAGCTTGTTCCTCAATCATCATCTTCATTTCCTCTTTGCTGGGCCACATCGAGCCGGGATCAAGCCCGGACGTTCTCCCAAGCTTACAGAATAATTTTCGGCGATTATGCTTCGTGTTGTGGGAAGGCCTTTCACCAAAATTAGGAGGCATCTCTCCGCGAATTCGGGCTTTCAACGCATCGGAAAGGCGTGAAACATCACGAATGCGATTGACTTCTTCCTCGTCAACCTCATGAGAGTCCAGTCGACGTTCTACGTCGGTTCCTGAACAATAATCATTTCGAAATACCAAAGAAAATGTACCTTGTCGATGAACACTATTTAAATGCGAGGGTCGTAAGCTGCCCTTGAGAGAGACAGCCAGGCGCCCGCTAAGCGACGCCATCTTGTTTTCGTTTTAGAAGCTTAGAGTTATTTCCCTTGTCTTTTAAATGGCCGTTCTTACTGGGGAGCGGTCATTGTTTAGAAACTAATGAGAAAAATCTTTGTGACCCGAATCCACAATAACAATCATTAGAGAAATCTTGAGAAAAAAATAAGATTAACAGATGATGACATATTTAAAAAGAAATTATTTGTAAATTAAAGTTGCCACCTAAACGGAAACTCTTTTTTTTCACAGTGGAAATAAAAAATCTACACCCACTGTTTCGAAATATTTGTCAAAAATCAGCGAATTATCAAATTCGAACGAAAATGAATATTTATTTTTGAAAAAATATTTAAGGCATGCAGTTAATGTCGGATTTACCCTAAGACTAGTAGATAATCGTAATTAACAGTAACTTTTGAAACTGGATTAGTAATTCTTATTTTACAGAATATGCTTGCCATAGTTATAAAAAAAAAACTTAGAGAGTTAAGTTAAAGAGAGACAAACAACTGATGGTGAAGAAGAGGTATGACTCATGGAACTAGAACAATATACTGCAGTGAAAAAATTAAAGGGGTCATTTCGAAATTCCAATCGTCCGAAGAAGTTCGGATTGTACAACGCCGTGAATATGGCAACAAAGATGAGGACAACAGCCTGAACAATGTATTGTAAATAGTCTAAATAATTACAATACCTCATCTTAAATATAACTAACTCATAGAAACAAAAAAAAAAAAATACAATTAAGAAAGTTATGACTCCACCTCTTCTCCACTCTAGCTATGGGTTAAATATTAGAACTTGTATCTGAAAATCATTATTATCTACAAATATTGTTAATAACAGGAAACATTTCGGCTTTAAATAACCTACAAAAGGTTGATAAACCGTAAAAAACAATCAATTTAGCGAAACAACGAGAAAGGTAATTTTTAAGTGGCTCGTTGATGTCTACAGCAAAACTTAAATGGAGTAGATAGACTAAACTATCGCCCGGTTCACACTCCACCCGAGTCTATTTTTACAGGTGAAGAGGCTCATCCCTTGTTCCCTGTTTAGGATGTGGTTTCCGGCTTGCTCTTTTCCAGTCTTTTCACTCTTACGTAGCCCCCTGCACATCAGTGGCGTTACCGCCTTGCTCGGGGTGATATGATTAAAAAAAGAAAAATAAGCGAGGGAAACGGGCAATTTTTTGATAATGTTCTGCAAAAGGCGACTTTGGCTTGTATATAGTATCGGCTAGATATATAATTTCTTAAATTAGAAAAAGTGTCTCATTTTCTATTGTGAAGTAGTGAATAAATGTTAAACACTATGCGCCCCCTTAAAAAGTTATTAGATTAAGTAATTTTCATTTTTAGGAGCCAACTTTAATGGCGAACATATCGTCCCAACTCATAATCATACGTGGCAGTTAATAATAAGTTCGGAATACAAGAACATACGATAATGTTCAACGCGAAAGGTAGTAGATTGGTAAAGACAGTTCTACACAATCAACCCCCCAAAATGAACGTGATAAAAGAATAAGTAATGATGTGAGTATGGTATGATCGTTGGTGGTATCTAGAGTTTATGGTATAGAAGGGTTGATATGACAAATGGGTAAAAGCCTGGTTTTATTAACTATACGACCATTTTATTTTGTTGACTCCATAAGGTTACATCTTTTATTATATATGAATGATTATCATTTGTCTTTTTTAATATTGTGTCTTTGATATGTTTCTTGTATAAGTCATTGTGGTATTAATGCGAATCTTCATTATTATATATGCATTGCTGTATAAAAGTTATGAAGAGTTTTTCTTTCGTGTATATGTATAACACCACTACCCTCCAGGTCTCAAAATTGTGTTGCGTGCGTTAACTGGCCGTAAGTTAGTCGCACCAGAGTCTGCAGCTGTCCGCTTCCATTCCACCCCTAGGTGATCGAAGATGTCAAATGATCAGTCGAAAATCTTTCACTTCCTCTGTCATGTTGTGATTTCTGATCTCAGAGAAAGCCACGGACCTGCGAAAAAATAGACGGTTGTCTTCGTGCTGCATTTCTCGACTACTGAAAACAAGAGGTAGTTAGGTGCACATGCAGAAATAAGGGAAACAGGCAAGAACAACAAAAAAAAAGTAGTAGCCAAGTCTATGTGGACTAATGACTATATTGTAAGAGAGAGAGAGAGAGAGAGAGAGAGAGAGAGAGAGAGAGAGAGAGAGAGAGAGAGATTTAGGAATTTTTCAAATCTGTTGTGTTTTTGTTGAAACCGTTTCAATATGGTATGGGGGATAAGTGATCGAAATGTCTCTCCATTAAAATTTAACGTCAACTTTGGGTATCTGGCTTAGATCACCCGTTTACGTTTTTCGCCATACTGGAAACTTGGTGACACGATTCTGTTGACTTTATACATTCACCTAACAGCGTTAATTACAATTCCGTTCCCACGTGGATGTTCTTATTTCAAATCTGACTGATAATTTCAAATCTCCAGTCAATCCTCTATTTCTCCCATCGAGAGAGGGAAAGGGGGGAGCAAGAAACAAAGAAGAAAGAAACAGAATTCTCTCACTTTTGCAAAGTCATCTGTTTTTGTTAAATTATCAATCTATATCACTTCGTAAATGCCTTTTGTTTCTCTCAGCCACATAAGCGCTTATTTCCTTCTTCCTCTCTCTTTCAGACCTTTCTAAGAGAAGAACACACACACACACACACACACACACACACACACACATATATATATATATATATATATATATATATATATATATATATATATATTCTCCAAATATCTATTCATGGGTTCGAACCCAGGGTCCGTTGATACTTGTTTTAACGGTTGTGCATAAGGAACATTTACAGTGTTCAGTCAGTCTGTTAATTGCCATACGTGATACACACTTGGGCGATCATGTCTCGAAAGAGACATGACTGACTGGGCAGAAGATTACCCCGCAGTAGGTTGCCATTGCTTTCTGCGGTAGACTGGTTGTCAACCAAGGCTATAGAACCCAATCTGTTCTATTATTTAACCCATAACTGGAGGGAAGAGAAGGATTAATACTTTCCCTAAGGGTATTTGAGCGTAAGTGAATGCAAGGAATTCAACTAGAATTCCAACTCGGCTCCACTGATTTGTTGTTCTGAGTCGATATCCATTGCACCACAATGTTACATATATATATATATTCATGTTAATATAGCATATTTGTTCATCCATGATGTAAATGGATTCTAGAGCTTTTACTCTTTAAAGCTCTAGAATTCATTTAAATGAAATCTCGCAAGCCTACTCTCTGTAAGCAGAGAGATTGCTTGTTGGGTTTGAATGCGATTTGACTCTAGCATTTTTCATCATCTATTTTTTTCTCCATCTCTGATTAGAATTTTCTTTTATTTCTAAGAATAAATTTCTCAGAAAATTTAAACCGGAGGATATCTGGGACGAAACCGGTTGTTTGTTTTAGGTATTAGTGTTTAGCATGTCATTAAAGTTCCAATTATTCCTTGCGATAATTAAATTGTGTACCACCAAGAATCTTTTCAAATTATACGTATATATAATGCCGACATAAAAAAAAAAATAGAATAAAAAATTTAAACTGTCTAACACAAAATCCTGGAATCACCCACTTCCGACAAACTTGTTAGCTCTCACGTTTGTGTGGATCATACGTTGGAGGATTGTATAAACTAAATGAAGTGAAGATAAAAACCTACAAAGCAAAGAAATTAACATGCCCATCTAAGTACGCAATGACTTTATAATATTGGTACATGTAGTTTTTAAAGAAATATTCTATCAGAAAAAAAGTTCACTATAATGACTTCTACATCAATAACGTGTAGAATGGGGCACCCAAGTGTAAGTGTTATATATCGCCGTACGACGACAAACAACGAGAACACGCATATATAAAAATATAAGGTTATATTTTTATTCCTGACGACGAACCCGTGTGGAACAGAGAATGGAAGAGTGAGAGCGCACATAGAATGGGTCGACGGGAGTGTAGTCTTGCCTGTGGTGTCTCTCTGCTTCCACTGGCCGTTCTCTGCTGGCGAATCCGTGTGTCGAGGTCTTTTTATAGTCTTCTAGAACCGGGACTTTTCCTTCCGGTTTTGCCTCGCCCACGCAACGCCCACGTAATTCCAAGAGACACCTGTTCTGTTTGCCTCCGTAGTCATTTCCGCCGCTGTCGGAAATAAGGTCAAATGAGCCCGACTCATAACCCTGCGACATCCGCTCCAGGCCCCGACAGGATGTATTTCTCAAACACCTGTCTTGTCGTTCGCCGACCCCTTCACCGACGGGAAACACCATTGATTGCATCAACCTTCCTCGGGTGGGGCCAGATTGCTATATTACATAAGGTGAGATATGTCCTTCATATATATGGGTTTGCATGCTTCAATAGAATTTTGTGCATGTTTATATGTATTATTTTATTATTTTATTTTATTATTGTATGCATTATTGTGTGTATAAGGGGTCACCTAGGTATAAGTATTTTGTATATATAAGAACGGACCCAATTATGTATACGTTTTTCCATCATGTGTGAACACCTAATTATATGTAAGTTATGTTTATTTTAGATACAATCAATTATACATTCCTGAAACTGATCATACCCCCCATGTACTGATCATTCTATCCATAGATGTACAGGTTAGCATCAACAATCCGAATGAGATAGGCCGGTATATATGGATATGAATGAGTAAGATTTATTAAAACGTATGAAAAGTAAATATACTACCTCATTTGGGAATTAAATGTACACAGACGTACATTGTCTTTATGCATAGAGATAAAAAGTTGCACTTGTACTTATATAATTGTAGTTGTGTTTGTATATACATATGCATATATGTGATGTCTAGGCATATATACGTAAATCCACTGGATGTATGGAAGTATGAAAATATTGGCGTAATTTGGGAATATGTTTGAGAATTACTAGCAATTATATGTATGTGTATATATATAACACTACTTATACGCGCGGAAGTCCCGTCTTTGTGAGACGTATATATCTTTTTTTTAATCGTATCACCCCGAGCAAGGCGGTAACGCCACTGATGTGCAGGGGGCTACATAATAGTGAAAAGATTGGAAAAGAGAAAGCCGGAAACCACATCCTGAACAGGGAATGAGTACACGATCACCAGGATCTGTAAGTAGATACGAGAACGTGTAAAGTGGTAAATATATGTAGACATAAACAAAGTCACATTTGTAAGTATATGTGGGAATGTACACATATGTATATATGGATATATATTAGTATAAATGGACGGGTTGGGTTTAAGGGGTCAGACAAACACCAGCGTCTAAAGAATTACAAAATCCTTTACAGATCAACTTCTTCACGACGGCCTGGGCAATCCCAGATAGATCTGACGCCAATGCCTGAATCCAGACTCTCTTCCCCACTTTTCCTCTTTTCCCTTTCTCTTTCCTTTCTTATTTTTATTTCTTATTTTATTTTTATTTATTTAATCCTCTTCAGTTAAAGACGATGCTTATTCTGGCAATATTTTTTGTACCAAATGGAAGGAACATTGTAAGGTCTGACGAAATGAACTGAATAACTCATAGAAATGAACTATAGTTTATAACCACTTGAATGACGTGTTGAGTTTTCATACGGAAATTAACGAATTTTAACGAAACTTGGTTATAAACAACCGACAATTTGCAATGAATTATTTGAACATTATCTTTTATCGATAGTCATATTTAAGTAGATATTCTGTTTTTTAAAAAGCAGAATATCTACTTAAATACGAGTATCGATAAAAAAATAATGTTCAAAGAATTCATTTCATATATATATATATATATATATTTTAATTCAGATACTTCAATCCAAGGGAAAAAAGCAGGAAGGTAAATTCCAAAAAACCCGATCCTAATTAATATTAAAAATTTATTTTAATATTAAAAAATGATACAGGAAGAGAGCTCCATGTAATAAAATATTACAGAGCAAATATATATTAAAAAAGGATTAATTCAAAGATGTTGAATGGCCATCAACATCTTTGAATTAATCCTTTTTTAATATATATATATATATATATATATATATATATAAACACAAACTTATAACTATACTCGTTTCGAAAAATCCTCCGCGTATCTACGTGGAAGGGAAAAATGGTTGTAAAAAAAGAAAGAGCTAAGCACATGAACATCAGCCAAAGGAATTCAGACCGAGCCAGTACATAGCCCAAAGAAAAAACCCGAGACGAGTAATCAACTAATAAAAAAGCGCTCAATACTTTTCTTAAGCAGAGCAGAATAAGTAAAGTATACCTAGTGAGCCAACAAACCTACCAAGGTTTCACCTAAGCGGATCGTCAGGGAAAGCCAGCTTTCCCTGACGATCCGCTTAGGTGAAACCTTAGTGGTAGGTTTGTTGGCTCACTATATATATATAACGGTCATATCACGTTGAATACACCGGTTCTCGCTCAATCACCGAAGTTGAGCCTGGTCAGTACTTAGATGGGTGACCGTTTGGGAATACCAGGCGCTGGAAGCGATTATTGGCGGATGTGTGTTGTGGTGCAGTTGATATCGGCTCGGAAAGAGAAATCGGTGAGCCGAGTTCGATTTCCAGTCAAAATACTCTGCATTCACTTACGCACTGGTACCCTTGGGAAAGGTATTAATCCGTCCCTTCCCTCCAGTTATGGTTAAATATCTGAGGTCTGCTGTTCATGCGATCCATGGCAAACTTCTGCACTGATTGTTTGTTATCAGCAGTTCCAAAAAGTGTGGATGGTGCTGCACAAGCCTTCACCACTTTAAACAATTCTTTGTGTGGTAGTCCTAACTGACGGGAGAGTCCATAATGTGTGTGTGTGTGTGTGAGAGAGAGAGACAAAGTGTAAAAGTTTTCATATGACCTATGACTTCATCGGAAGAAATGCGTCACACGAAAACTTTCTAATTTGCCATCAGTCAGTTAAGTGCCATACGTGATACACGCTTGAGCGATCATGTCTCGAAAGAGGCATGACTAACTGGGCAGAAGATTATCTCGCAGTAGATTGCCATTGCTTTCTGCGGTAGACTGGTTGCCGACCAAGGCTATAGAACCCAATCTGTCCTGCTATTTAACCCATAACTGGAAGGAAGAGACGGATTAATACCTTTCCCAAGGGTATTTGTGCGTAAGTGAATACAATGAATTCAACTGGAATTCGAATTCATTGTATTCACTTACGCGCAAATACCCTTGGGTATTTGCCATACATCTTTTAAAAACAGTACTTGATACATAAAACTTTATCTTTATCCCATATCCCTAGCACAATAAGAAATTTTTGGATTGTATCTCGGATTGTTCATTTATCATTTTCTACCGTAATCTTTCAACTACAAAATGTGTGCAATGTGGTGCAGTGGGTATCGCCTCGGAACAAGAAATCGGGTAAGCCGAGTTCGATTTCCTTGCATTCACTTACGCGCAAATAAAAACAAAAATTGTCCAACATATGGATATTTTTTCATTAAGCTGGTTCTAAAAGTTTAGAACCAGCTTAATGTAAAAACATTTTGTGAGTGTAATTTATTTTTAATATTTTTCTAACTTTTCGATAAGGTGTTGAGTGTTTTGCTCAAAGTAACTAATAGATCGGTCCAAATTCATATTTTGTTATTTTGGTTCAAGTTTGTGGTACAGGATGTGCGTTGTGATACAGTGGATATTGGCTCGGAACGAGAAATCGGGGAGCCGAGTTCAAATTCCAATTGAATTCATTGCATTCACTTCCGCGCAAATACCCTTGGGAAAGGTATTAATCCGTTTTTTCCTTCCAGTTATGGGTTAAATAACAGTACAGATTGGGTTCTGTAGCCTTGGTCGGCAACCAGTTTACCGCAGAAAGCAATGGCAACCGACTGCGGGATAATCTTCTGCCCAGTCAGTCTTGTCTCTTTCGAGACATGATCGCCCAAGCGTGTGTCAAGTATGGCACTTAACTGACTGACTTTCGATTTAGTATGTGTGTCGTGGTGCAGTGGACATCGGCTCGGAACGAGAAATCGGGAAGCCGAGTTCGAATTCCAGTTGAATTCTTTGCATTCACTTACGCGCAAATACCTTTGGGAAAAGTATTAATCAATCTTTTCCCTCCAGTTGTGGGTTCTTTAGCCTTGGTCGGCGACCAGTCTGTTGTGGAGTAGTTTTTGCACTGAAGGTTATAATCGTGCTAAGTCGTTTTGCTAATCGACTTAACGCAACCAAAATGTAAGGAACTTGGTAATCTTCCACTGAAAGCTGACTCCTTAGTATTCGGCTAAATACCGACTACTATCAACTGCCAAGTAGTTCTACTGAACTCCAATAGAACTCTAAAGAACTCCCAAGAATTTCTCCCGTTAACTCTTATTAATATAGGAGGGAGAGTCCATTATCTGAGGAATAAGTGTGTTTCCCCATAACACAGTCTACCGCAGAAAGTAATGGCAACCTACTGCGGGATAATATCCTGCTCTTTCGAGACATGATCACCCAAGCGTGTATCACGGATGGCACTTAACTGACTGATTGACCCACCAGAAACTACTTTTATCACCAAGCGCAATTCACTCGTGTAGCTTATGGATGCAAATGATTCTGGTATACGCAACTTTAGAAGGACTATACGTAGCAAGCTCAAGAAAACTCCTCATTTGTGTTTTTTTTTCTAGCATCACAAAACAAATGACTATGTAGAGAGCAGGGTTGTGTAGCTGGAACAGAAAACCTTCGACTCTGACTCTTACGCCGACTGCTCTTTATGTAATTAAGTGATCTTTAAGCCTATGAATATGGTTTTAACTTGGGTAGGCCTACATTTTTTTAAATCATATCCAAAGCAGTTTACTGCCACTGGTGTGCAGGAGGTTACATAGGAGGAAAGTTATGGGAAAAGTTATAGGGGGTGTCAGGAAGTGGGTAAGAGAAGGATGAGAATACTGATGAGAGTTGAGTTGACGGATAAAGGAGCATGAGAGTAAGTTACGAGAAAGAGTGATAGGTTAAGGGGGTGTCAGGAAGTGGGTAAGAGAAGGATGAGAATACTGATGAGAGTGGTGTGGATGGAGAAAGGTGCACGAGAGAGGATGCAAGTTAGCGAGATAGGAGATGACTATTGACTACATTTGAATTCTTGGAGATTGTAGTTGTTGGGGAAGTAAGTAAACGGAAGGGAATTCCACAGGCGGGAAGTGCGAGAAAAGAAGCTGCTGGAGTAGAATTTGCGTTTACATTTTATTGGTTTCACAGTAAAAGGGTGGGACCTAGTTGCTAATCTTGTGGCTCGAGTAAATTCATATATAGTGAGCACCAGTGAGCTAAGTTCATCGGAGCAGAAGCCGTGAAAGTATTTGTAGAAGAGACACAGGGAAGCCATATTGCGGCGGTGAGAAAGTGACTGTATCTGAGTTACCAAGTCGGGATCGATCACATTACAGATTATCCGTTGGATTTGTCAAGGACCCCTAGGTGGATAGCAGGAGCACCTGACCAGATATGGCACCAGTATTCAATGAACGGGCAGATGGTAGATTTATCATTATAATTGTTTGTTTTACTAGCTGTATAGCCCGGCGTTGCTCGAGTGTAACGAAAGCTTTAAGACTAATCCATGGTCCTGGAGCTCAGACTCAGCCTAAAGAATATTTATGTGAAGTTTGGTGAGAATCAGATAAAAATTGTGGATTTGTATAAAGGACATACAGACAGATAAACAGACAGATAAACAGACACACACACAAACATCTTCTTCCCTTTTATATATATATATATATATACAACGAGCCGTTGTGCGAAACCGCGGTAGGTCTTGGCGATCTTGCGATTTTTTCTCGTGTGTTTTTGCTCTACGTCACTGCCTCTTGGTTAATCCTTTTTGGTTAGTTTTGTATCGAGCACTTTTCTTTCTTTGTGGTTCGTTCCGTTTGAGGGTTTTTTTTTTCTTTGCTGTGAAGTACTGTATGTATTGTCGGTGCTCCGCAGTTTTCTTTTTTTTTCCCTCATTGTCCAAAGCTTTATAGCGGCGGACAATAACGGAGTTAGATTCTGCCGGTTATTCGTGGTCCTAAAAAATTACTTGTGTAAGATTTTAAGATTTGGATACGTACAGAGTCGATTTTATTATTATATATATATATATATATTATCGATTTTCTGCACGATTGTAAGAACTGCAACCTTGAAACTTCTGAATCTCGTTTCTTATGTCTTTGTCTATGAGTGTATCAAATTTGATTAAAATCGGAGCACTCCTTCTATAACCCGATTTTTTCGATTATCGATTTTCGATATTTATCGGGGGTACCTCGACACAAAACCTAGCTAAGAACACTCGCAGACGCTTATAGTACAACTGTGTAAATTTTCAAGAAAATCGGTTCAGCCGTTTCGGAGTCTATAGGTAACGGATACACACACACACAGAGACAAAGTTCCATTTATAAATTAGTTTAGATAAAAAAGAATAGTAATATTGTGGCTTTTATACCATAACTATTCGTTTTTTAATGTTTTTAACAGATTTAGAGACAAAATCTTCGAAAGGATATGGAAGAAATAGCAATTAGCAACCGACATAGCACGATTATAACCTTCAGTGCGAAAACTACTCCACAACAGTAATAAAGCCCCCCCCCCCCCCACCAACGCTTAAATATGCAGAAATATCAATTAACTCCAAGAAATTAATGCGTGAATTAAAAGTGCAGTCTATTTTCTCTTTATATATAAAAGAGAAATCTTATTTGATCACTAAATACAAACAAACCCTTCCGGAGAAAGGGGAAGGTTTTATCGTAAGGAGAAGGAATCACTGTACATTTCCTTCTTTTTTTCTTTTAACAGTAGGGTTCACTCAATACAATGTCCGGGTCCACTAGTGGTAGCTTACCTAAAGGGGTAGCTTATATTGATAGGAGGTGAAGATAACGTTTAAACCTAAACTTGAACAGGTTACAGTTGTAGTGATAGAGAAAGCATCATCTTGGGAGTCTGTTCCACAGGGCAGTGGTTCGTGGGAAAAAAGTTGTTTGCACAAAATGTGACCTTTATATATTCATCGATCATGTATGTCTGTTTCTCATACTGTTGTTATAAGAATGATCTTCAACAAAGATCAACATATTATGCAAAGTATCCCAAGAATAAAGACTCAATAAAAAAAAAACTTTCCAAAACAGAAAACACATAAGGAACCCTGTAAAAAAAATAAAATTAAACGAAAACCGTGAGTACAGAAACACAACGCGATAACGTGCTTTACAAGCAAACTTTCCTGGTTTTGTCGTCGTAAGACAGAAACTAAAAAAAAAAAAAATGAAAGAAAATCCTATTGTCTTCTTCACGGAACGCAGAAGATATACAGCTTAATTAAGTTTCCCTTGAGGGAATTTGTTATCAATTGCGTTAAGATAAGTTTATCAGGAATTATTTAGTTCTAAAGCGACGGGAATTGAAACTGCAGTCTCTTTTCTCTCTCTCTCTATATATATATATATAAAAGAGAAATCTTATTTGATCACAATATAAAAGTTAACCAAAAAAGTGTTGTCCGTTTTTAAAGGAAAATAAGAAAACGCTTCACAATATTTGTAACTTATATTTAGTCTTCGAAGTAATCGCTATCGGCATCCAGCACCTTCTGCCAACGTCTCTCCAGCTGTTCAATGCCCTTGCGTAGAACTCGGGGGTTTTGACGCAAAGACGTCCGTGAGGGCTTTGCGCAAGCCTGCTTCATTGGTGAAGGATTTCCAGGGAGTAGAAGAGGTGGTAATCGGGTGACACAAGGTCAGGTGAATAAGGTGGATGGCACAAAGTTTCCCAAGTTGCTGTTTGGTATCCCTGACCACTCGCGTGACATACGGCCTGGCGTTGTCATGAAGGAAAAGCACACCTTTGCGATTCGCCAGTGCTGGCTCGTTCTGGCGCAATGCCTGTTGCACACGTTTCAATTGCTGCAAGTATAGGTCTCCAGTGACCGTTTGGCCCGTTGGTAGCAGTTCATAATGAACCACTTGACGACCTATCCACCAGACACAAAGCATAATCTTGCGTGGATACATAGGCGGTCTTGCGGTGTGAGGGACAGCATCCTGAGGAGATAACCAATGTCTGGAACGCTTGGGAGTTTTGTATAGAACCCACTTTTCATCGCGGGTAAGCACTCGATTGAATAAGGATGCGGTACGGTGGCGAGAAAGCAGCGATACGCAGGCTGCCACTCGTTGTCTCTTGTTTGCGGAACCCACTTGTTCAGTTTGTACGTCTTATCTAGACAGTGCAGGTGAAGGCTAACTGTTTCATCGGAAACGTTGAACTGTCTTGCAAGTTCACCACACGTTAAACTGCTGTCCTTTTCAATGGCCGCCTTCAGAACTCCGTCGTCCAAAACCTGTGGTCGTCCACTGCGAGGCCTCATCATGGAGAGACAAATCTCCCGACTTGAATTTTCGAAACCAACGCCTTGCAGTACGTTCATCCACAGCACTATCCCCCAAACGCTTGACATATGCGGCGACTTAATGCAGCTGCTGATAAGCCCACTTTGAAGTCGTAAAACAAAGAGCCCCGAACGAGATCTCTAGAGACTTCCATCCTTCTCACAGCTTTCCGGCTTATAACTGAACAAGACACCGAGAATCTTGATCGGTCCGTCTGTCCAGAGGAAAGGTCCGGGAAGAGAAACCTTCTTCCACGCATCAAACCGCAGGCCCACAGACTTATCGCGGTTGATCTTGGTCCCTGTCACCGTCTCATACCCTCTGATATTTTTTCTAACTTCCACCGTCTCATACCCTCTGATATTTTTTCTAACTTCCACCGTCTCATACCCTCTGATATTTTTTCTAACTTCCACCGTCTCATACCCTCTGATATTTTTTCTAACTTCGTCAACCTAGGCTCTGTTCGACACAAAAACCGAAACGTCGTCAGCATAGGCGGAGTACCTGGCCGCGGTTGTAGCAACAGGTGGGGAAATTCCGCGCAGAACCGGATTCTTCTTTAACTTGCGAAGGAATGGCTCCAACGCAAGAACATAAAGCAAAGGCGAAAGTGGACAACCTTGACGAATGGAGCGAGATAATATGAAAGAGTTCGCTCTTACTCCATTCACTCCCACCAGGGCATCGGGGGACGCATACAGAAGTCGGATCTAGGATCGAATGTACAGCTCGAAACCGGCGGCGGAAAGGACAGACTCCAAAAACTGATGGTCCACCCTATTGAAAGCCTTGGCCTGATCCAAATTAATCAGTGCGGTTTCACTGTCGATTTTCTTGATGATCAGGCGAACCTGATGAAGGTTGTCCCAAATAGTCCTGCCCTTTCCAGCACAAGTCTGCTTGGGGCCAATTAGAATAGAAAGGACAGCCTGCAAACGGCCGGCAAAGATCTTGGCTAAAATTTTTAAATCAGTATTTAACATCGTTAAAGGCCGATAATTATCTAGGCAAGCCCCAACGTTCTTGCTCTTGCGAAGGAAGCAGCTTGATTACACCCCTGGTAAGACGTTGACGTATAGGCCCTTGCTTCATCCAATTGTTATAAATCATCGCCAGCAAGGTAACAAAAATGGGCGATTGCCTTAAGTACATTTCGTAAGGAAGAACATCCAGTCCCGTCCACAGCGTATCTCAGATCTCAAACTCTGTAATGAACCCCTCGCACCCAGCCACTTCAGCCACCTCGAGGCAGGGAAAGTCGGTCAAATAGTCATCGAACTGAACTGTGCTCACTGGTAAAAAGATCCTAGAAGTAATCTCGAAAAGCCCACATACACCCGCATTTGTAGTTACGGTATGCCCGTCCAGCAATGTGATGCTGTTGATATGCCTGTTAACTGCATTATGAGCCTCCTCTGCACGCAATTCAGCGGCCATATTCGTTGCTTCAGAAGACTTTTTTTAAAACCTAGCCCTAACTATTAGAGCCTGGTCATTCTTGATAAGCAAGGAGATCAGCTCGGCCCTACCTAAGGTTACGTACCCTCTAACATTGGAGTTGATTGTCCGGTCGCCCTTTTCCTATACTACCGTTTGCGCCGCTAAATTAGTTATATTGATCCGACGACTATAGTCAGCTGTAAACGACCTAAGTTTGGATTTCAAATAGGCCCACCAATTATTCCCAATCACACCTTCCGTCAATTCTTGCTTTAGAGTTAGTATTTTGGCTATCAAATAATGACGCGTTCAGTTTCTAGTAGCCAGCCAACTTAACCTTGGGCTTATCTAAGTTTACACGAATCCGGACGAGACTATGATTCGCGTAAACAATTGAATGAAAACTTGGACAACCTAAGAGCCCTACATTGACTCTCTTAACAAGGACTCGGTCAATATAGCTAGCACGCACCACCGAAACCGAGCTTCCCCTATTAGTACAAGTCCATGCTACTTCTCGAGGGTGCTCATTTTGATACTTATCGACAAGACCATTCCTGTCAATAAGGTCCCGAAATGGTTTCACATCGGTGTTGTCAGTACCCGATCTTTTTCAAATGCGATCTTTCTCGGGGTCAAAGACGGCATTTCAATCCCCCGCTAAGATTACCCGACGAGATGTTCCTGAGAACGACTCGAGCTGCTGAAATAAAACAGGACGTTCAGAATGGTCATTAGGCGCATAAACCCCAATGAGACGAAAAACCGTATCCTTTATGGTAATATCCAACACGCAAATTCTGCCCGCCGCCTTCAGAGACTTACTCACTAGCCAAGAAACACCCCCAGAGTGACCATCAAAACATTCTGAATAGAGATCAAACTCCTAGACAGAGTTTATAGCTGCCAGTTAAAAACCGGATTTCCTGCAAAGAACAAACATCTACATCGAGGCGCTGGAAATTGTGAGTGAGCCTCATATTGGCCCATCTCAGCTTTCATGTTTCCATCTAGGGAGAAACCTCCGATATTACAGGAGAAGGTGAGTTTTAATGCCCTATAAAAAGAGGAGCGAATTAAAACCGGGGCCCGTCCTGAACCAAAACCTTTCACTTTAAGTTTTTCAGATTCAACAATAGCTATGGGAGGCGACATATTAAAAGACTTGATGGCCTCCTCGACAATCCCCCATGTCTTCCACGCCCCCGAAACAGTGCATATAACGGTTAACACTTTCTGGGCCTTGGGAGAAATTTAAAGGATTTTCTATATCTTTTTCGGCGCATTTTTCCATGGCCAACAGGTACTTCAGCTGTGTTTTTCTGTTACCGTAGTTTTTTGCCCTTACCGCCTGGACCGGAAAAATACGGCAGACGTCCTATCCTTGCACATACGGTAATTTTGCAGCATGTTTCCTGGCTTCATTGTCTTCTGCAGCGGAGACATTTTTTTCTCGAGGAGGGACTGGGAGAGGTGCGAGAAGGAGTTTTAAAAGGGCTGGGGTCTCTGCTGAGAGAGGTCTGCTTTCGGGGAGATGACTGGGTTGAATGAGACTTCTTTTTATGACGTGAAGTTTTGCGGGGGAGGACCGGGTGAAGGTTGAGGAGCGAGATAATTCAACTTCCTTCAATTTTTCATTTAATAGTTTAATTTTTTCCGTGCCCTTATAATCGGGATCATACTTTTCAACAGTTCTTTAAATGAAGTGTCTTTCCAGGCCGGGGCAACACCCTTTGCGCTGGTAGAGGTAGTGGGGCTGTTTGTGTCTTTAGTCCTTGGGGTTTCCGGGGACCGAGGTCCGGCTGCCTGGCGCTTCCCCCTGACCTTACCAACAACATACCATTCCCCCTTTTCCTAATCTGAAAACTGCACCAGCAGTAGGCGAAGGATTTCCGGGGAATGGGGGCAGTTGTTTCGACCCAACCGGGGTACTACCATACCGGTCTCAGTTGCTGGTATGCCCACTACAGGCGTAGCAGATTTTGAAGACGCGGTCAGGGAGGATTTTGGTCGCCAGGGGCCTGATTACCAGATACCGTCTCTTGACAGGAGGAGGAGGAGGAGAGGTGACCAGTCTCCCCACACCGCCAGCACTTAGGGTTTTGGTCGGACACTGTCACTGGGAGTTTCAGGCCCCGTACATCCAGGCAGTCGGGGATGGTCAAGAAGGGTTGGCGGTCTATCATGATCTCGAAAGACCACCTCCACATTCAAAAATTTGTCCATACTGGGAGAAATAGGTGGCTAGATGCTCCGATAACCTGAAGATGGAACTCAAATACTGCTACAGGGTCCCGCGACAACCATCGTATTCTGTTCTTATAGCAATATCCTTTGTGATTATATCCTTACTGGCCACCGCTACGCACATCTCACATGAGCAGCAGCACGCTTCCTTCTCTTAGGGGCTTGAACCCCACTGACTGCAGTGTTTTGACCGCTGTGTTTTTTGAGGAGCGACAAATTTTGCGCAAACGCTTGTTCACCACAAAGATCGACACAGTTTTTTTTCAATCCTCTTCAATTCTTGAGGGTCCTTTCAGAGTCCACCTTCTTTTACAAGGTTAGCGTAACAATTGGCACACTCCAAGAACTCTGCAATATTGATAACACACTTGGGGGACGTCCAGCAAAAGGTGACTCCCGGCCTTGGCATTTTGATCTTTTTTCCTTACTAATACTGTCGGTGGCTTTCGATGTTCCCATCGCATTTATATAAGTACTAGGTTCTTGTGGGACATCTAAAAAAAATTGACTTTTTATTTTGGCTTTCCGAAATTACCCTCTTGGGAAGGGCCTTGCGACATGCTTTCATCAGTCGGAGTTGTACCCTTATGGGGAGAGTTCTTTGCATCTCCAATAAAAGGAGGTTTGTAAATTTTTCCGCTCCCCTCACCTTGGATTTTAACTAATGTACCCTTAAGGGGAGGGTCATTAGGTTTGGCAGCCTTAATCGGAGAGGTTGTCGGGGTGGAAGCTTTGTCCGGTGGGTCCTTAGTACGAAATAGTTTTTTTCCATCTGTTGTCGGCCATTTTTTAAAATTGATGCCTCACCAAGATCTTTTTTTCTTTTTTCAAATTAAATATTAAGGGAGGGGCGAGGAAAAATATGCAAACAAACAAGTTTAAAAAGAAATGCAAACAAAAATTTCCTTATAAAGTTACTTAACAAATTAATAAAACTCCAAAAGGTTTAAGAAACAATAAAATTAAAGAATACTTAAAAAATACAAATCAAGAAAAAGGGAATTAGCCTAAAACGACAGAAAAGTTGAAAAAATAAAAGTTTATGAAAATTAAAATTTAAAGAAAAATTAGCCTTTAACGGCAAAAATTAAACTCGTAAAAAGGTCAGCTTAAAAACGACAGGAAAAAAAAGTAAGAAGAAAAAAAAAAAGACCTTAAACGGTAGAAAAAAATTTAACTTAAAATTTAACGAAAAGAATTAGCCCAAAACGGCAGAAAAAAAATAAAAGGTTATGAAAAAACTGAAAAAAATTACTTCCGGTGAACCAAAGTGTTAACAAATAAAATTAAGTTTATGGGAAAAAATAAAAATAAAAAGTTACTCAAAAGATTTAAATAAAAACTAAAAGTAACTTAAGACGAAGAACTAAAAAAATAGCCTTAAAGGGAAAAAATTCAAGAGAAAATTAAGAACTAAAATTAATTACACAGACAGTAGTACTGAACGATGGGGTGGGTGGAAAACAAGAAATATAGCCTAAAACGGGAAAAAATAAAAAACTAGGGGCAGGGATGAACGAAAATCCCACAAGAATTTAAAAAAAACATTAAATGAACGTGAATTTACAAAAAATGCAAACAAAAATATAAGAAAATTAAAATCCGGCAAGAGTAAGACTTGATTGAAAAACCAATATGGCTGCCAAAAACTGGGAAAACAACTAAAATAAAAATTAAAAAATAAGAAACAATAGTTTCGTAAACAAAATAACCACATTATAACGGCCAAAGCCGAATAAAAAAAGAAAAATCTGAAATATAAAGACAAAAAAAAAAAAAAACAAAGACAAGAAGAAAAAACAAAAATAAAAAACAAAAGAGGATTTCAATCAATAAATAGTTTTTCAAATTTGAAAAAGTCCTTTTTAAAAGAAAGTCTGACCTGGTCAAAATTGGTTCCACTCTCCCTCTCTGCTAAGCAGAACTGCTGTTTTTACATAGTTTGGAAGAGTTCATGTCTCATATGGGTAAGTCCCCCATAACAGTTACATTAAGTGGTAGTTTATATGAACAGAAAAAGAAAATAATGATTGATTCTAGATTTAGACAGGTTAAGATTGTAGTGATCAGGGAAACAACCTCTTGGGAGTCTGTTCAACAGGGCAGTGGTTTTTTGGAAGAAGCTGTTGAATTGAACTTACTTCAAGCCGATGGAATAGGATAGATGTAGGTGATTTTGTACTATGTAAGTGGCATGGCAGATTCTAGCTCTGAAGGTTAAATATTAATTATCCGAACACTTTCCAGTAGCAGCGATAGAGCAGTGGTAGACTCGCTACATTCCGTCCGTGCGAAAAAGAGACAGGAAGGTGGAAAACAATTCTTCTTCAACAAAGCCTCCGAGACACTTTTGAAAAACTATCATGACAGGAAAGTGGGGTCTGGGTAGCACCCGCCCAAATTGAGCAACCATAATAGCAAAACTAAACAAGCTAGTCAGAAAACGCCTAAACCCGTCTGCGTCTTTTTTCACAAACATACGAGGTATCCGCACTAACTTTCACAGCATAGAATCATTCCTTCACACTAACTCGCCTGATACCTTAGCCCTATAGACACCTCCTAATACACTAACTCGCATCCATTCTCCCAAACACTCTTCCCATCTGCCCAACTCTCAGCCTCGGTATCCTTACCCGTCTATCACCCTCCTTCTGACATTTTCTATATCTAACCACTCTTTCTCTTTACCTTCCCCTATGTAACTCCTTGCGCAATAATGGCAGTAGAATGCCTTGCTTGGGGTGAAATGATTAAAAAAATACTTTATTTTCGGCCAGATTTGGCTCTTATAAAGGTAAAGGATAGCATTAAGAGGCAGAGATTTGAAAGCGAATTGGCATGGCGAAGGACGCGTTCCAGAAGCTGAGTAAAGTATTAAGAGACAGGAAACTTTCACTAGATACAAAGCAGAGAGTACTAGATTGCTATGTGATGTCAGTTCTTCAATATGGCATTAAATGTTGGACAATATCAACAAAGATGAAGGAAAAATTTGAAGCAGTTGAAATGTGGTTCTACAGAAGGATGCTGCGGATGTCATGGACTAAGCATGTGAGCAATGATGAGGTTTTGGAAAGAATGGAAACAAAAAGAAATTAATATTGATAACCAGGAAGAGACAACTGACGTTATTGGGACATATAATGAGGAAGGAGGGCTTGGATAACTTGATACTAACAGGCCAGATAGAGAGAAAAAGAGACAGAGGAAAGCAGCGGATAATATATTTGAAGGGCCTGAGCTGGTGGATGACAGAAAGGGGGTTGCGAGATGTTACAGGAGAAAGCGTGCTAAGATCCACCAGGGATAGGGAGACGTGGAAGGCCATGGTCGCCTACGTCCTGAAAGGACAAGGCACATAGAAGAAGAAGAAGAAGAAGAAGAAGAAGAAGAAGAAGAAGAAGACTATTCTAAGAAAATATCTTTCATTTTAACAATAAATATTATTCGGTGTAAGATTATAACACACTCTACCAAGCGTTCCAAGTTGTAGGACTAAAGATAGACATTTTCAAATCTTAAACTATGCATTGAAAGCATTAATGGTGTATATGCTGATTCTATCATAAAAAAAAGTCACGATGTGACATTAATAAATATATGCACTTCAAATATGTCGGTAAATGCATAACAAATTATGTATAAGAAAATCGACCAGAGAATAGGCTGCACTAGAGTAAGATTGAACTAAGATCATGAGACCTTGACATGATGGATCAGTTATAACAAATTTAGAAGAAGAGGAAACTTAGCATAGAATAGTTTGCAAAAGGTAGTTTGAACTGATGAATGATAAGTCCTTTCCATGGTGTCTGGATCAGTTTTTACAAATTTAGTAGAGAATATACAGAAATCGATAACAGAATAGGCTGCAGTAGAGGGGTTTTGAACTGTAAAATCATAAAACCTTTTCATACGTGATACATGTTTTGGGCGATCATGTCTTGAAAGAGACATGACTGACTGGGCAGAAGATTATGCTGCAGTAGGTTGCCATTGCTTTCTGCGGTAGACTGGTTTCGAGCCAAGACTATAGAACCCAAACTGTCATGTTATTTAACCCGTAACTGGAAGGAAGAGATGGAATAATACCTTTACAAGGGTATTTGTGCGTAAGTGAATGCAAGGAATTCAACTGGAATTCGAACTCGGTTCCCCGATTTGTTCCTCCGAGACGACATCCACAGCCCCACAAATCGACTATATGCTAGGCAGCAATAGAGTTAGTTTGAACTGTAAAATGATGAGACCTTGCCATTGTGTATGGATCAGCTACAATAAATTTAGTGTAGAATATAAGGAAATTGATCCCAGAATGGGCGATGGGCTAGAGGCAATTTGAACTGTAAAATGAGACCTTGTCATTGTTTATGGATCAGTTATAACAAATTTAGTATAGAATATAAGGAAATTGGTCCCAGAATGAGTGATGGGCTAGAGGAAATTTGAACTGTAAAATGATGAGACCTTGCCATTGTGTATGGACCAGTAATGACACATTTTGTATAGAAGATAAGGAAATCGATCACAGAATAGCCTGCACTAGAGGCTGTTTGAATAGCAAAAGGATGAGACCTTTTCATCTTGTTTGGATCTGGTATAACAAATTTTGTATAGAAAATATGGAAATCAATCACGGAAAAGGCTGAACTAGAAATACCTTGAACTGTAAAAAAATGAGACCTTGCCTTTGTGTATGGGTCAGTTATAATAAATGGTTGGTTGGTTGTTTTGTTTTATGGCATAGCAACCTCGGCAGGTCATTTATTGCCAACTAAATTTTATTTATTTATTGCTGGTAATACCTTTTTCTTTCAACAATTTTATTGTTGTTTTTGTGCCTAGTAATACTTTTTTCTTTTCGAGTATCAAGATTCATTGGGATTTGTTTTTAAGGGCAGGGTCCCCAAGTCCTACCCTGTTATTTAACCCATAACTGGAGGGAAGGGACGGATTAATACCTTTCCCAAGGGTACCAGTGCTTAAGTGTATGCAGGGTATTCAACTGGAATTCGAACTCGGCTCACCGATTTCTCTTTCCGAGCCGATATCCACTGCACAACAACGCACACCCGTTACTAAACGCTTACGGCACCTGGTATTCCCAAGCGGTCACCCATCTAAGTACTGACCAGGCTCAACTTGCTTAACTTCGGTGATCGAGCGAGAACCGGTGTACCAGAGTTCGTATTATAGTATCTGGAAGCATGCCTATTAAATACTACCTTCATTACACGATTTGAAAGGAATGACTGGATTAGATCAAACAAGCGTCCAGTTATACCGTAGACCTGTAGCTTGCGTAGAAGACCAGCATGTCAGACTCTGTCAAATGCTTAGAAGATATCTAGTGCAACAGCTCGTACTTCCCGTTCTTATCAAGAATATACATATTCTGTGATGGTCGTCAGCATTTTTTTTTAAAATCATATCACCCCGAGCAAGGCGGTAACGCCACTGATGTGCAGGGGGCTACGTAAGAGTGAAAAGATTTGGAAAGAGAAAGTTGGAAACCACATGCTAAACAGAAAACAAGGGATAAGCCTCTTCACCCGTTCAATAGACGTGGGTGGAGTGTAAACCGGGCGATAGTTTAGTCTATGTACTCCAATTGAAAAAAAAAAAAAAAAAAAGAGAAAAGAAAAAAAATAAAAGTAAAAGATTGGAAAATAGAAAGTCGGAAAGCACATCCTAAACAGGAAACAAGGGGTAAGCCTCTTCACCCGTTCAATAGACGTGGGTGGAGTGTAAACCGGGCGATACTTTAGTCTATGTACTCCAATTGAAAAAAAAAAAAGGAGAAAAGAAAAAAATAAAAGTAAAAGATTGGAAAAGAGAAAGTCGGAAACCACATCCTAAACAGGAAACAAGGGGTAAGCCTCTTCGCCCGTTCAATAGACGTGGGTGGAGTGTAAACCGGGCGATACTTTAGTCTATGTACTCCAATTGAAAAAAAAAAAAAGGAGAAAAGAAAAAAAATAAAAGTAAAAGATTGGAAAATAGAAAGCCGGAAACCACATCCTAAACAGGAAACAAGGGGTAAGCCTCTTCACCCGTTCAATAGACGTGGGTGGAGTGTAAACCGGGCGATACTTTAGTCTATGTACTCCAATTGAAAAAAAAAAAAGGAGAAAAGAAAAAAATAAAAGTAAAAGATTGGAAAAGAGAAAGTCGGAAACCACATCCTAAACAGGAAACAAGGGGTAAGCCTCTTCACCCGTTCAATAGACGTGGGTGGAGTGTAAACCGGGCGATACTTTAGTCTATGTACTCCAATTGAAAAAAAAAAAAAGGAGAAAAGAAAAAAAATAAAAGTAAAAGATTGGAAAATAGAAAGCCGGAAACCACATCCTAAACAGGAAACAAGGGGTAAGCCTCTTCACCCGTTCAATAGACGTGGGTGGAGTGTAAACCGGGCGATAGCTTAGTCTATTATTCCAATTGAAAAAAAAAAAAGGAAAAATTTGGGAAAGAGAAAGCCGGAAGCCACATCCTAAACAGGAAACAAGGGGTAAGCCTCTTCAGCAGCAGACCTGGTGGAGCGGAAACCATACTGTTTATCAGAGAAGAGGCCGTTGGCTGTGAGATGCTGAACCACTTTAGCACTGATAATAGCCTTAAAAATACGTTACCTGGTATTCCCAAACGGTCATAGGATAAGTTAGTTGAAATGTAAAATGATAAAAAAGTTTCCATAGTGTGGGGACCAGGTATAAGATATTTAGTATAGAAGATAAGGAAATCTACCATAGAACAAGCTGCACTAGAACGAGTTTGAACTTTAAAATGGTGAGATCTAGCCATTGTGCATGGATTAGTTAGAACAAATGTAGTATAAAATATGAGAAAATCGATCACAGAATAAAGTGAACTGACGGTAATTTGAACTGTAAAATGATGAAACCTTGCCATTGTGTATGGATCAGGTGTAACAAATTTAGTATAGAAGATCAGAAAATCGATTATAGAAGAAGCTGCAATAGAGGTAGTTTGAACTGTAAATGATGCCATTGTGTATGGATCAGTTATAACAAATTTAATATGGAAGATTAAGACATCGATCATAGCATAGACTTCACTACAGATACCTTTAGCTGTAACATGATTAGACCTTGCCATTGTGTATGTATCAGTTATAACAAATTCAGTATAGACGATAAAGAAATCGACCATAGAATAGGCTGCAATAGAGACAGTTTCAACTGTAAAGTGATATAACTTTCCCATTGTGTATTTTTCATTTTTGACAAATTTTGTATAGAAGATAAGAAATCAATTATAGAATAGGCTGCGCTAGAGGTATGTTCCTGGGCATAATGGTAAACTGCATCCGGCAGCAAGGCCTTTAATTGGGCGGTTGTGAGGAGTATTGAACCACCTCTTAATTGCGGTTGTTCCTAGGTCCACCCTGACCCGGAGTGGTAGCACCTATAGGGTCCCACCTATGGACAAATATTTAAACCCATAAAACTGGGGTCAAAACACTATGAAAGTATAAAAACAGGCTTTTATAAAAATATATACATAAAAATAGACTTTTATAGAAAATATACATTTTTGAAGGAAAAATATTACCATTTTTGAAGAAAAAATTATTACCATAACACATTTTCGGAGGAAAAAAATTATTCTCAGCAAAACGTTTTTGAATACAAAATCAGAAGACATTTTCAGTTTTCTAAAATAAAAAAGAATAAAAACAAAAAAATTAATTAAAATCTGACTAAATCAACCTTCTCACTATAATCGAAAATTACAAAAAAATCTTAAAACTCCACCTTTTGGCATTAAATAACCCACAGAGATTGATATACAGTTAAAAAGAAACTGAAACTCATGCAATAGAGATAGTTTGAACTGTAAAATGATGATAACTTTTCCTTGGTATGTGGTTAAGCTATAGCCAATGTAGTATCAAAGATATAACATTTAACATATATACGCTGCATTAGAGCTAGGTTAAACTGTAAAACGTGATAATGCCTTGTTGTATGATTGATTTTCTAAGCGCCGCTTAGATGTGACACAAGACCGATAATGTTAATGGGGTACTGTTATGGTGAAACACATCTATTCTATAATGAATAGACTCTCCCACCTAATTTAAGTAAGAGTAGTAAGAGGAACGAGGGTCAGTCGGTGTTGGACGATAGTAGTCGACAGTTAGTCGAATCCGAAAGTAGTCAGTGATCTGGCAAGATTACACTCGTAATACATATTATATCAAGTTCCTAATGTTTTGTACGTAGAACCTATTTAGGACCGACTTTAGCACAAATACTAGCCGCCACTGCGAAAATAACTCCACAACAGGAACCCAGGGAGGATCGAACTTACTACTCAGTTGTAACAGGTTCTAGCGAGACAAGCTTGCTAACCATTACACCACATGGATTAACTATAAGAAATTTAGTATAGAATATAATGAAATTAGCCATCGATTATGCTGTGCTAGGTGTAGTTTCACCCAACACCGCAAGTTGCTACAAAACGAAAACATTAACAAGATATATCGAGTCATATTTGTAAATGTTAATGATAATATTAGCCGTTTCCCTAGAAGGAAACACCCAGCAATTTTTGCCCGAGCAGCAAGTACTGCTGGCGGTTGACATTTATAAACTTATTCTCTTAAAACATCTTTTCAGAGAAATATGTTTATCATGCCCAGTAGCTATTATCGCTGTTTTCAATGGCGATAGGGATTTCTATACAAACCTTTGATTTTAAAAGTGTCATGCTCTTACTATAACCTTGTTAAGAGGTTTTTCTTCCCCAAACTGCTTCTTTTGGGAACGGACTCCCGACGGAATGTTTTCCTCATCACTATAAGATTGACCTCTTCAAGTCTACGGTTAAAAGTTGTCTTTCCCTCTTAACCTCATAATCTGTTCTTCCCACTTTTTTTGTGCTTATTTTCTTACGTGGAAAGAGAAAGATTTTATCGCAAGTGAAAGATTTTTATGTTACACTAGCAGTATAGCCCGGCGTTGCTCGGGTGTAATGAAAGCTTTAAAACTAATCCATGGTCCAGGAGCTCAGACTCTTTGGACGTTGGCACGAAAGACTAAAAAGCAATAGTTGTTTCCAGTTAAAGCGAAACCGTAGACTGAAAGAAAAATGAATGGATGTAAGTGAAATTTTGATTTCCTGGTATCGAGATCAAATATGATTTTTTTCGTCGTAAACTGAATTTTGAAGGATAAATAAGTCCTCTGAGTAAATGGTATCATGGCTGAGACTAAGAACTACAATTATACCTACTTAGAGCCAAACGCGAAGCAAAAACTAAAATAAAAGGGCTGAAAAAATACAGACATACAGGCAGATAAACAGACACACAAACATCTTGGCTTATATATATATATATATATATATATATATATAATCGATTTTCTGTACTATTGTAAGAATTGCAACTTTGAAACTTCTGAATATCGTATCTTATGTCTTTTTCTATGAGTGTATGAAATTTGATTAAAATCGGACCACTCCTTCTATAACCCGATTATTCGATTATCGATTTTCGATATTTATCGGGGGTACCTCGACACAAAACCTATCTAAGAACACTCGCAGACGCTTATAATACAACTGTGTAAATTTCTAAGAAAATCGGTTCAGCCGTTTCGGAGTCTATAGGTAACGGATACACACCCACAGACAAAGTTCCATTTATAAATAAGTTTAGATAGATATAAATATCTCTCATGGTAACTATAAATATTATTCGATGTAAGATTATAGCACTCACTACCAAGTGTTACAATTAATAAAACTTACGATAGCCTTTCGAAAAACAGAAATTATAATCTGGAATTTGAATGAGACTAGTAATGTTAGTTTTGGGTATGACGGTAAACTGCATCCGGCAGCAAGACCTCTGATTGGGAAGTTATGAGGAGCATAAAACCACCTCTTAATTGCTGTTGTTTCAAGGTCTACCCTGACACGGGGTGGTAGCACCTGTTAGGGTCCCAGCTATGAGCAAATAGTAAACCCCAAAACTGGGGTCAAACACTATGAAAGTATAAAAATAGACTTTTATAGAAAAATATACATTTTTGAAGGGAAAATATTACCAACAATACAGTTTGGAAGGAAAAAAAATTATTGCTATAATAAAAGTATAAACATACACTTTTATATATATATATATATATATATATATATATATATATATATATATACTTTTATAGAAAAATATACATTTTTGAAGGAAAAATATTACCAACAATACATCTTTGAAGAAACATTATTACCATAACACATTTTTGAAGTAAAAAATATTCTCATAAAAAACATTTTTGAATGAAAAACTAGAAGACATTTTCAGTTGTCTAAAATAAAAAAGAATAAAAAAATTTTTTCATTAATATCTGACTAAATCAACTTTCTCACTATAACTGAATATTAAAAAAAATTATGATCATTCAAAAATAATTATGATTATTATGATAATTTAAATTATTATAAGTTTCTTCTTTCTCAAAATGCTTCTTTTTGGAACGGACTCCCTACGGGATATTTTCCTCATCATTATAAGATTGACCTCATCGAATCTACGGTTAACAGTTGTCTTTCCCACATAACTTCATAATCTTCACTTCCCACTATGCTTATTATGATCATTATGATCATTCAAAAATAATTTTAATCATATGATTATTATGATCATTCAAAATAATTATGATCATAATGATCATTATGATCATTTAAATCATTATGATCATTATGTTCACTCAAAAACTATTCTGATTTTTATGATCATTATGATCATTCAAAAATCATTAGCATTATTATGATTATTCAAAGCATTATGATTATTATAATTATTCAAAAATTATTTAAATCATTATGACCCTTCAAATCATTATGATCATTCAAAAATCATTATGATCATTCAAAAATCATTATAATTATTATGATTATTCAAAGCATTATGATTATTATTATCATTCAAAATTCATTTAAGTCATTATGATCATTTAAATCATTATGATCATTCAAAAATCATTATGATTATTATGGTCATTCAAAATTTATTTAAATCATTATGATCATTTAAATCATTATGATCATTCAAATCATTATGATCATTCAAATCATTATGATCATTTAAATGATTATGATCATTCAAAAACATTTTGATCATTCAGATCATTATGATCATTCAAATCATTATGATCATTCAAACCATTATGATCATTTAAATCATTATGATCATTCAAATCATTATGATCATTTAAATCATTATGATCATTCAAATCATTATGATCATTTAAATCATTATGATCATTCAAAAATCATTATGATTATTATGGTCATTCAAAATTTATTTAAATCATTATGATCATTTAAATCATTATGATCATTCAAATCATTATGATCATTCAAATCATTATGATCATTTAAATGATTATGATCATTCAAAAACATTTTGATCATTCAGATCATTATGATCATTCAAATCATTATGATCATTCAAACCATTATGATCATTCAAACAATTATGATCATTCAAACCATTATGATCATTTAAATCATTATGATCATTCAAATCATTATGATCATTCAAATCATTATGATCATTTAAATCATTATGATCATTCAAATCATTATGATCATTTAAATCATTATGATCATTCAAACCATTATGATCATTCAAATCATTATGATCATTCAAATCATTATGATCATTCAAATCATTATGATCATTCAAATCATTATGATCATTTAAATCATTATGATCATTCAAATCATTATGATCATTTAAATCATTATGATCATTCAAATCATTATGATCATTTAAATCATTATGATCATTCAAAAACATTTTGATCATTCAGATCATTATGATCATTCAAACCATTATGATTATGATAATTCAAAAATCATTATGTTCATTCAAGATGTTGAATTTACAATTTTTAAATGCTATAAATTCCCAGGTCTCTGAATCACCTATAGCAAATTTAGTATAGGAGATAAGAAATTTTATTTCTTTGTTTCTATCTCTCTTTTTATTTGTTATTTAAATCCAGATAATATTTTTAGATTGTAAGAATATTTGGAGATAATTATAATATATTACCTTAGGCGGTGATGGGTCTGGCGGGTGTGATTGGCACATGCATCCGCAAGTCAACAAAGTGACAACTGGAAAAGCAAAAATTGTAATATGTTACCTTGAACGGCGATGAACCGGCGGATGTAATTGACAAATACATCCGGCCGTAGATAAAATCAACAATGTGACAACCGGAAAAGCAATGCGTGGGTGTAAGCCCTGACCAATGGGAAAGAGGCATTGCCAATGAAAAACAAGCATCGTTTAGTTCATGTGGCGTGGTCATGTAGGTTGCGTGGAAGTTTCAATATATATGTAAAGACTAGAATTTTGGCTGAAGAAAAAAGATTTCTGCTAGCTTCCGACTTCCGACGGCACCTTCGTATGCGCAAATCCTCTCCAGCTGCTTTCCTGCTCCACACAAGCGTCACAGTCGAAGTAAAAAAAATATAAGATTATATTTTTATATATACGTGTTTTTCGTTGTTTTCCAGCTGTAGTATACAATATGATAATGATTTACTCATATAACTCCTTCTAATTAACCCATAGCTTGGGGAAGACGAGATGGATTTATAATTTTTCCAATGGTATATGCACTAAGAGACTATAACGAGCTCGATTAGAATCAACAGGTTATTTTTAGCGGTTTGGGTTAATTTGTATGTTACTGGTTCCTGTTTTTATTAAGTAGTAAAATGATCCCCAATGAAATAATACATATGAATAAATAGAAAGCATATTTGAATACTTAATCAATCAATTAAGTGCTATACGTGAAACACGCTTTGGGCGATCATGTCTCAAAAGAGACATGACTGATTGAGCGGAAGATTATCCCGCACTAAGTTGTCATTGCTTTCCGTGCTAGATTGGTTGCCAGCCGAGGCTATAGAACCTAATCTGTCCTATTAACCCAGAACTGGAGAGAAGAGACGGATTAATATCTTTCCCAAGGGTATTTGTGCGTAAGTGAATGCAAGGGATTCAATTGGAGTTTGAACTCGGCTTCCCGATTTGTCGTTCCGAGTCGATATCCACTACACTAGAACGCACATCCTTTGAATACTCACTTGTAAAAAATAATAATGATGACTTAACATTAACTGATTTGTTATTTATGGATTATCAACCATTTACAGGTTATTTAAAGCCAGAAAACATTTTTAGATTATAAGAATTCTTTGGCGATAATCATGATTTACTGATAAAAACCATATTAACTAACCCATAGCTGGGGGGAAAAGAAGAGGTTTTATACTTTTCCAAATGGTATTTGCGCATAAGTAAATATAACAAACACGACTGGAATTGGAACTCGGTTTTCTGATTCTAAACAGTTATCCATTGCACCACCAACACATTCAAACTCACATCACCTGATAATCCCAACCGGTCGCTCATCTAGGTACTGACCAGGTTCGACATTGCTTAACTTTGGTGATTGTATAAGAACCGGTGTTTCAACATGATATGATCGTAAGCCTAGAAGACGGATTGCACGAAAGTACTTTTGTTAAACACCATGAGGGTGGTAAGAGCACGACATGTACTGCAACTGCAGTAGCAGTGGTGTGTCTTGGGCAAGATAGCACGACGAAACCCGTCTCTCCACAGGGTGGTTTGAATTCAGTTTCCTTCTCTGAGACTAGTAGCCAACTAAAGACCCAGTCTGTCTTGCTATTTACGCATAAGTACAGATATCGACTCAGAACGACAAATCGGGGAGCCGAGTTCGAATTCCAGTTCAATTCCTTGTATTCACTTACGCACAAATACCCTTGTAAAAGGTATTAATCCGTGTCTTCTCTCCAAGTATGAGTTAAATAACAGGAGAGACTGGGTTCTATAGCCTTGGCTAGCAACCAGTCTACCGCAAAAAGCAATGGTAACCTACTGCGGGATAATCTTCTGTCCAGTCAGTCATGTCTCGAAAGAGACATGATCGGCCAAAGAATGTATCACATATAGCACTTAACTGACTGAATATAATAGTTAGCGACATGATTAAGGCTTCTACTGGGCATAAAGTGGGGGATCTGTTTTCTATTGTTGTGAAGTAATAAACTGACCCCCATTAATTACTACTTAATAATATAATACATTTCTTCCCCCTCTAGCTATGAGTCAAATTAATAGGACAGATTGGGTTCTATAGTCTTGGCAGGCAACCAGTTTACCGCAGAAAGCAATGGCAACTTATTGCGGGATAATCGAAAGAGACATGATCGCCCAAAGCGTGTACCATGTATGGCACTTAACTGACTGACAAAACACAGATGCTGACCCATTGACACAGGGCACTTTCTTAAATAGCTTCGTCAAATCTAGACTCTCATATGAATTTTATATAGTGTCTCCAAATCATTAAAAATGTCTAAACTGTTAGTTCTATACAACAGTTTTCTCATATCAATGATTAGAAATTGCTTCGAGCAAATGAATTCTCTAGGTCTTAAAGAAGATCTTATAGATTATTGTACAGAATCATAAACAAAAAGATTTATCATATAACAAAGTGCATATGAGAAACTACCATTTGGTATTAGAATGAAATCAACGATGGCAAATATTCTGAATCAGTCTTAAAATTTAGGAATCTGACTTAATAAAATCAAAATACTTCAAATAACGCAGTGAATGGATTAGTTATAAAAATTAAGTATCGGAGATGAGGAAACTGAACATAGAATAGGCTGCGCTACGGGTAGTTTCATCCAACTCCACAAGAAGCTACAAAAGCAAAATATTAACCTGGAAGCGCCAGTGATGTAATGAAACATCGTATGGATGTCACGCATGGCGTCTTACTCATTCAAAAATTCATAAATGTCTAAACGAACGTTACTCAACATTTTTACCCATGTGCCACACTTGTTTTCATGTCTCAGGGCAATCCCTGCATAAACATTATCATATACCATGTTATATCTTCTTTTTATCCTATTATAATAAAGACAGTTCCGTATATATATATATATATATAAAGACAGAAAATCTAAGCAAGAGCCAACAATCGACCACGGTTTCGCCTAAGGGGTCGTCAGGGTTCCTTGCTTAGATTTTCTGTCTTTGTTTGCTCTACTTTCGTATTGAGCGCTTTAGTGTTAGGGTTTTCGTCTTGGTTTTTTTTCTTTCTTACGGGTACTTGACTTTTTGTTCATGTACTTCGTTTGTTTCTTTTTTTTGCTTCCCCTTATTTTTCCTCTGAGTTTGTCCTCGGTGGGTTATACAAGACGATTTAAATTATAGCTTGATTAATACTAGGTTTAATATTGGTATTGTTGTTGCTATAGTTAATATCATTATATATATATATATATATATATATATATATATATATATATACAATAATGTGAAGAAAGGAAGATTAGAAATTTACTGTTGCATCACATTTATTTTTAATTTTACAGCGCTCAATAGTGTTGTGGACTGTTAGGGCCAGGAAGAAAGACACAAAAAGAAGAAGGTAGGTTGAAACAGTGTATTGGAATAACAGAACATATATACAAAATAAAAGCGTTATTAGTCAGCAGTTAGAAGTGTCCACCTGAATTGTCAAGTTACACTGCATCTTGACTGCCTCCTTTAGGAAGTCTCTCGAGTTAGTATTTAGGAAGGAGGAAGAGTTCATTCCAATGTAGATAGGGCACCATAACAAATACAAAAGTAGAGCTAAATATTATTGTAATATAATTAATTTAACATTTTAGCATGAACTCATTAAGAATAAATAAATGATCCTGTAATTTGAGAATCTAACCAGAAGTTATTTATACCTGGTAAGTAAAAAAAAACAAAAAAAAAACCTCTCACTTTTGGAAAAACATTTTTTCCATTAGTCATTCATAAATGATTGCTTGAAGATGGAGCCATAGTAAAAATATGATTCCGAAACATTGGAAATTCTGTGTTGGGTTAATGTTTAATTATATTATTATTATTATTATTATTATTAAAATAATATAAATACATAAATAGGTTTAAATTTGATACTTTGATACTATGCTTTTATAAACCATTGTAACAACTATTACAATTTGTATATATATATATATATATATATATATATATATATATATATATATATATATATATATTCAGTTGGATTGGTGTGAGTTTGTGACCCTGGGTTTCACGCTTTTGCGATCGTCATATATATATATATATATATATATATATATATATCCCTCCTGTTATGCTCATGCAGAGAGAGGCAATAACTAGGCAGCGTCGGCTGAGTTCATTATATTATTATCTTTACTATCAGTTATTAAACTTTATTACCAGTTATGAAAACTCTTGCTACGTGTCTGCTCTTTAACAGTGCCTTATTTTTTTGCAATAATTGTTATGTGTTAAGTGTAACAAAAGAAAAAAAAATATTTACCAAAACTCAGAGTTAAATCACAAACAAATATTTAATTTACGATAACACAAAATAAAAATATATTACAATTATACAATTTTTTGCATTCAAATAGAAAACATAGAATTTAGTACTGGTAGAGTGACGGGTAAGTGTTACGAAGGGGAAGGAAGGTTTCAAGTATCTTTACCCAGTGAACTTAGCGAAGTAGTTTAAGTGCTATATTTTATGGAAGTCCTCGGATGTGTTTATAAAGAATAATTTCGTGTATGGCCAAAGAAAGAGTCAAAAATATCTATTTACCCATTTAGTTCCATGAGGTTCTCTTTCAGATTTTAGTTGGTCAGGAACTTTTCTTAGAGATTCTTTCGGCTAGATGCACAGATCTACGAATCGGGTCGGAGTTGATAATGTCAGAAAATACTGTTAGCAACTAACTACTCTCTTTCCAAAAGCTATTTTTATAGTGGCTAACACCTAATTTGCATATTTCTCAAAATCTCTCGAACCTACTGGAATATTCTTGAACATTCTAGCATCTTCCAAATGCTCTATTTCTAATTTCCTTATTTTTGCAAGTACTTGATGAATTAAAACATTTTCGTAATGACAACTAGGACTCAATAGAATCCCTTGCTACAACTTTTTAGACATTATTAATATTATTTTTTTTATATATAAATGCGTCCTCGTAACAATATATATATATATATATATATATATATATATATATATATATAATTTCCCTCCTCTGTCGCTCAAGAGTTTGGATTATTTGGTTTTCTTTTGTTAGGTTTTAATGTAAGATACTTAATAGTAGGTACATCAATATAAATGTTGCCGTCATTTTAGACGGCGTATCGATATAAATATTTTATCGGGCCCAGTCAAATTAATCTTCTGACCATTCAAATTAATCTTCCACTAAGTTAAATTAATAAAAAATACAAAAATTCTAAATTTATTATAAAAACATTAAGAATTTTACAAATCATGTGATAGTTACTCCCCAACTGGGAGATTCTCACCTGCGAGGCACTCCTGGAATTTTCACGAATATTCTAGCAGCTTCCAAACGTTCTATTTCTTATTTCCTTATTTTTACGACTACTTCAGGAATTAAAACTTTTTTGTAATAATAAGTAGAACTCAATAGAATCCTTTACTACAACTTTTTACACATTATTAATATTATTTTATATATAAATGCATTCTTGTAACAATATATATATATATATATATATATATATATATATATATATATTCTCTCTATTATAATGCATATATATATATATATATATATATATATATATATATATATATATGCACATACTTATATGTAAAATACTGAATATTAGGTACATCAATATATATGTTGCCGTCATTTTAGATGGCATATCGATAAAAATATTTTACCGGGCCCAGTCAAATTAATCTTCTGTCCAGTCAAATTATTCTTTCGCCCAGTCAAATTAATCTTTTACCCAGTCAAATTAATCTTCTACTCAGTCAAATTAATCTTCCGCCAAGTCAATTTAATCTTCTGCCTAGTCAAATTATTCTTTCGCCCAGTCAAATTAATCTTTTACCCAGTCAAATTAATCTACCACCCAGTCAAATTAATCTTCCGCCCAGTCATATTAATCTTCTACCGTCAAATTAATCTTCCAACCAGTCAAATTAATCTTCTACCCAGTCAAATTAATCTTAGGCCCAGTCAAATTAATCTTCTACCCTGTCAAATTTATCTTTCACACAGTTTAATTAATCTTCCACCCAGTCAAATTAATCTTCCGCCCAGTCAAATTAATCTTCCACCCAGTCAAATTAATCTTCTGTCCAGTCAAATTATTCTTTCGCCCAGTCAAATTAATCTTTTACCCAGTCAAATTAATCTTCTACTCAGTCAAATTAATCTTCCGCCAAGTCAATTTAATCTTCTGCCTAGTCAAATTATTCTTTCGCCCAGTCAAATTAATCTTTTACCCAGTCAAATTAATCTACCACCCAGTCAAATTAATCTTCCGCCCAGTCATATTAATCTTCTACCGTCAAATTAATCTTCCAACCAGTCAAATTAATCTTCTACCCAGTCAAATTAATCTTAGGCCCAGTCAAATTAATCTTCTACCCTGTCAAATTTATCTTTCACACAGTTTAATTAATCTTCCACCCAGTCAAATTAATCTTCCGCCCAGTCAAATTAATCTTCCACCCAGTCAAATTAATCTTCTGTCCAGTCAAATTATTCTTTCGCCCAGTCAAATTAATCTTTTACCCAGTCAAATTAATCTACCACCCAGTCAAATTAATCTCCGCCCAGTCATATTAATCTTCCGCCCAGTCATATTAATCTTCTACAGTCAAATTAATCTTCCGCCAAGTCAATTTAATCTTCTGCCCAGTCAAATTATTCTTTCGCCCAGTCAAATTAATCTTTTACCCAGTCAAATTAATCTTCTACCCAGTCAAATTAATCTTAGGCCCAGTCAAATTAATCTTTTACCCTGTCAAATTAATCTTTCACACAGTTTAATTAATCTTCCACCCAGTGAAATTAATCTTCCGCCCAGTCAAATTAATCATCTACCCAGTGAAATTAATCTTCCACCCGGTCAAATTAATCATCTACCCAGTCAAATTATTCTTCCGCCCAGTCAAATTATTCTTCCGCTCAGTCAAATTAATCATCTACCCAGTCAAATTAATCTTCCACCCGGTCAAATTAATCATCTACCCAGTCAAATTATTCTTCCGCCCAGTCAAATTATTCTTCCGCTCAGTCAAATTAATCTTCCACCCAGTCAAATTAATCTTCCGCCCAGTCAAATTATTAAATAAAATACGATCATTCTAAATTTATTATAAAAACAATAAGAAATTTACAAATCATGGAATAAGCACACGCCAACTGGGAAGCACCCCTGGTAGTACCGCACCACGCACTTGGACACGGTAGCCATCGGGATCGCATCAACAATTGAACTTTCGACATATCTTAGTCTGTACTCCACCTTCGACCCCCCACCCAGGTGGTTTCTGCACAATCTGTTCGAATGTTGACGCATAGTGCTTTTTATATGCGCCTTCATGGATGACCACAATAGTCCAATGGGGTTGTGTACGCAACTATAGGGGGCCAAGCGTAGTATAACGACCCCTTGTATGACTTGTTAACAATCTCAAATAGCCAATAATTTCAAGTGAGTGGCCTCTTCGCGGCCTACTCGAAATCCCTTCCCGGTCCCCCAATTTAATGATTTGAAAGAGACAAGTTTTTCAATTTCACTGAAACAAACGTTAAACTCTTCTACGTTTTTTTTCCATTGAAATCAAGTAGCGTCTATCATATGTCCTTCCTGAGTTTACACACTATCAAAACGGAATAGTTCATTATTTATGAGGTATTGGCAGAAGGTAACGATCGTACGAACTAACCAAAGAACTAACAAAGGGAGGGAGAATCAGAATTATAATAGGATTATTTTGCCGGGTTGGATCCTGTTACTTTTGTTGGCGTGGGGGTAGTTTTACTTGAAATTACCTAAAAATCAGAATTCTATCTCACATGAGAAAATCAAGTTAATTGTGCCGATCAAAATCCTAGATTAGTCACGTAGAAAATCTAACCAATGCAGGTTTTGACCGTGATCGGTTTCGATGGATATTTTTAATTTTAATGATTTAAAATGCAAAAAAAATTCTTACAGTTGACCACAGAGTTAATTGTGCAGTTTAAAATTTTACTAATGCAGCAAATACAACCAACCCAATTGTAAAAATAAAAATGGACGTCAGTTTTTGACGGAAGGGATCGAATTAACTTTTAACGTTTTTACTTTTAACGATTTCTAATGGAGAATTCAGTATTACATGTGACAATAAACTTAACTGTATAATGAACTGGGGCAAAAGATGGCTTATTAATTTTAACGCCTCCGGAACTTTTTTTTTTTTTATAAGCGTTTCACCCCGAGCAAGGCATGTCACTGCCACTACTGTGCAGGGGGCTACGTGGAGTGGAGAAAGGCTGATTAAATATAGGAAATAACAGAGGGTGGGTGGTAGGCGGGTGAGGATACCGAGAATGAGGGTTGGGTAGATGAGAGTGTTGTGAGAATAGTTGGGAGTTAGTGTGATAGGAGGTGTCTATTGACCCTACATTTAAACACCTGGAGATTGTAACTGTCGGGAAAGCAGACTTGTGGAAGGGAGTTCCACAGGCGGGAGGCGCGAGAAAAGAAGCTGTTGGAGTAGAATTTACGGTTACATCTTATTTGTTTAACTGTAAAAGGGTGGGACCTAGTTGCAAATCTAGTATCTCGTGTAAATTCGTGCTTAGGCGGCACCAGTGATCTAAGCTCATCGGAGCAGAAGCCATGAAAGTACTTGTAGAAGAGGCACAGGGAAGCTACATCACGCCGGTGTGAGAGCGGCTGCAGCCGGTCTGCCAAGTCAGTATCACTCACGTTACAGATCCTCCTTTGTATTTTGTCAAGAAGCCCAAGGAGAGCAGCAGGGGCACCCGACCAGATATGGCAGCAATATTCAATACACGGGCGGATGGTAGATTTGTATATGTGCAGAATAGTTTCAGGTGGGAAAAATTTCCGGGCCCTGCACAGGGAGCCGACTTTCATAGCAGCAGATTTGGCAATGGATTCAATATAGTCATTCCATTTGAGGTCCGCCGAGAGTGTAAGGCCAAGGAGGCGTAGTATTTTACTCTCTGGGAGGCTAGCCTGTCCCATGCTAATGGGAGAACTAAACTTATTTTCATTAATCACATGAGAGACGCCCTCTCTGACTTTCATCAGCATGGCTGTTGCTAACCTACAGGAAAGTGACTCGTTACGTCTTCTCGGCTAACGTTCCTAGCCGACATGAAGTGGAAAGACTACATGGAATCCATTGCTGGGTCAGGTACTAAGAAAGTTTGTTCATTGTGGCGGTCTAGACAAATTCTTTTTATTAAGAATCTATTTTACGTATCTATAAGTCTACCACTTGTCCATGCTTTGAATATTGTTGCCACATATGGTCCGGTGCCTCTGCTATTTACTTTGATCTCCTTGATAAAATTCAAAGAAGAGTCAATCAGAAATATTATCGGCTCGGCTTCAGTTACTTTCACACCACTTTGAGGTTGCTTCTGTGTCTTTTCTATAAATATTTTCATTGTAATTTTTCTAGACTTTATTTATTTAAGTGCAGTACTAGATTGGCGACGAGGTCTCATCAATTTACATTTGAGCTGACTAGTCAATCAGTTGAGTGCCATACATAATACACGCTTTGGGCGATCATGTCTCGAAAGCAGAAGATTATCCCGCAGTAGGTTGCCATTGCTTTCTGCGGTAGACTTGTTGTCAGCCAAGGCTATAGAACCCAGTCTGTCATATTATTTAACCCATAACTGAAGGGAAGAGACGGCTTAATACCTTTCCTAAGAGTATTTGTGCATAAGTGGATGCAAGGAATTCAAGTGGAATTCGAACTCGGTTTCCCGATTTGTCGTTCCGAGTCGATATCCACTGCACCACAACGCATGTCCGAGCTTACTAGATGAAGCCGTAAATTCTATTCTAACAATTTTCTTTTCTCGCACTTCTCGCTTGTGGAACTCTCTTCCGATTCCATGTTTTCCATCCAAATTTCATCTACAAATATTGAAATGCAATGTCAATCACTTGAGTCTCTGTCCTCTTGATTCCGCTTTTTCTGTTCCCGCTCCTTAGTAATGTTTTTGTTCCTAATTCTTTCACATCCTGTAACCCCTTGTGTCTTAGTGGCTTTACTGCATTGCATGAGGTGATTCTGATTAAAAAATAAAACTTTTTTTCACATTAATTTTAGAGGAAATATAAACAAAGCAATTGATAAGTTACCTAAATATGTTTCTCACTTACTGGTCATAAGGGTAGATTTGTATTGTTTTAATTGTTCTGTTTTATTAGTAGTAATATTTTTACTCGTTTACCTAATTTCTTCATTAGAATTTATTATGTAAAGAAAGAAATAAGTACAAGGTAGGGTTTGGTACTAATCACAATTTTAAAGACCTGCTTAAATAATGGACGCCAACTGTATTGCCATTTCTGCATTCTTGATTACTGAGTATTTGCGGTATTAAAAACTATTTTTCAAAAGAATAATTGTATATTTGTTGTTAATGCAACCAAAGAAAAAATGTTTTAAACCAGTCCGCTGAGATGATTAACGTAGTGACAATTTAATATATACACGGGAAAGATGAAAATGAGGCCTTTTTTATTATCCCATTTTGGCAAGGTTATTCAATTCAATATTTTAATTCTGAAGTAGATATTTTTTGCTGGATTGTAATCTTCGCTAGTTTATTGTTTTTGTTGCTTTTCTTTGTTTCTTTTTCCTTTTCTCCTTTTTTTTATCTTTCTTGTATTCGTTCTTATCTTTATTTTTTCTTTCTTTATATTTTGTTTTCTCTCTTTGTTTTATTTTTTGCCTTTCTTCCTTTCGTTCGTTCGTTCTTAAATTGAATTCACTATTTCTTTTATAAATCTTTCTACATTTTTTGCCTTTCTATTTTTCTTTGAGTTTCTTCATTTTTCTTTCATTTATTCTTTATTTGCCTTTCCTCTGTTTTTCATTTTTCTCCTTTTCTTTCCGTCTTTCTTCATTTCTTTCTTTCTTTCTTTCTTTCTTTCTTTCTTCGCTCGATGCTTCTGTCTTTTACTTTCTTTCTTTCTTTCTTTCTTTCTTTCTTTCTTTCTTTCTTTCTTTCTTTGCTTCCCTTCTATTCTTCTGTTTGTTTTTGCTTTACTTCTTTCTTTTTTCTCCTATTTCTTTCTACACATATATTTCCTTGTATTTCTCTCTTCCTTCTCCAAACGTATTTTGCTTTCTTTTTTCTTTTTTTATTCTGATTCTTTCTACATATTTATTTTTGTTCCTTTATTCCCTTTTTTTTAGTTTATCTTTTCCAACTTTCATTCTTTCTTTCTCCTGTCTTGTGAGATGTAATATTTTTTTAACAAAATTCCCGTCAAATATTAAATCCTATTGAATCCTTGCTTTCTTCAAACACATAGAAAATCTATTCACATATTTAATAACATGGTTCTTCTCCATGACACTGGAACCAGAGCTGTTTGGCCCTCCTCCATGATTCTACATAGCTTTTTGGCCCTCACTCTTCAAATGGTTGCCGACCCCTGGTCTATACCATAGTCTCGTTCCTTATATTTCTTTCTTATATTCCTTCTTTCATTTTATCTGTTTTCCTTCAGTCTTCCTTTCATTTTATTTGTTTTCTTTCACTACATTTTTCCTCATCTTTCTTTAAATATTTCTTTCAGGTTGGGGGTAATAATTTACTTCCCTCTATAAAGGATTATAACTTAAAATACAGTTATGTTCTTTGTCCGCCAAATGGAAAAACCTGAAGCAACTGAAATGTGGTTCTACAGAAGGATGCTACGAATATCATGGATCGAGCATGTGAGCAATGATGAGGTGTTGGAAAGAATGGAAACCAAAAGGAAATATTGAGCATCAGGAAGAGACAACTGAAGTTCCTGGGGCATGCAATGAGGAAGGAGGGTTTGGAGAACCTGATACTAACAGGTCAGATAGAAGGAAAAAGAGACAGAGGAAAACAGCGGATAACATATTTGAAGGGCCTGAGTAGGTGGATGACAGAACGGGGTTTGCGTGGTGTAACAGGAGAAAGCGTGCTAAGAGCCACAAGGGAAGTGGAAGGCCATGATCGCCTACGTCCTGAAAGGACAAGGGAGATGGAAGAAGAAGAAAGTATAACTAATCTTTTTTGAAAAACCAAAACAAAACAAAAAAACAACAAAAGAAAAACAAAAAAATCTTTAAGTTTAAAATAGCATCGAAATGCGTTTTTCAAAGAAACAGTAGCATGGATTTTAAACCAACGGCAACCATGTTTACACAAATGACGGGCGATGACAAGTACTGATAATGCTATATTTATTGTTATACGGAGACTTTTTAAGAAAATGACGGGTGAGCCTCTTTTTATATAATTTTTAAGTACTCAGTAATCTTAAAAATGTTTGGAAATTATTCCCCGGGATATAGGTATGTTGACTTTAAATTTAATATAACAATCGCTCTGGTGGGGTGTAAATGGTTAGCATGCTTGTCTCTCTAGAATTATTAAAAGTGAGTTCGACCCTCACTGGGTACCCCATAATTTCGGCCTTGTGCCACATGTAAGCGTCGCTTAGAAAATCAACTATATAGTCATCGCTCTTGTTTTCTGATAATGTCGCGGATAGTCCACCATATTTTAAAAAAGCCGACGTTAACAAGTACTAAAAAAAGATGTTGCCAGATTTCTACGGAGATTTCTATCTGTTATTTTACCTAATTAATTACCCAGCAATTATTATGATTAGATAAGCAAAAGATACAGATTAAATACAACTGTTACAACAACCCCCAGACATGTTTATATTTATTTAATGGCAAAACGAGTTCGAATTCCAGTTGAATTCATTGCATTCACTTCATCGAGAGATGATCGCCCAAAGCGTTTATCACATATGGCACTTAATTGACTGGCTGAATATAATAGTTGGAGACATGATTAAGGTTTCTACTGCTCGTAAAGTGGGGGATCGGTTTTCTATTGTTATGAAGTAATAAACTGATCCCCTGCTAATTACTACTTAATACTATAATATATTTCTTCTCCCTCTAGCTACGAGTCAAATAACAGGACAGATTGGGTTCTATAGCCTTGGCAGGCAACCAGTCTACCGCAGAAAGCAATGGCAACCTACTGTGGGATAATCTTCTGCCCAGTCAGTCATGTCTCTTTAGAGACATGATCGCCCAAGCGTGTATCACGTATGGCACTTAACTAACTGACTGAATGACAAAACTCCCAAGAAGCAAGAAATTTAGAAAGAAATAAATAATAGAAAATAAAAAGGCCTAGAATAGAAAGATAATGTCGATACTAAAAAAAAAAAAAAAAAATAACTATTGGATTTCAGACTGATATATGAGTGTGCAAGTTTAAGACGAAACTGGTCGGTAGCAGAGGTTTGAAAAAGAAAAAAAAATGGTCCATGAAAAAAAAAGAAAAAAAGAAAAAAAAAAGAAGACTTGAACGGATATGGATTTCTTTTTATCTTTTTATTTTAGAAAATTTTACTTTTATATTCTATTTTATTTTTTTTATTTTTTTTTGGTGAGTTTATTTGATGACGGTCGACAGCCAGAAACGTGACACTAATGGTGTTTACCAGTTCACAAATTCGTAAACAACTTTGTCTTTAAAAAAAAACTACTTTAGATATTAAATTCGTACTTGTTGCAGAGAGAGAGAGAGAGAGAGAGAGAGAGAGAGAGAGAGAGAGAGAGAGAGAGAGAGAACGAGAGAGAACTTTACTAAAGTTGGATTCACACTTTGTGCCTTGTACCAGATGAGGCTAAACCAATCAACTATATAAATATTGTAGTGAATTCGAATACCACGATCTGATTCTAGTATTTGGCCTCTTAACCGACTAACTTCAGTAAGTTAAGATCCATACGTGATACATGCTTTGGGCGATCATGTCTCGAAAGAGACATGACTGACTGGGCAGAAGATTATCCCGTAGTAGGTTGCCATTACTTTCTGCGGTAGACTGGTTGCCAGCCAAGCCTATAGAACCCAATCTGTCATGTTATTTAACTCATAGCTAGAGGAGGAAGAAATGTATTATATTATTAAGCAGTAATTAGTGGAGGATCAGTTTATTACTTCATTACAATAGAAAACCGACCCCCCCCACTTTATACCCAATAGAATCCTTAATTATGTCTCCAACTATTATATTCAGTCAGTCAGTTAAGTGCCATACGTGATACACACTTTGGGCGATCATGTCTCGAAAGAGACATGACTGACTGGGCAGAAGATTATCCCGCAGTAGGTTGCCATTGCTTTCTGCGGTAGACTGGTTGTCAGAACCCAATCTGCCCTATTCTCAAAAGGATTAGCGGTAAAGTTTTCATTTAAAGGAATTCCATAAGAATTTGTTATTTTATTTAGAAAGACCTATAATGACTGATTTAAATCACTTGAAGATGGTAAAAAGGAAAAGATTATCGACTGAATTTAACATCCAGTTCAAAATGTCAAATGACAAACATTTGCCTTAGCCATGGAAGCCATGTCCTTTATTTTTTAAAGTAAAGATTATTTTAAAGTAAAGATGTTTTAAATTAAAAAATAAATCATAAATTACTCTCCTGTCCACCTGGAGTGCACCTGGGTACATTTCAGTTCGCAATGATTATTCTTGGAATAAGGAGTGGAGAGGTTTTTCGTTGCCTTCTTCATGGTGTTTCTCGTAGCCTTCTCCATGGTGTTTTTGTTGAGACGCCAACTATCGTCAGCATTGGGAAAGAGATCGTAACAGAAATACTGTCAGCTTTAGGTGATTTCGGCATCGACAAGATCAGAGAAATAATAAAAGAAATAAACAATAATGGTGAAATATCGGAGGACCTCAGTAAATTCATCTTTGTAACATTAACCAAAGAACCCAGGTACAAATTAATTCAAACTCCACCGTGTAATTAGTTTCATGAGCCACCTAACCAAAGAAAAGATCCGAAACTAGAGGAATAGGACGTAAAGAAAAATTAGATCGGAAATATGAAAAGATTAGTGTGGCTTTATCAACGATACTGGATCAAGAAATGCCATCTTCATGATTAGAATTATATCAGTGAAAGGCAATACAGAGTTTTATAGAATACATAATGAAATGCAAAGCATTTGATAAGTTATGACACAAGGATATATTTGAACTGCTAGGAAAACACAATCTACTTGAGAAATATGCTAAAATAATCCAGAAATTATCCTGGGATCAAACCGCAAACCGCATGCCGACTGAATGTAAACTGAATAGCCACTTAAAAATAGAAAGGAGCGTAAAACAAGGATTTCTTTTCTCCTCAGACATATTAAAAATTTACAGCGACGCTATCCTAATAGAACTAGAAGTCTTACCAGGATTTATCGGTTAGTGACATCTTAAAAATATAATATACGTAGATGGCATCCTATTGACGCCCGACTCTGAAAGAAACCTACAGGGTTTTCTAAACAGGGTGGTAGAAAACAGTGGGAAAACAAAAGAACTTACCCTCAACCAGAACTAGAAGTCCTACCAGGATTTATTATCGGTGAGCCTCATTTTAACAACGTAAGATACGCAGATGGTAATGTATTGATAACCTACTCTGAAAGGAACCTACAGGACTTCCTAGACAGGGTAGTAGAAAAAGAACTTACCATCATCTAGAACTAGACATCCAACCAGAATTTATTATCGGTGGGCTTTATCTTAACAGTATATTATATGCAGAAAGCAATGTTGATGGCCGACTATGAAAGGAAGCTACAGGATTTCCTAGCTGGGGTGGTAGAAGAAAGAGGTAAAAAAAAAAAAGAACTTAATATCAAGTAAAACTAGAAGTCCTACCAGGATTTATTATCGGCCGAGCGTTATCTTAACAACATAAGATACGCAGATGACACTGTGTTGATGTCCGAGTCGGAAAAGAAACGTACAGGACTTCCTAGACAGGGTGGTAAAAAAGAGAGAGAGAGAGAGAGAGAGAGAGAGAGAGAGAGAGAGAAGGACTTTACATCAATTAGAACAGAAGTCTGACTAGGATTTATTATCAGTGGGTGTCATCTTAATATAAGATACGCAGATGACACTGTTTAAATGGCCGATTCTGGAAGGAACCTATAAAAGTTCCTAGACAGATTGGCAAAAGTAAACTAGATAAAAAAAAACAAACTTACCATCATCAAGAACTAGATATCCTACCTGGATTTATTTTCGGTGGGCATCACCTTAACCATATAAGATACGCAGATGGCACTGTGCTGGTGTCCAACACGGAAATGAAAGTACGGATCTTCCTAGACAGGACCTCTACTTTAAAAATCGATCTTGTGTCATAACTCACTTCAGTGGGGGAGTGGGTAAATATTCCTTCCTAGATAGGATAGTCAATGAATGCAAGAAAAACGGACTAACAAACAACTGCTATAGGACAGAAAATATCTATCTAAACTTATTTATAAATGGAACTTTGTCTGTGTGTGTGTGTCTTACAATAGAACAGAAAGTCGATAATATATGTAAATAAAAGGCAAGATGTTTGTGTGTGTGTGTGTGTTTGTTTATCTGCCTGTATGTCTGTATTTTTTTCAGCCCTTTTATTTTAGTTTTTGCTTCGGGTTTGGCTCTAAGTTGATATAATTGTAGTTCTTAGTCTCAGCCATGATACCATTTACTCAGAGGACTTATTTAGCCTTCAAAATTCAGTTTACGACGAAAAAACTTATTTGATATCGATACCAGGAAATCAAAATTTCACTTATATCCATTCATTTTTTTTCAGTCTACGGTTTTCGCTTTAACTGGAAACAACTATTGCTTTTTAGTCTTTCGTGCCAACGTCCAAAGAGTCTGAGCTCCGGGACCATGGATTAGTTTTAAAGCTTTCATTACACCCGAGCAACGCCGGGCTATACTGCTAGTCGTCAATAGAAAACAAAAAAGACAAGGTGCAGGCTGTACTTATCAAGACATTTTTTGTATTTCTTTTTAGCTGGTATTTCCAGAGATTTTTTTTTTCATTGTGTTGTTTTGCTCCTTTTTTATCATTCCAAGCACACCTACTATCATTAGTACTATTCTTCTTTTCAATTTCCACATATTTTTTATTTTAACTGGAGATGTTAACGTTAAGCAAAGACAAAAGTTTAAATATTCGGGATGTGTTTTAACGGATAAATAGAAAATGAGAGGCCGAAAACCGAACTTTGGATTAGCCAAAGATACACTACCGACCATAATTATTAGGCCACGCCAGTGTTTTTAAAAATGATGCATTTCATACTATTTTTTAGTATTTATTGCCAAGTGAATAATTCTAAATAAAAATAGAATGTTTTTTTTGTTAATACTGCACAATAACAGATGCATCAAATGAATTCATAAATATCTTATAATTACCTATATTGCAGTTTCATCAATGAAAGAATGACGCAAATTTGGGGTGATTCGGACAAGTTCATATTTGCTTCCTTGCCTTGTAAAATTTTGCAAAGTAATAGTAACAAAAGAACCATTCTGTTTTCATTTGGCAATAAATACTAAAAATAGTATGAAAGACATCATTTCTTTAAAAAAAAACTGGTGTGGCCTAATAATTATGGCCGGTAGTGTATATCCCAAATGCTAAGCACGGTGCGAATTTTGGTAGAAAGAAAGAAAAAAGCGCTTGAGTACTATGTGATGTCAACCCTATTATATATGTTTTTAATCATTTCGCCCTAAGCAAGGTGATAATGTCGCTAAGACACAAGGGGTTACTGCGGGTGAAAGAAAAAAATGTGAAGGCTTTAATGTGGAGAAAGTACAAGAAAAGAAAGGTTTTCAGGAAGACAGAAGATGGTGATAGACATTGCATTTACATTTTTGAAGATTGAATGTGGCAGGGAAGCAAAAAAATAAGAAGGGAATTCAGCAGGTGCGAAATGTGTGAAAAGAAACTATTAGAATCGAACTGACAGTTGCATTTATCTAGTTTAACAGTAAAACGATAAGACCTAATTGCCAATCAAGTAATACAGTTGAATTTAGGCAGTCGTGGTACGGCATAAGTATATATATATATATATATATATATATATATTTATATATATATATATATATAACATAGTGATGATCCACGTATATTGTCTTAATATGTATAGGAAAAACTGCTAAAAAGTTGTAAGTTTAAAAATGTATTTTAAATTTTTAAATTTTTTAAATACATTTTTAAACTTACAACTTTTTAGCAGTTTTTCCTATATATATATATATATATATATATATATATATATATATATATATATTGTGTATCGAGGCAGCAAATAATTTTCTAAACATGTACTGTTAAATATAAGAGACAATGAATGTCTATTATGTTTAATCATGAGCCGTTCTAAACGTCGTATTTTGGTTTTAATTTCAATTGAAATAAAAAATTATCCAATGGTTGGAGAATTTTTGTCTTTATTTTCAACTGAAATTAAATTCAAAATACGACGTTTAGAACAGTTCATGATTAAACATAATAGACATTCATTGTCTCTTATATTTAACAATATATGTTTAGAATATATATATATAAGAAAAATTAAGACAGACACGTTATTTCACGGTGAATCGGATGTATAGGCCTATTTCAGGCGAACTATCGTCAGCTTCCGTCTTTATTTTACAAAGGATTATACACGAATGAGATTCACAAAGACCTTAAAAAAAAAACGAATAAAAATAATGTTTTTTTTTAGGTATTTGTGAATCTCATTCATGCATAATCCTTTGTAAAATAAAGACGAAGCTGACGATGGTTCGCCTGAAATAGGCCCAAACTTCCAATTCACCATGTCTGTCTTAATTTTTCTTATATTTGCTCTATATGTATTTATATACATATATGTTTAGAGCTCTCTTAGAGAGTTATACTACCACTGTATATACTGGATACTTCTTTGGATTTTTCTATATCCCACACTGCATGCTGATATATATATATATATATATATATATATATATATATATATATATATATATATACCCTATCGGAGATAATTATAAGGCCACCCCAGTTTTAAAAAAAATGATGTATTTCAATACTGCTTTTAGTATTTATTGCCAGTTGGATAATTCTAAATGAAAATAGATTTGTTCTTTTGTTAATGCTACACAATAACGTGTGCATCAAATGAATTTATAAATATTTAATAATTACCTATAAAATCAGTTTCATCAATGAAAGAATGAAGAAACTTTAGGCTGATTCGGACGAGTTCATCTTTGCTTCCTTGCTTTGTCAAATTTTGCAAAGTAATCATAACAAAAGAACCATTCTCCTGTACAACCTCACTGCGTATAAAGAAATCGACATTAATAATATAGGAGTTTATAGAGATGACGGACTCATGATAGTAAATTAATCCACTAGAAGTTTAATAGACTTAGAAAATTAACTCATAGAGTTTTTAAATCTTTTGGTCTTAGCGTAGTAATTAACCCTAATGTAAAACAAGTTGACTTCTTAGACATAACATTAGACTTAGTTTCTAAGACTTTTTAACCTTATATGAAAAATAATGCCAACCCAATCTATATAAACCTCAAATCTAATCACCTACCATCCGTTATCAAACATATTCCATCATCCTTTGAACGCCGTATAAGCATACACTCCTCAAATAAAGAAATATTCGATAAGCAGAAAAAACAATTGACGATAAAATTCTTAGAGACAGCGGCTATCAATCCTCCAAGATTAACTTTGTGGAAAAATTTAGTCGCCCAAAAAGAAAAATATAAACAGGAAAATCATATAGTATAAACCTCCATTTAATAAGTTAGTTAATTTTAAACTGCGACATAAATTTCTTAAGCTAATAGATAAACATTTCCCCCAAAATAACCCTCTAATCAAAATTTTCAATAGTAATACAATAAAACTCAGTTATAGCTGCTCCAACAATTTAGAAAAAAATAATTAAATTACATAACAATAAAATATTGAAATCATACGACAAAAATAACTCTAACCCTCATGTCAATTTGCCCCATAATAATATCTTTTGTAACTGTAGAAACCCGAACCAATGCCCCATACCTAATAATATGTTTAACAAAATCCCTGGTATATATGTGTTCGATTTCATCCATGGAGAATCCTAAGGATGATAAAACTTATATCGGAAACATAATGAACATTTTAAAAAGGCGCTTTTACAATCACTTCTCTTCCTTCAATAACAAAGATAAACAAAATATGACATCACTTTCTAAATATTTTTGGAAGTTAAAAAAACAAAAATAAAGCACCTAAAGTTAAATGGAAAATCCTCAAACAGGCCAGAACATCTAAATCGGTAAAGAAACCAGGATTCCTTTGTCTTCAAGAAAAAATGGGAATCATTAAATACATGAGAAGCAATATATTATTAAACCAAATGCATGAAGCCACAGTAAACTGCAAACACATTGAAGAACTAACCTTACAATCATGCTAAAATTACGAAAGCTAAAGTTAAGATCTCTAGAAAGTTGTCAGAATTTGAACGAAAAGAGGAAGGGGTAGAGGATAGAGGTGATTAATGGACGTGTTGAAAATTTGATAGACAGATTAACAGTAGAAGATAAGGTGTGGTCCTTTACAGCCTTCATGGCCCGTCCTTTCGGTTTAACAAAAGGAAAAAAAAAAGGAAGTGTATAGGGGTGGGGGATTAGGAAAGGAGGCGCTAAAAAGGGGATAGAAATTGATATTTGGGAAACATATCTGTATTAGTGAAATATACGACTACAAATATTTTTGTATTTAAATTTAGTTTTTATAATTAATCTATTTTTTGTATTGAACTTTGATTTAAAGTTTAGGAAATCTCTTTTTTTATATAAAACTTTAATAAGATCGCAGTTTTGTAGTATGAAATAAAGATAAAATTTGAGGTAAAAGTGTTGTAAATACTATAAAGGTTTATCGTTTCTAGAGATCCTAACTTTAGCTTTTGTAATGGACTTTCAGATAAAAAAAGGACGGTTTCTTCAATAACTAATTGTTGATTTGAGTTCAGCATATACATTTGCACAGAATTAATGCCTTTTTGGATGAATTTGAAGGGGGAAAAGCCTTCGGGACCTAAAACGAAAATTTACCGGAAAAACTTGCAATAGCATCGTTTGAACTCACAAGCAGTTTATTGAATTCCAAAACAGAAATACTTAATAAGTGTAGACATAGGAATTCTTGGATTCTAAATTAGGAATATTTTCTTTAGTTGTCGTTAGTAGGTTTAGGTTTCCCTTTCCGCTAGTTGGCGCTTTTTTATTTTATTTTAATGTTTATATACATTGTAATATAACAATCTGGCCCCACCCGAGGAAGGCTGATGCAAGCGAGGGTGTTTCCGGTCGTTGAAAGGAACGGATGTTGTTTGACCTTATTTCCGGCAGCAGCGGAAATAACTACAGAGGCAAACAGAACAGGTGTCTCTGAGAATTACGTGGGCGTGCGTGGGCGAGGCAAAGCCGGAAGAAAAAGTCCCGGTTCTGGAAGATTATAAAAAGACCTCGGCGCACGGATTCGCCAGTAGTAGTAGAGGAGCGACAGAGATCGGCCGGTGAAGAGAGACACAACAGATAATACTACACTCCCGTCAACCCATTTGAAGCGCGCTCTCTCAATTCTCTGTTCCCTATTCTATACGGTCCATCGTCATTAATAAAAATATAACTTCATATTTTTATATATATGCGTGTTTGTTGTTTGTCGATATACAACATACATGTTTCTTAATAAAAGTTCCCCCCTATTTGTGTTTGGTGTCTTCCATTTTTTTTTTTAGTCACGTGGGTTATTGAGTTCCCGTTATCTTGTCATTGTTACTTTTCTCTTTAGCTAACAGTCCCTGAAGATCCGTTTAGGTGAAACCTTGGTCGGTTTGTTGGCTCACTAGGTATAATTTACTTATTCTGCCCTACTTAAGCATTGAGCACTTTTTTGTTATTGGTTACTCGTCATGGGTTTATTCTTTGGGCTACGTGCTGGCTCGGTTCAAATCTCTTTGGCTGATGTTCATGTAGATAGCTTTTTTTTTTTCTACAACCATTTTTTCCTTCCACTCATATACGCGGAGGGTTTCTCGAAACGAGTATAGTATAGAATATAGTATAGAATATAGTTTATATATATATATATATATATATATATATATATATATATCCGCAGGTATTATTGTTACATCTATTATTTGTTTGTCTCTGTAATATTTGTCATGTATGTACAGTACTTTTATGCTATTTATGCTATACTAGCAGTATAGCCTGGCGTTGTTCGGGTGTAATGAAAGCTTTAAAACTAATCCATGGTCCTGGAGCTCAGACTCTTTGGACGTTGGCACGAAAGACTAAAAAGCAATAGTTGATTCCAGTTAAAGCGAAACCGTAGACTGGAAGAAAAATGAATAGAGGAAAGTGAAATTTTGATTTCCTGGTATCGATATCAAATAAGTTTTTTCGTCGTAAACTGAATTTTGAAGGCTAAATAAGTCCTCTGAGTAAATGGTATCATGGCTGAGAGTAAGAACTACAATTTTACCTACTTAGAGCCAAACCCGAAGCAAAAAGTAAAATAAAAGGGCTGAAAAACTGATTTTGATCAGACCCGGTAGGATATTGGAGTATCGATTTCCAATATCGGAGTCAAATAAGTCATAAAAGGATAAAACTGCAACCTTGAAACTTCTGAATATCGTTTCTTATGTCTTTGTCGATTAGTGTATCAAATTTGATTAAAATTGGACCACTCCTTCTATAACCCGATTTTTTCGATTATCGATCTTCGATATTTATCGGGGGTACCTCAACACAAAACCTAGCTAAGATCACTCGCAGACGCTTATAGTACAACCGTGTAAATTTTCAGGAAAATCGGTTCAGCCGTTTCGTAGTCTATAGGTAACGGACACACACACACAGACACATTCACACACACATACACACAGAGACAAAGTTCCATTTATAAATAAGTTTAGATTTGTATATGTTTACATTTGTATATTTATATATATTTGGTTGTGTATTATATATTTTTGTTCTTATTGTAGTTGTATTTTATATTTTAGTATTTTGATTATGTATACATAGTATATTTTTGTATATATCGCTTTTATATCATTTTTATTACTTATTTTTTTTATATACACATTATTACTTTTTTACCGTCCCGACGATACGCTTTTAACGCCATTTTTAGTTTTTTATTCTCTAATTAATTTGTACTTTAAATTTACTCTATTAAATGAATTAACTAATGATATAAATTGATTTATTGTGAAATTGATTTATAAAATAAATTGTATTGAATATCTAATTAAATAAATTGAGTTAATTATCTAATTGAATGAAATGAATTGATTATCTAATAGAATGAGATATTTAATTGATTATCTAACTGAATAGATTAAATTAATTATCTAGTTGAATAAATTGATTTAAGTAAATAAACCTAAATGGATTATATTAATTATCATATTAATTTTTACTTTAGTTTTTACTCTATTAAAACTAACTAATTTTTACTTTGCCTCATTCGGTTAAAAATCAACTAGAAGTATAGCCCGGCGTTGCTCGGGTGTAATGAAAGCTTTAAAAGTAATCCATGATCCTGGAGCTCAGACTCAGCCTAAATAATGTTTGTGTGAAGTTTGGTGAGAATCGGATCAAAATTGTGGATTGGTACAAGGACAGATAAACAGACACACACATAAACATCTCGCCTTATATATATATATATATATATATATATATATATATTATCGATTTTCTGCACTATTGTAAGAACTGCAACCTTGAAACTTCTGAATATCGTTTCTTATGTCTTTGTCTATGAGTATATCAAATTTGATTAAAATCGGACCACTCTTTCTATAACCCGATTTTTTCGATTATCGATTTTCGATATTTATCGGGGGTACCTCGACACAAAACCCAGCCAAGAACACTCGCAGACGATGATTGTACAACTGTGTAAATTTTCAAGAAAATCGGTTCAGCCGTTTCGGAGTCTAAAGGTAATGAACATACACACACACACACACACACACACACACACAGAGACACATACACACACAGAGAGACAAAGTTCCATTTATAAATAAGTTTAGATTATTTATTTATAGATGTAGTACAGTAATTATACTTAAATATAATTCAAATTGAACTATCTTAAGCCCTTAAGTTTGTATGAATCTGTAAATACATGCATATGGATAGATGTGTAAATCCGTCTGTCAGTTAAGGTCATATCGCGTTGAATACACCGGTTCTCCTTCGATCACCGAAATTAAGGAACGTTGAGCCTGGCCCGTACTTAGATGGGTGACCGCTTGGGAATGCCAGGTGCTGTAAGCGTTCGGGATGGATGTACGTTGTGGTACAGTTGATTTCTCGGAACGAGAAATTGAGGAGCCGAGTTCGAATTCCAGTTGAATGCCCTGCAGTCACTTACGCGCTAATACCCTTGGGAAAGGTATTAATCAATACCTTCCCTCCAGTTATGGATTAAATAACAGGACAGATTGGATTCTATAGACTTGGCTGGCAACCAGTCTAAACAGGGTAGGACTTGGGACACTTCCCTTAAATAAAACCCAATGAATCTTTCTCCATGTGAGAGGAAGCCGGCTCAACCCTATAGGGTGAATGCCGAAACAGGTACAGATACAGTTAAGTGTCATACGGGATACACGTTTGGGCGATCATGCCTCGAAAGAGACATGACTGACTGAACAAAAGCTTATCCCGCAGTAGGTTGCCATTACTTTCTGCGGTAGACTGGTTGCCAGCCAAGGCTGTAGAACCCAATTTGTCCTGTTATTTAACCCATAACTGGAGGGAAGAGACAGATTAATAAATTTTCTAAGAGAGGCTGCAATTATTTTCTGTAATAGACTGGTTGCCAGCCAAAGCTGTAGAACCCAATCTGTCCTGTTATTTAACCCATAACTGGAGGGAAGAGACAGATTAATACTTTTCCCAACAGAGGCTGCCATTACTTTCTGTAGTAGACTTGTTGCCAGCCAAGACTGTAAAACCCAATCTGTCCTGTTATTTAACCCATAACTGGAGGGAAGAGACAGATTAATACCTTTCCCAAGGGTAGTTGTACATATTCGTATCTTTTACGCTGTTTTTTCTTCAAATAAATGTAAATGTAAACTAACCAGTTACGGCCCTTGCACCCTAGGCTTAGCCCCAATGGGTCTCATTTTATGTTTATTGATATTTATAATTGAATTATAAACTATTTTTTCTCTTATTACGTTTTTAGTATTCTATTTCATTTTTAGGTTTCTCTATCGACCTAATTTGATTATACCTTTAAAAATTAAAAATGTTCGCACATCCGATTTAATACCCATAACGAACTTTAAGAAAGTACGCTAATAAATCATTCAAATCGAAAAAGGGCCAGTATGATAGGCACCCGAATATTGCTGAAATGCATGCAACTCATAGTAGTGCGTAAAACACAGACAGATCTGTTCCGCTGTATTACAGCTGATCAGTACGGTTAGACATCCGGTTGCTTTTAGCCAGGATTGAAACCGGACCGAATTAACATCAGACGGCGATTCTACCTCTGAGCTATAGGTGCTCGGTAGAAGGAAGCAGACTTTTAGCGCATGATATACCATGTAAACACACGCCATCTATCTATCTATCTATCTATCTATCTATCTATCTATCTATCTATCTATCTATCTATCTATCGTACTGTACAAAAGTATTAAGACAAGAACGATTTTATCTTTTATGAGGCATTAAAATAAAGTTTCAAATCACCCTTGTCTTAACACTTTTGCACACTACCGGTAGTGTGCAAAAGTATTAGGACAGGGGGTGATTTTCCTAAAAACCTCACTGAAATTCAAATACAGGGTGAAAAGCCAAGTAAATTGCTAATAAATATTGATTATTTAAAACTAGGTGTAAAAGAAATGTATTAAAAAGAAGTTATATTTAATTTTTCCTATTTTCTATTAAACAAGTTATTTTGAAACTACTCTGTTGAACATCTATGAGATATTTTGGATAAAAAATTGATAAATTTAATGTTACTTCGCAAGACACACTTTGGGAACAAATACAAGCTGCTTGGCAGAAGATACCATTAGATACATCGAAAAAGCTTGTGATGTCAATGCCTGAGAGAATGAAGGCTGTGATCAAAGTAAAAGGCTATGATACTAAATATTAAATTTATTTTGTAACAAGTATTTTTTTCTTGTTAATGCATTTGTTGAGTAAATCAAATAAAATTACTTTAATTAAATTGTTTATTATCTGTCAACATGCCTCATAAAAGATAAAATCGTTCTTGTCCGAATACTTTTGCACAGTACTATATATATATATATATATATATATATATATATATATATATATATATATATAATTTTTTTCTAAACATATACTGTTAAATATAAGAAACAATGAATGTCTATTATGTTTAATCATGAGCCGTTCTAAACGTCGTATTTTGGCTTTAATTTCAGGTGAAAATAAAGATAAAAATTCTCCAACAATTGGATAATTTTTTTTAAGTGTGACGTCATAGAACCGCATTATAAATTTACGAACTGCGTTTTCTATTTTTATTAATTCTTATCGTTGCCTGGCAAAGTTTTATATCAATACAAGATAAACTCGTCGCTAATGGTGGATGTTTTATGTTAACGTTCTTGTAACCTCCCTAAAGATGGCTCATGTGAGCCGAAAGCTTAGAACTAACTTAATGAAAAATTATCCAAATATTGTCTTTATTTTCATCTGAAATTAAAGCCAAAATACGATGTTTAGAACGGCCCATGATTAAACACGATAGACATTCATTGTCTCTTATAGTTAACAGTATATGTTTAGAAAATTATCTGCTGCCTCGATACACTAAATATATATAGTCATTCGCAGACAGATCTGTTTCGCTGTATCACAGCTCATCAGTACGGTTAGACAGCCGATTGCTTTTTAGCCCAGGATTGAAACCCGACCGAATTGGCGTCAGTTGGCGATTCTACCTCTGAGCTATGGGCGCTCGGTAGAAGGAGGCAGACTTTTTAGCGTGTATATTATTATTATACACGCCCGATAGCTGAGAGTGTTCTAATTCATTGCTGAATGAAGCTGAATGAACGATATATATATATATATATATATATATATATATATAGTCATATATATATATATATATATATATATATATATATATAGTCATCCGCAGACAGATCTGTTTCGCTGTATCATAGCTCATCAGTCCAGTTAGACTCCGATTACTTTTTAACCCAGGATTGAAACCCGACCGAATTGGCGTCAATATATATATATATATATATATATATATATATATATATATATATATTAATTATAGTAATAATGCCAATAGCAACAGAACTAATTCTGTCAAGATTATCAATAATTAAACTACAAATGAGATCGTCTTGAAACCCATCGGGAACGAACCCGGAGGGAAAAGAAGGGGAAGAAAAAAAGAAACAAACGAAATACCTGAACAAAAAGTCAAACATTAGTAATAAAGAACAAAACCCCAAGACGAAAATCTTAACAATAAAGAGCTCAATACAAAAGCAGAGTACACAAAGCACTCAAAGCGAAAGTAGAGCAAACAAACGATTATATATATATATATATATATATATATATATATATATATATATATATATATTAATTATAAATTATATTTTAGAACATGTACATAATTTTTTATAAATATCCGTTACAAAGGTACATTTGTTTCGACATTGAAAGTTCAATATCTCTTCAGACGGAATGTGTAGGAATGGAAGGCCCCTTTTCTTATATTTGGTTATTTGTGTTAGGGTGATGGTTGGGGTTAGTGATAGGTGAACCGGTCATGCGAGGTTTTGAAGTGAGTGGTGCGGGTAGCTAAAATGGTTGATCAACAGGACTCTTTGACCTCACGGCAGATTTAGCATTTAGCCGTTAGAATTTAAGTTTTCATTACCCCTTTATCCTCTGAGTTTCTTAGAAGAGTCGGTAAGGGGTGGGATGTCTATTTTGTACAAAATATTTTTCGTCTTTAAGTAGGGTCTATCTAATTAATGTAGATTTGCATATTCAATATTTATTATGGATTTAGGGAATAAATTATTCTATTAAATTTTTAATTTCTACTTAGCATCTAGTTTGGAAACCAATTTTTTCGTTAAGTTTTAAATTACTTATCTTGTACTCTGGTGGTTGTACATGTTAGTGCTTTTTTTTTGTTTTTGTTTTTTGTTTTTTGTTTTTTTGTTTTTTGTTTTTTTGTTTTTATAAGGGAACAAAGCATACTGATTGACCTGTAGAATTTCAAGGAAAGTGGTGTGTGTATTGAGTTTGTTTGATGTCTTTTAGGATTTCTTAGATGAGTCGGTTAGGGGAGGGATGTTTATTCAGTACAGAGTATTTTTGCATTTAGGCAGAGTTTTTATCAATAATCTAGATTTGTATCTTTAAACTTAATTTTGGATTTTGGAGATTGATTTTTACATTCAAATTTTAGTTTGATCACAGTTTGGGAACCGATTTTTTCTATTAGATTTCACATTTTAATTAGATCATCATTTGGGTTAATGTTTAATGTAAGGGGTACATATTAAAGATTTTTTTTCCGGTACTAAGTGCGTAATAAGCAGAATTTTATGTAGAGGAAGAGATTGAGTGTTTGTAAAATTTTTCAAGGGGGGTCCTAGTTCTGGCTTTTGTAGTGTTTTTTAGCATGATTATAATGTTAGTTCTTTAATGTGTTTGCAGTTTACTGTGGTTTCAAATGTAATATGCGAATATGTAATAGTTTTTGTTAGTATTAGTTGAAATTTAATGTGCGTATTAAAGTTTATATAATGTAATTATGGGGAATAAACCTTACTCTAGAATTTAGTAAATCGGTTTCTTCTATGGAATCTCGAATTTTATATATATATATATATATATATATATATATATATATATATATATAAAGAAATTCTAATCTAATTATGGATATTAGATAGAGTTTTTAATTTTTTAGATTTTTTAGAAACATTTTTCAAGGGGGGTCCTAGTTCTGGCTTTTGTAGTGTTTTTTAGCATGATTATAATGTTAGTTCTTTAATGTGTTTGCAGTTTACTGTGGTTTCATGCCTCTGGTTTAAAAGCTTGTTACTATTCATATATTTAAGGATTTCAATTTTCTCATGTAAACACAGGAAACATGGTTCTTTTATAGATTTAGCTGTTTAAAGATTTTCCATTTAACCATAGGTGTTTTATTTTCGTCTTTTAACTTCCAAAAGTATTTGAAGAGAGATGTCATGTTTTGTTTTTCTTTGTTATTAAAGGATAAGATGTGATTGTAAAATCTCTTTTTATATACGTTCATTGTATTTCCGATATATATATTTTCATCCTTAAGATTCTCCATAGGTGAGATCGAACACATGTATATCAGGGATTTCGTTAGGCATTTATTGGCCATGAGGCATTGGTTAGGGTTTCTGCAGTTACAGAGGTTTTTATTAAGGGCCGGACTGGTATTAGTGTTGGAGTTATTATTGTGTGCTTGTAATATTTTGCTGTTATGTATTTTAATTATTCTTTCTAGATTATTGGAGCAGCTATAGCTTAGTTTTATTGTGTTTTTATTAAAGATCTTGCTTAGGGGGTTATTTTTAGGGAAATGCTTATCTATTAGTTTAAGAAATTTATGTCCCAGCTTGAATTTAACTGATTGATTAAAAGGAGGGTTATACCATATGATTTTCCGGTTTCTATTTCTGTTTTTTGAACCACTGAATTTTTCTGCAAAGTTAATTTTTGCTGATTGATATCTACTTTCCTTAAGAATTCTATCGTAAATTACCTTGTGTTTATCAAATATTTCTTTACTGGATGAGTGCGTATTGATGCGGCGTTCTACAGATGATGGAATATGCTTGATAATGGATGGTGGGTGATTAGAGTTGGGGTTTATATATTTAGGATTGGCATTGTTTTTCATGTAAGGTTGGAAAGTGTTCGATACTAAGTCTAGTGTTATGTCTAGGATGTCTACTTGCTTGATATTTGGGTTAATCACTACGTTGAGACCAAAGGATTTAAAGACTTTATGAATTAATTTTCTAGTTTTATCAACCTTACCTCCAGTAGATTTATTTATTATCTTGAGTCCATCATCTCTATATAGTCCTATATTGTTAGTGTCAATTTCTTTATGCGCCGTGAAGTTGTACAATAGGAACAATCCTACCAGATCTGAAGATTTTGCAGAATCCAGGGCTCCCATAGATATATCAAAGTTATCTTTAGAATTTTTTGTCCACTGTTCGTTGTTGTGGATGAGAACTGATGAATGTTTTGGACGTTGTAAATATTCTTTCTCCGTTCTACATACAATCGGATATATATATATATATATATATATATATATATGACAAGAAATAGAGAAACAGAGAGAGGGGGAGAGAAAACCACAACTGCCTATCTGTTCATTGACCCATTAGAAAAATTAGAAATGCAAAAGAGAGGAGGAAGGTTGAAAGGCGTGGAAGATGAAAGATAAAAGGTAAATAAAAAAGTTAGAGAAAAACGAAAAGAAAGTAAAGAAAAGAGAAACGGTAAAGGATATAGAGGTGAAAAAGAGGAAAACAAAAGAGTAAGAAAGCCAAAGAAAAAGAAAAAGAAAGACGCGCGAAAAGAAAAAGAGCAAATTATGAGGACAAAATTATTGAAAGATTTAGAGTAAGTGGGAAAACGAAAGAAAAGAAAATGGCTGCCAACAAAGGCAGGGATGAGGTTTTTTTTTTAAAATCGTTTCACCCTAAGCAAGGCGGAACTGCCACTGGTGAGCAGGGGTTACATAAATGAGTGATGAGAAAAGAAGAACAAGTTACAGGGGGTGTCAGAGGATGGGTAAGAAAAGGATGAGAACACTGGTGTGAAGAGGGGGCGCATGAGAGTAGAGTGGAAAGGAAGAAGAACATGATACAAGGGTCGTCAGAGAAACGGTGCAAGTCAAGAAGACAAGAGATGGCATTTGACACTGCATTTAAATTCTTGGAGATTGTAGCTGTCAGGGAAGCAAGTATAATGAACGGAATTTCTCAGGCGGGAAGTTTTTTTTTTAATCATATCACCCCGAGCAAGGCGGTAACGCCACTGATGTGCAGGGGGCTACGTAATAGTGAAAAGATTGAGTTAAAAGAGCCTCTTAAAACTGTTCAATAGACGTGGGTGGAGTGTGAACAGGGCGATAGATAGATCTATCTACTCCAATTGAACAAAAAAGAAACCAAAGTGAGAAGATTGGAAAAGAGAAAGCCGGAAACCACATCCTAAAGAGGGAACAAGGGATGAGCCTCATAACCTGTTCAATAGACGTGGGTGGAGTGTGAACCGGGCGATAGATAGATCTATCTACTCCAGTTGCGAGCAAAGAAGCTATTAGAGTAGAAGTTGCGGTTACATTTGGTCGGTTTCACTTTAAAAGGGCGGGATCTAGTCGGTCTTTTTAGTCAGTCAGTCAGTTAAGTGCCATACGTGATACACGCTTGGGCGATCATGTCACGAAAGAGACATGACTGACTGGGCAGAAGATTATCCCACAGTAGGTTGCCATTGCTTTCTGCGGTAGACTAGTTGCCGACCAAGGCTATAGAACCCAATCTGTCCTGCTATTTAACTCATAACTGGAAGGAAGAATCGGATTAATACCTTTCCCAAGGGTATTTGCGCGTAAGTGAATACAATGGATTCAACTGGAATTCGAACTCGGCTCTCCGGTTTCTCGTTCCGAGCCGATATCCACTGTACCACAACGCACATCTTTTTAGTAGCTCGACTAAATTCGTGCAGAGGGGGCACTAGGGAGTTAAGCTCATCAGTGTAGCAGCTGTGAAAGTATTTCTAGAAGAGACAGAGGGAAGCCACATTACGTTGATGAGAAAGAGACTGAAGTTGCGCTACCAGGTCGGGATCAATTATATTGAAGATTCTCCGTTGGATTTTGGCAAGAACCCAGAGATGAATAGCAAGTGCACCCGACCAGATATGACAGCAATACTCAATGTACGGGCGGATGGATGATAGATTTATATATATGCAAGATGGATTCAGCCAAGAAAAACTTCCTGGCCGTATACAGTGAACCAACCTTCCTAGAAGCAGATTTAGCTATGGATTCAATGTAATAAGCAGAAGTTAAGGAGGGATGGAGACGCAGTGTTTTGCTTTTAGGGAGACTCGGGGCGTAAGACAAGGATGCGTCTTTGTACCGGATCTAATCAACTTATACAGCGAGTCTATTCTGAGAACCCCAGAAGTTATGCCAGGATTCGTCATCGGAGTCCACAATTTAAACAATAAAAGTACGCAGACGATACAGTGCTGGTAGCAGACACAGAAAGAAAACTATTACAGAAAGTAGCTGAAGAGAGTGACAAGAAAGGACTACAAATAAACTGCAAGAAAACCGAAGGCATGGTCATCAGCAAAAAGGGCAGACCAAAATATCAATTACAGGTGAGGGACTCTAAAATCAAGCAGGTACAGAAATTTAAATACCTAGGAAGTGCTCTAACAGAAGACAGAAAATGTGACACTGAGATCCGAAGGCGAATTGAAATGGCGAAGGAAGCATTCCAGAAGTTGAGTAAAGTATTAAGACATAGGACAATTTTGCTAGAAACAAAAAGGAGAGTACTGGATTGCTACGTCAGTTCTTCAATATGGCAGTGAATGCTGGACAATACCATCAAAGATGAAGGAAAAACTTGAAGCAACTGAAATGTGGTTCTACAGAAGTATGCTGGTTATAAAGTGGGGGATCAGTTCCATATTACAATCAATATATAAACTGACCCCTCACTTTGTGGTCACAGCAGTTTCTATACATTTATATTCCTGATATCAAAAATCACAAGGATGCATTCCAGAAACTGAGCGGAGTATTAAGAAACAGGACAATTTCGCTAGAAACAAAGAAGAGAGTACTGGATTGCTACTTGATATCCGTCCTTCAATATGGCAGTGAATGCTGGACAATACCATCAAAGATGAAGGAAAAACTTGAAGCAACTGAAATGTGGTTCTACAGGAGGATGCTGCGAATCTCATGGATCGAGCATGTGAGCAATGATGAGGTTTTGGAAATGATGGAAACGAAAAGAAAATTAATACTGAGCATCAGGAAGAGACAACTGAAGTTCTTGGGACTTGCAATGAGGAAGGAAGGCTTGGAGAACATGATACTAACAGGCCAGGTAGAGGGAAAAAGAGACAGGGGAAAGCAGCGGATAACATATTTGAAGGCCCTGATCAGGTGGATGTCGGAACGAGGGTTGGATGTTGTAACAGGAGAAAGCGTGCTAAGAGTCACCAGGGACAGGGAGATGTGGAAGGCCATGATCGCCTACGTCTTGAAAAGACATGACACATAAAAGAAGAAAGAAGAAGCCTGATCTATGCTGATGGTGGGTAGGAGCCGTTTTCTATGGCGATTAAAGGATAGTAGCTTCGTTTTGGAAGCATTAAAATTTACGAGCCATTTCTTACGACAGTCCACCACAGGTTGGAGGTCTTTTTCAAGACCAGCAGCGAGGTTTGCTTTGTCAGCCTCGGTAGATTTCTTATCGAGGCCGGAGTAAATGGTGGAAGAAGAAAGAGAAGCAAACTTATCGTATTAACTTTTATTAGTCATATTCATGTTAATCTTTTAAACTTTTATTCAATATTTGTTTTTGCATTCGCTTATACATAGGAGGAAGTTATTTAGCTACTGTCCCAGTGCAAAAGTCAAGAAATTAGGATTATAATGGGGGACTTGAATGCCAAGGTAGGTAAAGATAGAGAAGGAGATAGAGCGGCAACTTTAGACCAGGGGAGCGCAACGAACGAGGAGAAAAATGGGTCCAAAGAATGGCAACAAAAAGGATGCTGAGCATCAGGAAGAGACAACTGAAGTTCCTGGGACACGCAACGAGGAAGGAGAGCCTGGAGAACCTGATACTGACTGGCCAGATAGAAGGAAAGAGAGACAAGTCAAGGCAACGGATAACATATCTGCAGGGCCTTATCAGGTGGTTGACGGAACGGGGGTTGACAAGAGTAACCATGATCGCCTACGTCCTGAAAGGACAGGGCACATAGAAGAAGAATATGGCGGTATAGATTTTTAAGAAAAGCATAGCAAGTGATTTTAGTAAAAGTTTCAGATACAAAGGAGGATCTGTAACGTGGTTGATACTGACTTGGCAGACCGGCTGCAGCCGCTCTCACACCGGCGTGGTGTGGCTTCCCTGTGCCTCTTCTACAAGTACTTTCATGGCTTCTGCTCCGATGAGCTTAGATCACTGGTGCCGCCTAAGCATGAATTTACACGAGATACTAGATTAGCAACTAGGTCCCACCCTTTTACAGTTAAACAAATAAGATGTAACCGTAAATTCTACTCCAACAGCTATTTTTCTCGCGCTTCCCGCCTGTGGAACTCCCTTCCACAAGTCTGTTTTCCCGAAAGCTACAATCTCCAGGTGTTTAAATGTAGGGTTAATAGACACTTCCTATCACACTAATTCCCAATTATTCTCAGAACACTCTCATCTACCCAACCCTCATTCTCTGTATCCCTACCCACCTATCACCCACCCTCTGACATTTCCTATATTTAATCATCCTTTCTCCACTCTATGTAGCCCCCCTGCGCAGTAGTGGCAGTGACATGCCTTGCTTGGGGTGAAACGCTTATAAAAAAAAAAAAAAAAGATTGCGAGACTGAAATTATAACGTTAATGAAGTAACATGTTTATGAGATGAGCTCTGTTACATCTCCACATCTTGTTGACTTGTTATTTAAGGAATGTCCCAACCGCAAATCGACCTTCACCGTTCCTTGCCCTTTGCTGCCTAGGGCCAACAAGAGCAAATGGTGCCAGATGCCGACAGAAGGCGGTGAAGCAATATTTCAATGCCTCAGTATGTTTACACCTAGATTGATCTGATTAAACCAATTATTGAAATGGAAAAGCTATTAATTTTGTTTACATCGAATTCATATTATGATATCGACCGGACCCTTAAAGTTGGTGTGCAGAGACATACGCGTTTGCGAAATTCTGGACGGTGTTAAGCGGTTCTTTTGCGTATTTAACTTACTAGGACCGAAAGGCTAGATGATTATTTTTCTTTCTTTCTTTCTTTCTTTCTTTCTTTCTTTTATTTTGTTTTTCATTTTTCTCTTCATTTTTTTTTCTTTTTTGATTTCTTCGGATAATTTTTCATTGTTTTTTCTTTTTTTTTTCCTTATACTTTTTCATCGTTATAAATTTTCTTTCTTTCTTTCTTTCTTTCTTTCTTTCTTTCTTTCTTTCTTTCTTTCACTATTATAGTTTTACATATTCCAAGTCCTTCCTTCCTTCCTTCCTTCCTTCCTTCCTTCCTTCCTTTTCTGGATATTTTTTTATTGCTTTTCATTTTTCTCTTCATTTTTTCCTTTTTTGATTTCTTCGAATTATTTTTCATTGTCTTTTCTATTTTTTGCTTTTTTTCCTTTATACTTTTTCATCGTTATAACCTTTCTTTCTTTCTTTCTTTCTTTCTTTCTTTCTTTCTTTCACTATTATAGTCTTACATATTCCAAGTTCCTTCCTTCCTTCTTTCTTTCTTTCTTTCTTTCTTTCTTTCTTTCTTTCACTATTATAGTCTTACATATTCCAAGTCATTCCTTCCTTCTTTCTTTCTTTCTTTCTTTCTTTCTTTCTTTCTTTCTTTCTTTCTTTCTTTCACTATTATAGTCTTACATATTCCAAGTTCCTTCCTTCCTTTCTTTCTTTCTTTCTTTCTTTCTTTCTTTCTTTCTTTCTTTCTTTCTTTCACTATTATAGTCTTACATATTCCAAGTTCCTTCCTTCCTTTCTTTCTTTCTTTCTTTCTTTCTTTCTTTCTTTCTTTCTTTCTTTCTTTCTTTCTTTCTTTCACTATTATAGTCTTACATATTCCAAGTTCCTTCCTTCCTTCCTTCCTTTCCTTTCCTTTCTTTCTTTCTTTCTTTCTTTCTTTCTTTCTTTCTTTCTTTCTTTCTTCTCCATTTACATGTAATGTTTCTCTTTTTTATTTCTTTTTCTCTTATTTTTTTCCCTTGTAACTTTCATGACATTATTCTCGTTAAAACTGATCTCTGTTAGAATAACTTTTTCCTATGAATTTGTAAGTCACACAATAATAAACATATTAATAAGATTTACAAAGGATAGTAAATTCTGGTAAGTCATGATCGTCCACGTCCTGAATTAAACGGGTACAAAGAATACGCTGAAGAAAAAGAACACGAGGAAGGCTCAATATCCTGAACAATTCTTTTTATCTTCTATTAATTACTAGCAGTATAGCCCGGCGTTGCTCGGGTGTAATGAAAGCTTTAAAACTAATCCATGGTCCTGGAGCTCCGACTCAGCATAAACAATATTTGAAATAATAAAATAATTGCGACAATTTACCAATCGCACCCTGTCGGCGTTGCTCGGGTGTAATGAAAGCTTTAAAACTAATCCATGGTCCTGGAGCTCAGACTTTTTGGACGTTGACACGAAAGACTAAACATCAATAGTTGTTTCCAGTTAAAGCGAAACCGTAGACTGAAAGAAAAATGAATGGATGTAAGTCAAATTTTGATTTCCTTGTATCGATATCAAATCAGGTTTTTCGTCGTGAACTGAATATTGAAGACTGAATAAGTCCTCTGAGTAAATGGTATCATGGCTGAGGATAAGAACTACAATTATACCTTATTAGAGCCAAATCCGAAGCAAAAACTAAAATAAAATGGCGGAAAAACTGATTTTGATCAGACCCGGTATCTTGCCTTATATATATATATATATATATATATATATATATATATATATATATATATATATTATCGATTTTCTGCTCTATTGTAAGGACTGCAACCTTGAAACTTCTGAATATCGTTTCTTACGTCTTTGCCTATGAGTGTATCAAATTTGATTAAAATCGGACCACTCCTTCTATCACCCGATTTTTTCGATTATCGATTTTCGATATTTATCGGGGGTTCCCTCGACACAAAACCTAGCTAAGAACACTCGCAGGCGCTTATATTACAATATATTGTAAATTTTCAAGGAAATCGGTTCAGCCGTTTCGTAGTCTATAGGTAAGGGACACACAGACGCATACACACACAGACTAAGTTCTATTTATAAATAAGTTTATATATATATATATATATATATATATATATATATATATATATATATATTACACCTAATGAGCCAGACGAACCTACGATTATCGACTCCGAATCATCCAAAGATAAAAATAAAAGAAACTGTAGAAAAAGAAAGATAATTTGGTTTAACCCCCCTTATTGTAAACTAACTAACATCAATATTGGTAAATATTTTCTCAAGTTAATAGACAAACATTTTAATAACAGTAACCCTCCACGGAAGATTTTTAATAGGTACACCCTTAAAATTAGTTATTCTTGCACCCCGAATATAGACAGCCTTATTAGTTCCCATAACAGGAGTATTCTGGTGAACTTGCGCAATGCTGAATCTAGGTCCGGAATTCTAAACGAATGCAACTGTAATTCTGTGGACGCCTGCCCGGTGTAGGGAAAATGCAAATCCTCCCAGGTGATTTATGAAGCCCGCATTTCTCCATCTAACAAAAAAAAAAAAAAAAAACGACTTCCGGACCTATATCGGTATGTCCGCCGGTCCTTTCAAACAAAGACTGTATAACCACAGGTACTCCTTTTCGAACCCCGGTCAGAGGTACCAGACAGCCCTTTCGCGGGCATTCTGGATAATGAAAGAAGAAGGGCTGGATCCTGAAATAATCTGGAAACTGATAGGTTCAGCCCGTATTCCGAGGAATTTTTGTGATAGGTGCTGTCTATGTTTACTGGAAAAAATTTCAATATTAAAATACCCCCACCAACACCGGCTACTGAATCTTAGGAGGGAATTCATCAGTAAGTGCCGCCACAAGGCAAATTATTCGAATACTTAAATTTAGAATTTAAATCCCCGTTGACTAGATGTTAGAATATAAATTAAAAGGATTCAATTTAAGTTTTAATCTTAATTTTACCCTAACGTTAACCTTAAAAAGTATTTTAACCCCACTACCTTCCTATCCCAATCTCCTTTAATTGCCTATCTTTAGAAAATATGGATTCTTTTACTAAACCCCTTTTTCCTTGGTTAACACATATATGTATATATATATTTTTTCTCTAATATTTTTTCTCTAATATTTTTCTCTAATAATTTTTCAACTGATAACTTCCTGTAATTGGCATTTAACTCACTTCTACCTAAAAGGTTTAACTCAAATAAACTTAAATAAAAATTTTTAAAATCTTATATTGAAACCCATTCCTTCTCGCCTAAATGCACCTCTTCAAACAGCCCAAAATCTTAACTTTAAAAAGTAATTTAACTCATTTAGTTGTCTATCTTTATAAAATATGAACTCCTATTCCTCCCCTTCCTAAATATACCATTTCAACACCCTGTAACCCCGCGACTACCAGCTCTGTCCTTTTCCACTTTGTGACCGTTGTTAACCAAAAACCCCTCCACACTCTAACTCAGGGCCTTCGCCATTTGTAAAAACAATGTCGCTGACGTGACGTAGAGTCTCTGTTAGAGATCCTATGTCGAAATGTACACCCGACACCTTTGAATTTTGAAAATTTTCTCTAATTTATATTGGCTCTGTATTCTTAATACATTGAGCTCTCTGCCTGCATGACGTTTTAATGTTAAAATTTTTTAATACTGATTAGGATCAGGTTCTTGGAATTTACCTTCCTACTCTTTCACTTCGGATTAAAGAAAACAATATATATATATATTATCGATTTTCTGCACTATTGTATGAACTGTAACCTTGAAACTTCTGAATATCGTTTCTTATGTCTTTGTCTATGAGTGTATGAAATTTGATTAAAATCGGACCACTCCTTCTTTAACCCGATTTTTTCGATTATCGATTTTCTATATTTATCGGGGGTACCTCGACACAAAAACTAGCCAAGAACACTCGCAGACAACTGTGTAAATTTTCAAGAAAATCGGTTCAGCCGTTTCGGAGTCTATAGGTAACACACACACACACACACACACACACACACACACACACACACACACACACACACACACAGACAAAGTTCCATTTATGATATGAATAAGTTTAGATAAAATTACACTTTTTATTTATCTGTGGAAGTTACATACTAGGAACATATATTATTCAAATATGTAGACATTGTTTTTTTTACAGCAGGTCTGATTTTAGATTTTTAGAGAAATTTAATTTTTATACTACTGTAATTGTTAAAGGGGCTAAATTGTTTAAGTTAGACTTTTAACTGAGTAATTATGTTATACCAATGTATATTGGAGTTATGATAACCAAATAAATATTGTGTGGATCATTAATTTTAATAAAATAATTGCTATGTAATATTCGAGCATAAATTATAAATGATTATTATAATTGTTTAAATTTTAAAGTGAAGTATTTACGGTGTTTAGATAATACAGTCAATTCATTTTTATGGTTTGGTAGTACTTAATATTTAGGGAACTTTATAATATGCAGCTTTTAAGATATATATTTTTAGCCTCGGTTTCAAATGAATTTTTTTTCTTTTTTCTCTTTTTTACCTTTGAGATTAATCGGTTTGTCTATTATTTACTTTCCAGATATTTACGATCAGCGTCTCCGGCTAATTTCGTTCAGGATCCCCTCCCATTCACCACCACCGGAAAAAAAAAACACGTTCTTGTTTTAAGTAGTTTATTCACGTCAAAAGCTTTTTCAACCAATGTCTGATTTAGCACGATTCTTCAGAAATGAATAAATCTATATAATAATAATAACAACAACAATAATAATAATAATAATAATAATAATAATAATAATAATAATAAAAAAGAAGGCAGTAAATACAAACAAGATTTACATTTAGTAGATTCTGTAGAAAAGCAAAACAGAAGCCAAGAACCAACTATTGCGGCAAAAAGTATGAAAATGAAAGCCAAGGATAAAGCTCTTGAACAGATGAAACGACGCTGGCAAGACAAACCTCTGTATGGCCAATATCCAGAACGTGCCAATAAATCCAATGTTGATAAAGTTAATATCCATCGATGGTTACGTGCATCTGGATTAAAGGCTTTATTCTTTATGAAGGCTTTATTCTTGCAGCGCAAGACCAAAGTCTTTTCACTAGAAACTTTCAGGCAAATATTATACATAATAATATGGATCCAAAATACAGGTTTTGTGATAAACACCAAGAAACAATAGATCACCTAATCTCAGGATGTTCTGTACTTGCCCCAAATGAATATAAAAATCGCCACGATAGAGTGGGGCAATATTTACATTGGACAACGTGCAAACATTATGGAAAATCTGTAAACAAACACTGGTATGAACATCACCCAGCACCGGTTACAGAAATAGAAGATGTCACCATTCTATGGGATTACACCATCTACACAGACAGAAAAATTGAAGCAAACAGGCCGGACATTATTGTTAAAAACCAGAAAGAAAAACTTGTCTATTAATTGATATGGCTTGTCCAGCGGATTGGCAACCAAGTAATTTTACATGGCAACCAAGTAATTTTAAAAACTGTCAAAATATAAAGACCTGGAAATTGAAATAGAAAAAATGTGAAAATTGAAAACAAGAATCGTGTCAGTGATAGTAGGTGCACTTGGAATGATAAAAAATGGAACAAAACAACACCTTGAAAGAATCCCTGGAAACCGCAGCGTAAGAGATATACAAAAAATTGTTTTGTTAAGTACAGCCCACACACTAAGGAGAACTTTGTCTATGTAACGCTAGGGATGATAGGGGAGATAGAAAAAACATGAAATGGAGCCATAACAAGACGCCACGACCTGCCTTAGGTCTTCCTGCAGACTTGATTGGTAGAGCGACCATAGCAGAAATCGAAATATGATGAAAAATAATAATAAAAACAAACGAAAACGCAGATTATTTGTCCGTCACGCAATGTCTGTGTGTGATTTTTCATGCGTGTATGTAATGTATATGCGTATGTATGTGGTGGGCGCAAACGGCTTACGTCTGACTGTGTCATTTAATGTACCCACACGTAAACATTTAATTTGACCAAATTTGAAGTAAGACATTGTTGTGGAACCCAGACTCACCGCAATATGGACTCGCCCAGGGCCGTAGCTGATGCTTAAAAAAAAACACACAAAAAAAAAAAAACACACAAAAAAAAAACAAAAAAAACACTGGGCACAGAGAAAATTGCCCGGATTTATTAGTTGACAATGTGATGACGTCATCAGTGTCATCCGTTTCCAGAAACTATGATTTTTGCAGATTTTTTCGGCTATTCCAATGGCTGTTCACAGAACGTGAACGAAAGCAGGAAATCGGGTTCGGACTTTCTGAGTATAACCAGTCTTTTCTCCCAAAATTAATAGTCAGTCAGTCAGTCAGTCAGTTAAGTGCCATACGTGATACACGCTTGGGCGATCATGTCTCGAAAGAGACATGACTGACTGGGCAGAAGATTATCCCACAGTAGGTTGCCATTGCTTTCTGCGGTAGACTGGTTGCCGACCAAGGCTATAGAACCCAATCTGTTCTGCTATTTAACCCATAACTGGAAGGAAGAGACGGATTAATACCTTTCCCAAGGGTATTTGCGCGTAAGTGAACACAATGGATTCAACTGGAATTCGAACTCGGCTCCCCGGTTTCTCGTTCCGAGCCGATATCCACTTTACAACAACGCTTTTTACTGCGTTCATTCGGATGTTTTCTTCGTTTTTCTTTCTTTCTTTCTTTCTTTCTTTCTTTCTTTCTTTCTTTCTTTCTTTGTGAATTGTTTAGTTTGATTTCTGACGAAGACATTTTTCCTTGCCCGGATTTTCACTATGATTGTACGGATCGGCCCGGTCCCGTGCCCGGTGTGCCCGGTAATCAGATACGGCCATGGACTCACCCACTGCTATATTAATAGGTGTGTGATAGCAGTAGCGGGGAAACAAACAGTAGCACTGTGCGCATGACCGCAGTTGACTACCAAGGACTATACGGGATTCGTAAGCTCTGCTTACTGTACCTTCTTCTTTGTAACCTTTTCTGTAAATACATCTTTCTTTAACCTACACCTCGGGTTCCGTGTTTTATTTCCGTAGACCCATTTTTGGCTCCATATCAGACATTAAAATATTACATTCCTCTAGCACTTAGTCTGGACTACACTAACTCTGAACAATAAGATTATAATTGGAGATAAAAAACAAACAAAAGATATCAGTCAGTTAAGTGCCGTACGTAATACACGCTTGGGCGATCATGTCTCGAAAGAGACATGACTGACTGGGCTGAAGATTATCTCGCAGTAGGTTGCCATTACTTTCTGCGATATATTGGTTGCTAGGCAAGCTATAAAACCCAATCTGTCCTGTTATTTAACCCATAGCTGGAAGGAAACAACGGATTAATACCTTTACCAAAGGAATTTTCACGTAAGTGAATGCAAGGAATTCAACCGGAATTCGTACTCGTTTCCCCGATTTCTTGTTCCAAGCTCTCTCCCCACCCCCGTATAACCTTCCCTTTCTCTCCACCTATGTATCTATCATCGCACCTGCTTTCTCAGCTTTCTATTGTTCATTTCTAACTAGCTTGTACTCCTCACTCTTTTCTAATTAATCTTTTTACAGTTATGTAGGCCCCTGCACATCATTTCCGCCTTGCTCGGGGTGAAATGATTAAAAAAAAAATCCACTGCACCACAACGCACATCCGATAAGATCAGATAATTATAAAATTGGCTTTTTTAAAAAAATATATTTGGATTTACTGGAATTTTTTTAATCTTTTCATTCTTCGTTACATATTTTAAAAATATTTAGACTAGATCCACCGTAATATATGATAAATGATGATTGCACAAAGTAGGATACCAAATGGATCTTGTTTTCATTTTAGTAGGGTGATTTACGGTATACTGTAATATTATTGATAGGATTAATAGGGTGATTTACGGTATACAGTAATATTATTAATAGGATTAATAGGGTGATTTACGGTATACAGTAATATTATTAATTAGGATTAATAGGGTGATTTACGGTATACAGTAATATTATTGATAGGATTAATAGGGTGATTTACGGTATACAGTAATATTATTGATAGGATTAATAGGGTGATTTACGGTATACAGTAATATTATTGATAGGATTAATAGGGTGATTTACGGTATACAGGTAATATTATTGATAGGATTAATAGGGTGATTTACGGTATACAGTAATATTATTGATAGGATTAATAGGGTGATTTACGGTATACAGTAATATTATTGATAGGATTAATAGGGTGATTTACGGTATACAGTAATATTATTGATAGGATTAATAGGGTGATTTACGGTATACAGTAATATTATTGATAGGATTAATAGGGTGATTTACGGTATACAGTAATATTATTGATAGGATTAATAGGGTGATTTACGGTATACAGTAATATTATTAATAGGATTAATAGGGTGATTTATTTACGGTATACAGTATAATATTATTAATAGGATTAATAGGGTGATTTACGGTATACAGTAATATTATTAATAGGAATCAATCAAATTAGGAAGCATTATAATAGAATGTCTCATTGTTCATACAAGGTAACCAAAAAAGTTCTGTTTGTTTTTAAAGAAAAAAAAAAAGAAAAAAAAAGAAAACGCTTTACAGTACGTGTAACTTATATTTAGTCTTCGAAGTAATCGCCATCGGCATCCAGCACCTTCTGCCAACGTGTCTTCAGCTGTTCAATGCTCTTGTGGTAGAACTCGGTGGGGGGTGACGCAAAGAAGTCCGTGAGAGCTTTGTGCAAGTCTGCTTCATTGGTGAAAGATTCCTCACGAAGATTATCCAGGGAGTGGAAGAGGTGGTAATCGGATGGCATAAGGTCAGGTGATTAAGGTGGATGGCAGAAAGTTTCCCACCCAAGTTGCTGTATGGTATTCCTGACCACTCGCGCGACATGCGGCCTGGCGTTGTCATGAAAGAAAAGCACACCTTTGCGATTCACCAGTGCTGGCTCTTTCTGGCGCAATGCCTGTTGCACACGTTTCAATTGCTGCAAGTATAGGTCTCCAGTGACCGTTTAGCCCGTTGGTAGCAGTTCATAATGAACCACTTGACGACCTGTCCACCAGACACAAAGCATAATCTTGCATGTATGCATAGGCGGTCTTGCGGTATGAGGGACAGCATCCTGAAGAGACAACCAATGTTTGGAACGCTTGGGAGTTTCGTACAGAACCCAGTTTTCATCACTGGTCAGCACTCGACTGAATAAGGGTGGGGTACGGTGGCGAGAAAGCAGCGATACGCAGGCTGCCGCTCGTCGTATCCTGTGGACCTCCAACAGTGTTTGCGGAACCCACTTGCTCAGTTTGTACGTCTTACCTAGGCGGTGCGGGTAAAGTCTAACTGTTTCATCGGAAATGTTGAACTGTCTTGCAAGTTCACCACACGTTAGACTACTGTCCTCTTCAATGGGAGCCTTCAGGACTCCGTCATTCAAGACCACTGATCGTTCACTGCGAGGCTTATCATGGAGAGACAAATCTCCCGACTTGAATTTTCGAAACCAACGCCTTGCAGTACGTTCATCCACAGCACTATCCCCCAAACGCTTGACATATGCGGCGACTTGATGCAGCTGCTGATAAGCCCATTTTGTAGTCGTAAAGCAAACATCCCCGAACGAGATCTCTAGACATATCCATCCTTCTCACAGCTGCCCAGCTTATAACTGATGTCCAAAAAATGATTCAAGCATTCATTCCTTTCTACAGTTAGCGAATTCTGCAATAAATAAAATTACTTTGCAAAGTTTGTTTTTATTTTTAAATTTTGCAAAATTATGTTTAGCACTGTCATTGAATTAAAATATAAATGACCACACGATCGCGTGCACGCACAAAAATTATTAAAACTGAAATGGCCATCTGTGACGAAAGGATTCATTACTAGCACTAAAAAAAAAGAGAATACAAGTAGAAATGTGCGCCCCCATTTTATGGCCCCTCTAGTTAAACTGAATATATATTTCTAATAATTGTAGTATAGTATTCAGAAGGGCCGGCGTGTACTACCCAATAACCCCTCACACACTCCGATCGTGACGTCAAGCCTGATTGTAACCACCGCTATTTTATCAACATTTGCTTTTTTCCTCCTACATTCATATATAATTATTTTTTCTACCTTGTGGTGCATTGGATATCGGCTCGGAAAGAGAAATCGGGGAGCCGAGTTCGAATTCTAGCTGAATTCATTGCATTCACTTACGCGCAAATACCATTGGGAAAGGTATTAATCCACCTATTCCTTCCAGTTATGGGTTAAATAGCAGGACAAATTGGGTTCTATAGCCTTGGTCGTCAACCAGTCTACCGCAGAAAGCAATGGCAGGATAATCTTCTGCCCAGTCAGTCATGTCTCTTTCGAGATATGATCGCCCAAAGCGTGTATCACGTATGGCACTTAACTGACTGACTGAATGTAATAGTCGGAGATATGATTAAGACTTCTACAAGGCATAAAGTGGGGGATCGGCTTTCTGTTATAATGAAGTAATAAACTGATCCCCCACTAATTACTGCTTAATAATATAATACATTTCTTTCTCTTCTAGCCATGAGTCAAATAGCAGGATAGATTGGGTTCTATAGCCTTGACTGGCAACCAGTCTACCGCAGAAAGCAATGGCAACCTACTGCGGAATAATCTTCTGCCCAGTCAGTCATGTCTCTTTCGAGACATGATCCCCCAAAGCGTGTATCACGTATGGCACTTAACTGACTGTTGCTTTTTCCTTGCCGAGAGAGGCACAAATTATATCCAGCTCCAGGAGGAAGCATTCTGTGTCCAACTTGCAGAAAATGCTGTGCCTCTGAGTTTGGTTCAAAGAGACATTAGTGACAGCAAGTTCAAATATTCCAACAGAAAAATTCAAACCGATGATGAGGAAATGGAGACATTATTGTCAGTAATGGTAAACTATCCTAAACTAAAATGAATACATATTAATCCGTCTCTTCCCTCCAGTTATGGTTTAAATAATAGGACAGATTGGGTTCTATAGCCTTGGCTGGTAACCAGTCTACCGGAGAAAGCAATGGCAATCTGCTGCGGGATAATCTTTTGCCCAGTCAGTTATGTCCCTTTCGAGACATGATCACCCAAAGCGTGTATCACTTATGGCACTTAACTGAATATAACAGTTGGAGACATGATTAAGTCTTCTATCGGGAATAAAGTGGGGGATCGGTTTTCTATTGTTAGGAAGTAATAAACTGATCCCCCACTAATTACTACTTAATGATATAATACATTTTTCCCTCTAGCTATGAGTCAAATAATAGGACAGATTGGGTTCTATAGATCTGGCTGGCAACCAGTCTGCCGGAGAAAGCAATGGCAATCTACTGCGGGATAATCTTCTACCCAGTCAGTCATGTCTCTTTCAAGGCATGATCGCCCAAAGCGTGTATTACGTATGGCACTTAACTGACTGACTGAGTAAAATATTGTTTTCGTGTCTGCATTTTGAAATGAGTTCTGATCGCTTACTTAGTAGTTTGTTTTTGTCTGGGAATGTAATTATAGCTATTCTTTTTATCCAGGCAGAGTTTACAATTTTCGGGTTGATTGTTGTTGGCTGCTGTTACTTTCCTTATTTTCCATGGTATTTTTCATGTGATTTTTTCTTTTCTTTTTTTTTTACTCTCCCAGAGATGCTTAGAAAGGATTGTGCTGTTCGCGTATTTCGCACATCCAATATTTTACTACGCTACTTAAAAATCAAAAACTGAAAACGAACACGAATAAATAAAATTTTTGTTTTTATGGCATATCAACCTCGGCGGGTCATTTATTGCCAACTAAATTTTTATTTTATTTCTTTCTTTCTGGTAATACCTTTTTCTTTCAACAATTTATTGTTGTTTTTATATAAGTTTTTGTGTCTAGTAATACTTTTTTCTTTTCAAGATTCACTGGGATTTGTTTTTTAAGGGCAGAGTCCCCAAGTCCTACCCTTGTTATTTAACCCACAACTGGAGGGGAGGTACGGATTAATACCTTTCCCAAGGGTACCAGTGCTTAAGTGAATGCAGGGTATTCAACTGGAATTCGAACTCAGCTTACCGATTTCTCTTTTCGTGCCGATATCTACTGCACCACAACGCACATCGTCACTAAACGCTTACAGCACCTGGTATTCCCAAGCGGTCACCCATCTAAGTACTGACTAGGCTCAACTTCAGCGAGCGAGAACCGGTGTATTCAACGTGATATGGCCGTAACCTCGAATAAATAAAAATTATATAAAATAACAAAAGCAAGTAAAATATATTAATTCAAATTAATCCAAAAAATAAATAATTAAATAACCAAAGTAAATAATAAACAAATTAACAAACCACGCCCACCAAAATAATACACTACGCCTCCTCGAACTTACCCTGTCCTCAGACCTCAAATGGAACCACTATATTGAACCCATAGCAAAATCTACTGCTAAGAAGGTTGGGTCACTATGTCGATCCAGGATGTTTTTTCCACCTGAATCCATCCTGCATATATACAAGTCAACCATCCGTCCGTGCATGGAGTACTGCTGCCATTTATGGTCAGGTGCCCCTGCCGTTCTTCTCAGTGTTCTTGACAAGCTCCAAAGGAGAGTCTGTAATGTGATAGGTACTGATCTGGCGACTTGACTGCAGCCACTTCCCCATCGTCGAAATGTGGCCTCCCTGTCTGTTCTATAAATACTTTCATGGCTTCTGCTCAGACGAGCTTAAGTCACTGGTGCCTCCTCAACAGGTGTTTACTCGTGCAACCAGACTGGCAACTGGGTCCCACCCATTCACAGTCAGGTTAGCCAAATGCAAACGACAATCCTACTCCTGCAGCTTTTTCTCTCGCACTTCCCGCCTGTGGAACTCGCTCCAGTATTCTTGCTTTCCTGACGGCTACAACCTCCAGAAATTTAAATGTAAAGTTAATACTCATCTACTAACCACTGGACTCCCCACCCCTGTATAACCTTCCCTTTCTCTCCACCTATGTATCTGTCATCGCACCTGCTTTCTATTGTTCCTTTCTAACTAGTTTGTACTCCTCACTCTTTTCTAATTAATCTTTCTACATTTATGTAACCCCCTGCACATTAGTGGCATTTCCGCCTTGCTCGGGGTGAAATGATTAAAAAAACAAAACAAAAAAAAAACCACAAAAAAAACAAAACAAAAAAACAAATTAACAAACCACGCCCACCAAAATAACCATGAGAATAGTACAATAGGTTTTCATCTTTTCTTTTACATAGACAATTGACAATAGAATAGACTACCCACTGCATCACTAATCTGTATATATAAAAATTTCAGCAATGCACATGGCGATTTCGTTTATTAAGACACAGACAGTTGCCTCTGGGTGTTGACTTCAATGTCGACTTTTATATTTACATACGCACTATCCCTGACATTGAGGGCTTCAATCTCTCAATATCTTCTTCTGAGTGCCGTGTCTCTTCGGGATGTAGGTGATCATGAGCTTCGACATCTCCCTATCCCTCGTATCTCTTAACACCCTTTCCCTTGTTACACCTCCCGAACCCTGATCTGCCATCCATTTGTTCAAGCCCATAAATCTAGAATATAAATATATAGAAACTAGCAAGGCCACAAATTGAGAGATTAGTTTATATATTGATTATGATATAGAACTGATCCCCCACTTTATACCAACATTATAATTTCTTATTTGTTTATCAAATTCTGATTTGGTATGAATTCACCTGTTCTCAATACTGATTAGTTATTTCTAACTCTTCTTTTATGAGCCGTGTCCCTTCAGGACGTTGAGGAACATGGCTCACCACATTTCCCTATGCTTCGTAGCTCTTAACACCCTGTCCCTTGTTACACCTCCCGAACCCTGATCTGCTATCCATTTGTTCAAGCCCATAAATCTAGAATATAAATATATAGAAACTAGCAAGGCCACAAATTGAGAGATTAGTTTATATATTGATTATGATATAGAACTGATCCCCCACTTTATACCAACATTATAATTTCTTATTTGTTTATCAAATTCTGATTTGGTATGAATTCACCTGTTCTCAATACTGATTAGTTATTTCTAACTCTTCTTTTATGAGCCGTGTCCCTTCAGGACGTTGAGGAACATGGCTCACCACATTTCCCTATGCTTCGTAGCTCTTAACACCCTGTCCCTTGTTACACCTCCCGAACCCTGATCTGCCATCCATTTGCTCAAGCCCATAAATCTAGAATATAAATATATAGAAACTAGCAAGGCCACAAATTGAGGGATTAGTTTATATATTGATTATGATATAGAATTGATCCCCCAATTTATACCAACATTATAATTTCTTATTTGTTTATCAAATTCTGATTTGGTATGAATCCACCTCTTCTCAATATTAATTAGTTATTTATAAACTTCTTCTCTGTGCCGTGTCCCTTCAGGACGTAGGAGATCATGACCCTCCACATCTCCCTATCCCTTGTAGCTTTTAACACGGTTTCCCTTGTTACCCCTCCCAAACTCTGATCTGCCATCCATTTGCTCACGCCTATCAAGTATGCCATGCGCCTTTACCCCGTCTCTTTTACCCTCTATCTGTTCGGTAACTTCAGATTCTCCAAGCCCTCCTTCCTCATTAAAATTCCGAGAAAATTCAGCTGTATTTTCCTCATGTTAAGTATAATTTTTTTTTGTTTCCATCCTCTCAAAAATTCCGTTGTTGTTCACATATTCGGACCATATTACTCGCAGACCTTCAAATTATATATATATATATATATATATATATATATATATATACCTTTAATCCAAAAGGAAAAACAGGTAGGTAAATCCCCAAACCTCGATTCTAATTAATATTAATTCCATTAATATTAAAACTGATCAAAGTGGAGGGCTCAATGCAATTTATATTCAAATTACAGAGCCAATTATAAAATAAAACAAACACCAATGTTCAAATTTGCTGTATGGCCATTTCTACGAGAAATTTCTAAAAGAAATTTCGCGTATCATCAGCAACAAATTTTATTATAAAAGACAATTGAGTAGATAGACTAAAAATTGGAGTAGATAGACTAAACTATCGCCCGGTTCACATTCCACCCACGTCTATTGAACAGGTGAAGAGGCTCATCCCTTGTTCCCTGTTTAGAATGTGGTTTCCGGCTTTCTCTTTTCCAATCTTTTTACTCTTTTCTTTTTTTAATTTTTTCAATTGGAGTAGATAGACTAAACTATCGCCCGGTTCACACTCCACCCTTGTCTATTGAACAGGTGAAGAGGCTCATCCCTTGTTCCTTGTTTAGGATGTGGTTTCCGGCTTTCTCTTTTCCAATTTTTCACTCTTTTCTTTTTTTAATTTTTTCAGTTGGAGTAGATAGACTAAACTATCGCCCGGTTCACACTCCACCCACATCTAAGGAACAGGTGAAGAGGCTCATCCCTTGTTTCATTCTTAGGATGCGGTTTCCGGTTTTCTCTTTTCCAATCTTTTCACTCTTTTCTTTTTTTTCTTTTTTTCAATTGGAGTAGATAGACTAAACTATCGCCCGGTTCACACTCCACCCTTGTCTATTGAACAGGTGAAGAGGCTCATCCCTTGTTTCCTGCTTAGGATGTGGTTTCCGGCTTTCTCTTTTCCAATCTTTTTACCCTTACGTATCCCCCTGCGCATCAGTGGCGTTATCGCCTTGCTTGGGGTGATATGATTAAAAAAAATAAATAAATAAAATAAAACAAAGATATTTTACCTGCGGAAATTAAAATAAAATAAAAAATTCATCACGGAAAATTAAAGGGGTGGGATTAATAAGAAAGCAGACAGAAACGTATGTCTATTTTTGTTTTTAGATTTTTTGAAAAACCCTACTTCTCAACTGAATCGAGAGTTAAAAGTTGAAAATTAGCCTTGTCTGGCTCAAAGAAGCGTTAGGGGAAAGAATAAACAGAAATGAAGGAAGTAAAAGGGGGAAGGGGTGGTTGACAGGGAAGTAAGCTAAGAAAAGAATATATATATATATGTGACCGTAATACACGTTGAATACACCGGTTCCTGCTCGATCATCGAAGTTAAGCAACGTTGAGCATCGTCAGTACTTGGATAGGTGACTGCTTAGGAATACCAGGTGCTGTAAGCGTTTATTGACGGATCTGCGCTGTGGTGCGATGGATGTCGGCTTGGAAAGGGAAATCAGTGAGCCGAGTTCCAATTCCAGTCGAACACTCTGCATTCACTTACGCACTGGTACCCTTGGGAAAGGTACTAATCCGGCCCTTTCCTCCAGTTATGAATTAAATAACAGGGTAGGACTTGGGACCCTACCCTTAAATAAATCCGACTGAAACTTTTTCCGTCGGGGCGGAAGCTGGCTCAACTCGACTAGGGTGAATGCGGCAATCACCATCATCATCATAGAAGGAACATTCGCCTCGAGGTAAACGGCGGGCCTCCTTCTCGCACGAATGCACACTTCTTAGGGACGGGAATCTTTGTGGGCGTCTTCTTTCCAGAATTCGCTATTCCCATCCATTTGCGAAGACATTCCGTCTAGGAAAGCAATGCGAAGTGTATGCTGACGAATCTCAACGGTAGTTATTCCCAGACCGTCCTCAAAAGGGTAGATGTAACAGATCTTGCGACACACCTTAGGAGACTTGCCCTCTCCCCAGATGAAGAAGAACAAGACTAATATCGTTAATATGGCATACAGGAGTGGAAGCACAGAGAGTTGGTAAAGGAGAATCGGGTAGATGTGTGAAACACAAACTTCCGCTCTCGCCTTTAAGAAAAGATTTCCCCGAGACCACAGATAAGTTGCGGCCTCGGCTTTTTCTCGTACCTCCGACCAATACATTTCAAGCTGGAGATCAGGACCGAACCAGACGCCGAGAATCTTGACCGGCTCGTCCATCCAGAGGAAAGAATAAAAATAAGAAAGAGGTGGGAATAATGGTAAAGCACCATTAGCCTCATTTAACATTCCCCATATTTGCTGGGCTCTAGTCAAGATCCGCTTCGCCTTGAGGAAGTTAGGTGGATCTTCAGCATCCTTCGACACTGTCTTATCAAGGGATGATGTTGATTTCAAGTTCAAGAGTTTATCCAAGTCTCCTTAATTAGAGAGCCATTGTTACGTATTCAGTGGTGACCAATCAAAATACAAGTAATTTCTAATTTGAAGAACATAAGAACAGACTCTAAAAACAATTTATTAGGGCATTAATGTTAATATTTGAGTAAATAGTGTTCTTTTTTCTTTCTTTTTTTCTACTTTTAGTTCTTTTTTCCTCTTTTCTTTCTTTTTCTTCACGTTTCTTTGTTTCTTTTTCTTTTTTTGCGTGCGTATGTATTTTCTTTTGTTTTATTTGTGCGTGATTTTATTTTTTATGTACGTTTTTTTCTGCACATCTTTGTGTGTGTTTTTCTTTTCTTTTCGTTTTCTGTGCAGAGCATGCAAGCAACAAAGAAATCTTAAAAAAATGGCAAGTGAAAGAACCTTTAAACTCAGAATCAAGAAGAGAAAGCTGAAATTCCTTGGACATATAATGAGAAAGAAAGGCTTGGAAAACCTAACCCTCACGAAACGTATTGAGAGTAAGAGAGATAGGCAGTCACATGACGAGATTGGCGGACTGGGTTGCGAGGAAGGGGGGGCTTAGTAAGGAGAGAAAAAAACTAAGATTGTGGAGAGACCCGATCGTTTATATTCTGAAGAGACTGAATTTTAGTTTTGTTTAACGACATATCAACACCTCTGTGGGTTATTTAATCCCAAAAACGTGGGGTTTTACTTTTTTAATGTTCGGTTATAGTGAGAAGGTTGATTAAGTTAGATTTTAATTATTTTTTTTTGTTTTTATTGTTTATTTAAAAAAAATGAAAATGTCTTCTAGTTTTGTATTCAAAAATGTTTTGGTCAGGATTTTTTCCTTCAAAAATGTGTTATGGTAATAATTTTTTATTCAGAAACGTATTGTTGGTTATATTTTTCCTTCAAAAATGTATATTCTTCTATAAAAGTTTATTTTTTATGTATATATTTCTATAAAAGCGTATTTTTATACTTTATAATGTTTTGACCTCTGGTTGGGGGTTAACTATTAGCCTATAGCTAGCAGGTGCTACCACTCCAGGTCAGAGTGGACCTGACAACAACAGCAATTAAGAGGTGGTTCCATGCTCCTCACAACTTCCCAATCAGAGACCTTGCGGCTGGATGCTATTCTGAAGAGATAAGACACAGAGAAGAAGAAGAAGAAGAGAGAAGAAGAAGAAGAAGAAGAAGAAGAAGAAGAAGAAGAAGAAGAAGAAGAAGAAGAGAAAGCAGTGCATAAAATTGTGCAAATAGTCGACAGAACTGAAATATAGCAAAAAGGACAAACTTTACTAAGGATTAAAAATAATAGGAAGTGGTGGAGAGCCGTGATTGAGGGCACCCTGAAGGGACACTCTACATAGAAGAAGAAGAAGAAGAAGAAGAAGAAGAAGAAGAAGAAGAAGGGAAAGCAGTGTATAAAATTGTGCAAATAGTCGACAGAACTGAAGTATAGCAAAAAGGACAAACTTTACTAAGGATTATAAAGAATAGGAAGTGGTGGAGAGCCGTGATTGAGGGCACCCTGAAGGGACATACTACATAGAAGAAGAAGAAGAACTGGTATGCTTAATTTTATTTGTTAAAAAACTTTACTAAAGAGAGGATGTTGTGGAGAGACGTGATCACCCACGTCCTACAAAGAAGAAAAAGAAGAGATAGGACAGAAGAAAGCAGCCCACAATCAACCTAACAACCATGTGCAAATGACTAGCAGAACAGGAATTAGGAAATACAGCAGAAATACGAACTTTACTAAAGAAATAATGTTGTGAAGGGCCGGGATCAACCTCGTCTTAAAGGAACACTGCACAAAGAAGAAGAAGAAAAATAAAAATTGGTATACTTAGCTTAGTTTGTTACAGGAGCAGAATAAAAGGGTAGCCCGGAGTGGCTTGAACTCGTTGGCTTGTGAGATCTACTTAATGACACCTCCCTTATATCGTTACTAGCAGTATAGCCCGGCGTTGCTCGGCTGTAATGAAAGCTTTAAAACTAGTCCATGGTCCTGGAGCTCAGACTCAGCCTAAAGAATATTTGTGTAAAATTTGGTGAGAATCGGATAAAAATTGTGGATTTGTATAAAGGACATACAGACAGATAAACAGACACACACACAAACATCTTGCCTTATATATATATATATATATATATATATATATATATATATATATATATATATATATAAATTAGAGCACTCTGGATATTGGGCGCGTATAATGATAATATACACGCTAAAAAGTCTGCCTTCTTCTACCGAACGCCTATAGCCCAGAGGTAGAATCGCCGACTGACGCCAATTCGGTCGGGTTTCAATCCTGGGTTAAAAAGCAATTGGAGTCTAACCGTACTGATGAGCTGTGATACAGCGAAACAGATCTGTCTGCGGATGACTATATATATATTATAGATTTTCTGCACTATTGTAAGAACTGCAACCTTGAAACTTCTGAATTTCGTTTCTTATGTCTTTGTCTATGAGTGTATCAAATTTGATTAAAATCGGATCACTCCTTCTATAACCCGATTTTTTCGATTATCGATTTTAATATTTATCGGGGTACCTCGACACAAAACCTAGCTAAGAACACTCGCAGGCGCTTATAGTACAACTGTGTAAATTTTCAAGAAAATCGGTCCAGCCGTTTCGGAGTCTATAGGTAACGGACACACACACACACACACACACACACAAAGTTCCATTTATAAATAAGTTTAGATTTATCTAGTTTAGTTTTTATCAGGCACTACGTCATAGGGATAGAGCTTTCGGTGAGAAAGATCGCGCGAGTAATGGCTTGCGAGACAGGATTGTAAACTATCATTTTCCGCTAGGCGCCCAAAACATAATTATTGTGTTATCATCTTCCTAATCAGCATCAGTGCAATGGATATCGCATTTCGTGACCATCGTCGTCAGCGTCGGCCTCACAGTCAGGTTGATAACGCCTTGTTGTTGCAGCCTCCTATTTTTCCGAGCGATATTGAGTTGAATAGAAAGAGGTGAATGCTTTAATATAAATCGACCGCTTGGCAAAGAAATCACTTTAGCAAACAACTCTTCGACGACTAGTAAACGGGAACTCGTTGGATGTGGGGTGTGGTCAGGATGGGATGGGAGAAAAAAGAGAAAGATGGAGAGAAAAGAAAGAAGGAAAGAAAGAAGGAAAGAAGGAAAAAGAGAAAGAAAAAGAGAAAGAAAGTGAAAAAAGAAAGAAAGAAAGAAAGAGAGAGAAAGAGAAAAGAAAGAAAGAAAGAAAGCGAGAGAAAGAAAGAAAGAAAGAAAGAAAGAAAGAAAGAAAGAAAGAAAGAAAGAGAAAAAGAAACAGGGTGAAAGAAAGAAAAAGAAAAAGAAAGAGAAAGAAAGAAAGAAAGAAAGAAAGAAAGAAAGAGAGAAATAAAGAAAGAAAAAGAGAAATAAAGTGAAAAAGAAAGAAAGAGAGAGAGAAAGAGAAAAGAAAGAAAGAAAGAAAGCGAGAAATAAAAAAGAAAAAGAGAAATAAAGTGAAAAAAGAAAGAAAGAAAGAGAGAAAGAGAAAAGAAAGAAAGCGAGAGAAAGAGAGAGAAAGAGGAAAGAAAGAAAGAAAGGAAGAAAAAGAAAGAAAGAAAGAGAAAAAGAAACAGAGAAAGAAAGAGAAAAAGAAAGAGAGAGAGAAAAGAAAGAAAGAAAGAAAGAAAGAGAAAAAAGCGAACGAGATAGATAGATAGAGAGAGAGAGAGAGAGAGAGAGAGAGAAGAAGAAGAAGAAGAAGAAGAAGAAGAAGAGAGTTTGTGTTGGGAAAACAAAGAAAAAACTTTGGCCCGTGCGGGACACTTAACTCATAACATAAACGAACCACGTTTGCGCCGCACGCACCAGACGGGTGGCGGCGCACACCCACGGCGTGCGTATATAAATACGCTGTACAAAATTATGCCTGGCACGACTCTGAAGGCATTATAACATTCGTAGACATTTCATTGTCGTCGAAATCACTCCGCAGAGGGTTCCCCCCGCATCCTTCCCTAATCTTTCTCTCGCTTAGGCGCGCCATTTCACTTAAGCGTAGATAACTAGAGAGAAACAGTTGAAAAGTGTCGAATGAGACAGAAACGAAGCAGACGATAACAAGAAGTGACTAGGATAAATGGAGAAAGAAACAAACAAAGGATGAAAAAGAAAAACAAAGAATTAAAATAAAAGAAATAAGTCGTACTATTTCAGCGGAAACATTGTTTATGGACAGATATATATATATATATTTCCATTAATTTTATTTTGTTCTCTTATTACTTTATTTATTTTTATTTCTCTCCTTTTCTTTTCTTTTTATCTTTCTTTTCCGTCTTCGTTTTTCTAAAGGTCCTTTGAGCCCTATACCTCTTCTTTATTTTATTCCCTCTTCACTTTCTACCACTTTATAGTTGAATCAGAAGTGTCGCCAAAAATCTACGAGATCTCGCCGATACGAGATGAGTTATCAGCGAGATCTGGCGATCATTATGCAATCAAGACCAAACTACAATACCGGCTTCGCCGCCGTGGCAGCCAGCAACGCAGACATAATTAACGTAACGGTGCACCTATGGGCAATTCGGAGACATTTTCTGGGCACGAGGGAACGCGCTCGCCCGGCTTTAATGTCGTTTTGCAATCGAATCTCTTCGAAGAAGGAAGAACAGTGTCTAGCAGACGTCAGAAAATCGATAAGATTACTTTCTAGTGTCGGCAGTTGATACTCTTCTGATGACGCGCTGGAGACTAAAACGAGGAAGATGGGGATAGAAACTGTTTGGGAGGGAAAGTGGATGATGAATGTGGGGGCGGGTGGTCTTGCACGTTCTGATTACGGTGGAAGCCGTAGTGGTAATAGTGGCCTTACGGGCGTTAGCGAATATAATGTGAAAAAAAAATGGTGATTTTGACAGTTGTTTATTGTAGTTGTGAGAATTGCATAGAATTTTGAAAGAGAATTACAAGCACATTATTGTTTATAATAAATTATTTATTTGTTTATGTAGTCTCTTTTTTATAAAATCGAACACTAGAGAAATTTTAATAATAATAATAATAATGCTAGTGATAGTAGGTGCACTTGGAATGATAAAAAATGGAACAAAACAACACATTGAAAGAATCCCTGGAAACCCCAGCTTAAGATATACAAAAAATTGTCTTGTTAAGTACAGCCCGTACACGAAGGAAGACTTTGTCTATGTAACGATAGGGATGTTAGGAGAGATAGAACAACAAATGATGAAATGCGGCCATAAGAACACACCTGCCTTAGGTTTTACCGCAGATTTGGTAGGTAGTGCGACCATAGTAGAAATCGCAATAATAATTATAATAATAATGGAACAAAACAATACAGTGAAAGAATCCCAGGAAACCCCAGCTTAACAGATATACAAAAAATGTCTTGTTAAGTACTGCCCACACACTAAGGAGAATTTTGTCTATGTAACGCTAGGGATGTTAGGGAGATATGAAAAAACATGAAATGAAGCCGTAACAACACAACATGATCTGTCTTAGGTCTTCCCGCAGATTTGGTAGGTAGTGCTACCATAGCAGAAATAGTAATATGATGAAAAATGACACAATAATAAACAATAAATAATACAGTATTACTGGCAACCGTTAGAAGCGACGGTAGTTTTAGTTGTAGGGGAAGGTAGTAGTAGCGTCAGGGAAAATAAATTCATTGTATTTGCAAACGGCGGACGCTCAACCGCCCCCGTCCCCTTTAGGCGACCAGAAACGTCAGTTCGCTGGCGGATGCGGGCCGCCATTCGTATTTCGGGTGTGATTTTCGTATTTGTTGTGTTTGAATGAGGATGAGTGACTTATATTATTAAATGTCTCGCATTGATTTTGACCAGTCAACTGGTGTTTCTGCCGTTGTTATGATGTTGGAGTTTTTATTATTAATACTATTTTATTTAGTTTCTTGAAAATATTTTATTTCATGTTGTAAATACGTATTTTTTAAAATAAAATTGTTGTTTTATTCCCTACCCTACCTACAGACAAAAAATTTACATATAGGGACTAGTTAGGACTTAACCTGAAGTGTAGGGAGCTGGTTAATGTTTCTTTTGTTCGGCCTTGTGTCAGGCTTAAGCAAACTCCCTACAGCTTACAAGGTTTTTTGTTTTTTAATCATTTCACCCCAAGCAAGGCATTTCACTGCCACTGTTGCGCAGGGGGAAAGTGATGAGAAAGAGTGGTTAGGGGGTTACATAGGGGAAAGTGATGAGAAAGAGTGGTTAGGGGGTTACATGGGGGAAAGTGATGAGAAAGAGTGGTTAGGGGGTTACATAGTGGAAAGTGATGAGAAAGAGTGGTTTGGAGGTTACATAGGGGAAAGTGATGAGAAAGAGTGGTTAGGGGGTTACATGGGGGAAAGTGACGAGAGAGTGGTTAGGGGGTTACATAGGGGAAAGTGATAGGAAATGTCAGGAGGAGAGTGATAGACGGGTAAGGATACTGAGGATGAGGGTTGCGTGGATGGGAAAGTGTTTGAGAGAATGGGCGCGAGTTAGTGTGTTAGGAGGTGTCTATTGACCCTACATTTAAACACCTGGAGATTGCAGCCGTCGGGGAAGCAAGTATACGGAAGTGAATTCCACAGGCGGGAAGTGCGAGAAAAGAAGCTGTTGGAGTAGAAATTGATGTTACATCTTATCTGCTTCACTGTAAAAGGGTGGGACCTTATGCAGAATTATCATCAGAATTATCATCATCAGAATATTGGTTGGTTGTCGGCAGGTTGGAATGTGTGGATTAGTGTAGAAGAATAAAATATACATTTTGCATATTAAAATAGAGATTTATTAATAGGAAAGAATAACATGAGTCGTAAGAGTTAATTGTTCAATTAGAAACATTATTAAGAAGTTAAGGGTAGAGTTCGTACAAAATGTTCTAAGGGTAGAGTTCGTACAAAATGTTCTAAGGGTAGAGTTCGTACAAAATGTTCTAAGGGTAGAGTTCGTACAAAATGTTCTAAGGGTAGAGTTCGTACAAAATGTTCTAAGGGTAGAGTTCTTACAAAATGTTCTAGTAGTAATTAATTGAAATAGATAAGGAGAAAGAGAAAGAGTACAATGTCCGAGTCGCTTGAAGTTGAGAGTTACATTTTAGTGTTGTCTTTCTCGCTGCTTTCATCTGACTGACTTGACTGACATTGACGAAGTCCTTTTATTGTAATCTAGATATTTTCGCATTTACACGCGAAGTCCTTTTGGTCTTGCAAGTCGCTCCTATTGGTCAAAAATCATTTTAACACCTAATTGCGAAATCTGGTTTCGACTTTTTTTTTAAGCAGATGGTCAATCCTTTTTCTATTTGCGAAAACCAGGATTTCACACGTCGTTGTGAATTTTTTGTAAAAGTGAAGAGAGTTGATTTAATTAATTTATTATAATGGGAAAATCTTTCCCCCATTCCTTTTATGGCATTGTGCCACACTTATGTAATTTTTACAAATGAAATATTAACGATGGATGTTCAAATAGCGACACGGTTATCGGACTGGATTGAAATGTAAAACCAGCGAGCAAAATTTGAATTGCAACCGAAACTGAGGCATTCAATTTTGGATAAATACAGTCGGAAAATGCATAAACACATCTCTTCTTAAACTTCATCGATTAGTTAAACTGACTGGCCACTCTAGCCCTGGTTAGTGGCTAGTCTATGAATAAGTCAGTCAGTCAGTTAAATGCCTTACGTGATACACGCCTTATGCGATCATGTCTCGAAAGAGACATGACTGACTGGGCAGAAGATTATCCCGCAGTAGGTTGCCATTGCTTTTTGCAGTAGACTGGTTGCCGACCAAGGCTATAGAACCCAATCTGTCCGATTATTTAACCCATAACTGGAGGGAAGAGACGAATTAATACCTTTGCCCATGGTATTTGCGCGTAAGTGAATGCAAGGAATTCAACTGAAATTCGGACTCGTTTCCCCGATTTCTCGGTCTAGTAATACTTTTTTCTTTTGCGAGTATCAAGATTCATTGGGATTTGTCTTTAAGGGCAGGGCCCCCAAGTCCTACCCTTGTTATTTCACCCATAACTGGAGGGAAGGGACGGATTAATACTTTTCCCAAGGTACCAGTGCTTAAGTGAATGCAGGGTATTCAACTGGAATTCGAACTCGGCTCACCGATTTCTCTTTCCGAGCCGATATCCACTGCACCATAACGCACCATAACATCCGTCACTATACGCTTATATCACCTGGTATTCCCAAGCGGACACCCATCTAAGTATTGAGCAGGCTCAACGTTGCTTAACTTCGGTGATCGAGCGAGAACCGGTGTATTCAACGTGATAGGCCGTAAGCCCCTCGTATATGACAGTGAATGTTGGATAATTTCTTCAAAGATGAACAGAAGGTATCCATTAAAAGAGATGTGGTTTTACAGAAAAATGATGAGAATGAATTGCGTAAAACATGCGAGTAACGAGTAAGCTTTAAGGGCTTGAAGAATGTGACACTTATAGGATATATTTAATAATAAGATGGACAGAGGGCAACAGAGAGTAAACTCTGTTATGGCGAACTCACCTGTCTAGGGATAGTGGACTCTCCCTCCTAATATAAGTAACAGTGTAGTGAGTAGTCAGGGAGAAGATACGAGTCAGCGACCTGGCAAGTTACTTGTGATAATAAAAAGTTCCCACCAGTACATCGAACCTAAGGGACCGACATTTGTACTTACATAAAACGCACAATTTTCGACGTGTACAACGTCGAAAATTGTGCGTTGTGGTGCATCGTGGTGCAGTGGATATCGGTTCGGAACGAGAAATCGGGAGGCCGAGTTCGAATTCCAGACGAATTCATTGCATTCACTTACGCGCAAATACCCTTGGGAAAGGTATTAATTCGTCTCTTCCTTCCAGTTATGGGTCAAATAACAGGACAGATTGGGTTCTATAGCCTTGGTTGGCAACCAGTCTACCACAGAAAGCAATGGCAACCTACTGCGGGATAATCTTCTGCCTAGTCAGTCATGCCTCTTTCGAGACATGATCGCCCAGGCGTGTATCACGTATGGCACTTAATTGATTGACTCCACAATACTTAGCAATGGGTTCAATATAGTCTTTCCACTCCATGTCATTAGTCTAGGACTGTACTTAAGTTTGATGAGTCTAGACACTGCAGCAAAGAATTAATCCAAACTCCTCCCATGGAAGTGCTTATATAAAAGATATAGAAATACATTAAATAAAAGGCAAAGAAAAGCAAGCTTATAGTAGTCAGAAAATGACTAAAGCCAAGATACCAGATTGGGACTACTAATATTGCCGATTTTTCTTTGGATTTTATCAAGGAGCTCAAAGTAGATAATCAGAATACCGACCATATGTAACAACAATATTCTAAGCATAGGTGAATAGTAGCTTTATAGATATGTAAGACAGACTTTTTTTTTTTTAAAATCATTTCACCCCAAGCAAGGCATTCCACCGCCACTATTGCGCTTGGGTCTACATAGGGGAAGGTAAATAGAAAGAGTGGTTAGATATAGGAAATGTCAGAAGTAGGGTGATAGATAGTTGGGTGGGAAGAGTGTTTGAAAGAATGGAAGCGAGTTAGTTTGTTAGGAGGTGTCTATTGACCTTACATTTAAACTCCTGGAGATTGTAGCCGTCGGGGAAGCAGTCATGTGGAAGGGAATTCCACAGTCGGGAAGTGCGAGAAAAGAAACTGTTGGAGTAGAAGTTGCGGTTGCATTTTATCGGTTTCACTGTAAAAGGGTGGGATCTAGCTGCTAATCTAGTATCTCGTGCAAATTCGTATTTAGGGGGCACCAGTGATCTAAGTTCATCGGAGCAGAAGCCGTGAAAGTATTTATAGAAGAGACACAGGGAAGCCACATCGCGCCGGTGAGAGAGAGATTTTGGAGAGAAAAGCTATCTAGCACGAACTAATGTACTAATCTTCCTGGCAGCTGACCTAGTGTTATGGTGAACTCACCTGTCTAGGGATAGTGGACTCTCCCTCCTAATATAAGTAACAGTGTAGCAAGTAGTCAGGGAGAAGACATGAGTCAGCGACCTGGCAAGTTACTCTGTGTTACTATGTGATAATACAAAGTTCCCACCAGTACATCGAACCTAAGGGACCGATATTTGTACTTACATACAATACACAATTTTCTATGTTGTACTCCACAACAAACTCCCTTACAAGCTTGTGTAAATGACAGGACAGTGTGTGGAAGGGACAATTAGGAGAGAAATATAGCTACGAAGGATAGGAAGTGTAAGAGAAACATGAATCATCACATCCTGAAAGGAGACGGCCCATAAAAGAAGATAAGAAAGACAAAATTTAAATTTTTGTTGTGGTTTTTCTTCTTCTTCTTCTATGTGCCCTGTCCTTTCAGCACGTAGGTGATCATGGTTCTCCACGTCTCCCTATCCCTTGTGGCTCGTAGTATGTTTGCTCCCGTTACTCCTGTCAACCCCCGTTCCGTCAACCACCTGATCAGGCCCTGCAAACACGTTATCCGTTGACTTCCTCTGTCTCTTTTTCCTTCTATCTGGCCAGTCAGTATCATGTTCTCCAGGCTCTCCTTCCTCATTGCGTGTCCCAGGAACTTCAGTTGTCTCTTCCTGATGCTCACTATCAATTTCCTCTTTGTTGCCATTCTTTCCAACACCTTATCGTTGCTTGCATGCTCAGTCCACGATATCCGCAGCATCCTTCTGTAGAACCACATTTCTGCTGCTTCCAGTTTTGTCCTCATTTTCGATGATATTGTCCAGCATTCACTGCCATATTGAAGAACCGATCTCACATAGCAATGCAGTACTCTCTTCTTTGTTTCTAGCGAAATTGTCCTGTTTCTTAATACTCTACTAAACTTCTGGTATGCATCTTTGTGCTTTTGGGTCTAAGGAACATAAATGTATAGAAACTGCCGTGACCAAAAAGTGAGGGGTCAGTTTATATATTAATTGTAATATGGAACTGATCCCCCATTTTATATCCAGTATACTGCTGTAGAACCACATTTCCACTGCTTCTAGTTTTGTCCTCATTTTCGATGATATTGTCCAGCATTCACTGCCGGATTGAAGAACTGACATCACGTAGCAATCCAGCGCTCTTCTTTGTTTCGAGTGAAATTTTCCTGTGTGTTTGTACTTTACTCAGTTTCTGGAACGCGTCCTTTGCCACGCCAATTCACCTTCCGATCTCCGTGTACGATGCATTATTATTATTATTGTTATTTTTCATCATAATTCAATTTCTGCTATGGTCGCACTACCAACCAAGTCTGCGGAAAGACCTAAGGCTTGTTGTTATGGCTTCATTTAATGTTTTTTCATATCTCCCTAACATCCCTAGCGTTACATAGACAAAGTTCTTTTTAGTGTGTGGGCTGTACTTAACAAGACATTTTTTTGTATATCTCTTAAGCTGAGGTTTCCAGAGATTCTTTCAAAGTGATGTTTTATTCCGTTTTTATCATTCCAAGTGCACCTATTATTACTGGCACGACTCTTGTTTCCAATTTTCACATTTTTTCTATTTCAATTTCCAGGTTTTTATATTTTGACAGTTTTTCAAATCCCTTGGTTGCTATGTTACAATCCGCTGGACAAGCCATATCAATTAATAGGCAAGTTTTTCTCTTTTGGGCTTTTAACAATAATGTCCGGCCTATTTGCTTCAATTTTTCTGTCTGTATAGATGGTATCCGCTCGGAACGACAACTCGGAGAGCCGAGTTCGAATTCCAGTTGAATTCGTTGCATTCACTTACGCGCAAATACCCTTGGGAAATGTATTAATCCGTCTATTCCCTCCAGTTATGGGTTAAATAACAGGACAAATTGGGTTCTATAGCCTTGCCTGGCAACCAGTCTACCGCAGAAAGCAATGGCAACCTACTTCGGGATAATTTTCTGGCCAGTCAGTTATGTCTCTTTCGAGACATGATCTCCCAAGCGTGTATAACGTATGGCATTTAACTGACTGATAGATGATGTAATCCCATAGAATTGTGACATCTTCTATTTCTGTAACCGGTGCTAGGTGATGTTCATACCAGTGTTTGTTTACAGATTTTTTATTTATTGTTATTATTATTACCTTCGCTTTAACCCGAAAAATTTGGTCACGTTCATTTGGTTTCACACGTTTTACATTATTCTAACTATTGTTCGCATCTTTTTGGCTGTTGTACGCTCCGGCCTTCTTCTTTTGATCGTAATAAAGGGTTCGGTTCGAAATTTGTAGCATCTGAAGAAGGCCCAAACGTACAACGGCCGAAACGTCGTACAAATAGCAACAAAGATGAGAACAATAGTCCGAATAATGTAAAAAGTGCAAATACTACCTCATCTCAGAAATACAGACAAATACAGTTTGTCTGGTTTGTTCATCTGTCTGTCTGATTGTGGTCAAGATATCTCAAGACCCGCTGGATGGATTCAGATGAAACTTTTAGGGATGATTAGCCTTATGACTGGCATGAACTGATTAGATTTTGGATTAAGCCATTTTCAAAGATGTCACTTACCTTATAGTATAACAATTCACGGACAAACAATTATGTGAAGCATATCAGACAATATGAAAAAAATTACATAAAATAGACACAATTTGTCTATATTATTTAATGAAACATGCATCAATAAAAAAATGCGTAAATACACACACAATATATATATATACTTTGTTTCCAGCTGTAAGGATTTCCCCTCTACAGGAAAATTTATAATTGTCTAATTATTACACTAAAGTGAATTACAAGGTACAAGCTGAGCTAGCGAGGCCACAATTTGTAACACCCGTCAAACTAAGAAAAGGTAAGGTCATACGTTTTTCTTTGTTTATATCAATTTTGTAAGTTTATTTTTTGTTTTGTTTTGTGTTATCAATGGTTACGTCTTTTGAACAGGTGAAGAGGCTCATCCCTTGTTTCCTGTTTAGGATGTGGTTCTCGGCTTTCTCTTTTCCAATCATTCTACTCTTAAGTAGCCCCATGCGCATCAGTGGCGTCACCGCCTTGCTTGGGGTGATATGATTTTAAAAAAAAATACATAGATATACATTTTGCAATTTTATTTTTTATATTTTATTAAAGTTTTACTTATTGATTATAGTTGCATTTGTTTAAGAATATTTAATGTTGTAAGTGCTCGAAATGTCGTCCTTCATATTTGCAACATTGCTCGAACCTCCCCAGAACACTACGACACACAGTACGACACAAATTCCCATCCACAACAATTTAAATAAGTGCTCCCAACAGGAACTCTTTTAATTCGTCTTCTTTGCGGGGATTTTTCTCATAAAACTTACTCTTTACTACACGGCCCCTTAAAAGAAGTCCATTAGTGTTAAGTCATATGAACGTGGTGTCCATTCGATGATGCCACGTCATCCGATTGTGGAATAGTTTGATCAAGGTATTCCCCTCCCTTCCCGACTATTGACAAATTAAACAACTGTATACTTTCTTTTGACCCTCTCTGTGTATATTGATTGTTTAATTACTTAGTTTTTGGTCATAATAAAATTAAACCAGTACAGAGTTGTATTAAAAACTGTTCAATATAATTGTAGAACTTTTGAATATTCTTCATTTGTAAACGAGTTATTACGCTTGCTATAGGTATATTTTTCAGTGAATGTGATATTTTGAATTCCTGCATCGTTGTTTTTTCTGTTTTTTTTTTCGTGCATTCAATAAAATTTGTATCTTTTTACGTTAAAATACACTGTTCTTTTTTTTCTTACGTTTGGTAACATCTGTATCATTTATTGTAAAAATACACTGGATATAAAAGTGATCAATTGTAAGACAAGAGCATATTGATTGTTTAATTACTTAGTTTTTGATCATAATAAAATTAGATCGGTACACAGTTGTATTAAAAACTGTTCAATACAATTATATTGTAGAACTTCATAACTCGTTTACAAATGAAGAATATATATATATATATATATATATATATATATAATATTATTATTATTATTATTAATTATTAATGAAGAATATATATCTGGCCTGTTAGTATCAGGTTCTCCAAGCCCTCCTTCTACAGTACATGTCCCAGGAACTTTAACTGTCTCTTCCTGATGCTCAGTATTAATTTACTTTTCGTTTCCATCCTTTCAAAAACCTCATCATTGCTCACATGTTCGGTTGCTTCAACACACACACACACACACACACACACACACACACACACACACACACACACACACACACACACACACACACATATATATATCTATATATATACACACATACATACAAATATACGTATATACATACACACATACACATATACACACATACAAATACATACGTATATATATATATATATATATATATATATATATATATATATATATATACACATATACACATACATATACAGATACATACGCAAATATATATATATATATATGTCGAAACAAAATAGCTACATTTGTAGTGATATTGTAACATATCCATGTTATAATTTCTGAATATATATATAACGATCTTTATTATAATATATATATATATATAACGATCTTCATTATAATAGAGAGGATATATATATATATATATATATATATATATATATATATATATATATATCCTCTTTAGGCCCCCTCTTTTCTAATTATTATATGGCAAATCTAGAAAATAAAATAATTAATGACAACAATAAACCTTCTATATATGTAAGATATATAGATGACATCTTTGTTTTAGCTAAGAATATCGATCAAATTAAATATCTTAAAAACAAATTTGAAAGTCACTCCGTCCTCAAATTTACATTAGAACTTAATATTAATAACAAACTCCCATTCCTTGATGTATTCATTGATTCTAGCACACATAAATTTACTACTTCTCTATATAGGAAACCAACTAGCATAAATTCGTGTCTTCTTAATTATAATAGTGAATGTCCCCAACGATATAAGTTAGCTGTTATAAAAAACTTACTTCAACGCACACAAATGATATCTTCTTCAAAATCTATATTTTATAAAGAATTACACAACATTAAGCAAACACTAGTCAACAATGGATTTCCTAACTCCGTTATTGATCAACAAATTAAAATGTATCTCAACAAACTTAACAATAGCTCTAACAATAATGATAATATTAATAATAATGGTTTACATCAAAATAAACATAACACTATTAACTTATACTATTGCAACCAAATACATAATAATTATAAACAAGATGAAAAAACTCTCAAAAACATAATACGTAGAAATGTTAAACCAGTCGAAAGTAATAATCAAATTAAACTCATTATATATTATAAAAAGTTTAAAACAATTGACCTCATAGTCTATAATAACCCAAAAGGCACTAAACTAAATTCTTTACAAAAAACCAATGTAGTGTACCAATTTACATGCTCATTCAGAGATTGCATCTCTGATACTACTCAAAAACCTAGTACATATATTGGTTTTACCACAACCACGCTCTCCCGTAGACTTACATGTCATCTTTCTGATCAGAGTACTATTAAACAACATTTCTCTGAAAAACATAAACATGTAGGTAATATCAGACAGATTTTGGTCAACAATACGGTGATCCTTACTCATACACACAGTAAGAGGAACCTGCAGATATTGGAGGCCATGTACATCAAATCAAAACAACCAACACTCAATAAAATCAACTTTAAAACAGGAAATAACATATTACATTGCATTTGACTAGATGGTTTTGTTGTCATTTCGCGCTATCCCGCGGTGTGACGTCATAAAACCGCATCGCAAACTTAAGAACTGCGTTTATTATTTTTGGTAACTATTGCCGTTGCCAAGCGGAGTTTTATGTCAACACAAAATAAAATCGTCGGTGATGGTGGATTTTATAATATTTCAGTTTAAACTACCTCTCTGAAGATGGCTCATGTGAGCCGAAAGCTTAGAAGAAAACCAATAAATAATTATCCAAATGTTGGAGAATTTTTGTCTTTATTTTCAACTGAAATTAAAGCAAAAATACGACGTTTAGAACGGCTCATGATTAAACATAATAGACATTCATTGTCTCTTATATTTAATAGCATATGTCTAGAAAATTACTTGCTGCCTCGATATACTAAATATATATATATATATATATATAGATATATAAATAAAACGATCTTTATTATAATAGAGAGGATATATATATATATATATATATATATATATATATATATATATATATATAAAACGATCTTTATTATAATAGAGAGGATATATATATATATATATATATATATATATATATATATTCTTCTCTGCTTGACAACATAATTATTTCAAAATATTAAATGACAAAACACCGTTAAAGAGCAAACACGCGTCAAGAGCTTTCATAAGAGTTAGGAAAGTTTGATAATTCGTAGTAAAGAGTATGAGCTGAGCCGACGGTGCCTCGTTATGGTGTCTCTCTCCACGAGCCTGACTATATATATATATATATATATATATATATATATGTGTGTGTGTGTGTGTGTGTGTGTGTGTGTGTGTGTGTGTGTGTGTAAGTGATATGTCTAGATCTATGTCATCCTGCCCCCTTTTCTAACCCAAATGTATAAATCTCCATGGTTACATAATTATAAATGCCGATTGAACTGTTTGGATACACCTATTGCATTTCCTCCAACTACTATCGAGAAACCGGGGAGCCGAGTTCGAATTCCAGTTGAATTCATTGTATTCACTTAGGCGCAAATACCCTTGGGAAAGGTATTAATCCGTCTCTTCCTTCCAGTTATGGGTTAAATAACAGGGCAGATTGGGTTCTATAGCCTTGGTTGGCAACCAGTCTACCGCAGAAAGCAATGGCAACCTAGTGCGGGATAATCTTCTGCCCAGTCAGTCATTTCTCCAAAGGGACATGATCGCCCAAGCGTGTATCACGTATGGCACTTAACTGACTGACTACTCCCTAATTTTCTAAATAACCAAAAATTCATCTTATATTTTCATAAACAAATCGTTTTCACCATTTTTTTAACATATCACCTGAAGAGGGAGAGGTTTGTTCTGAAACATGAAAATTTTTGTGTAGTGATATTATGCTTTTATAAACCATTGTAATAACAAAATTACAATATATATATATATAATTCATATATATATATATATATATATGAATTAATGTATAGTTGAGCAGCAACATTTCTTTCAAATATCTTTCATTGAATACGGCCGACAAGATTTAATTAACTTCTGTACAGTCTTTTTTGCAGCCTAATATTTTCCCGTTTTGTTAGAGATAAAGAATACAAAAATTATCTTTTATGTTTTTTTATATCGTTCCATGCGCTTTCGACTACTTCTATAGCTATTTACAAGCATGTTTATGTCTCTGCTGTTGCTGTTTTTCTTCACGTTTTCGTTATCTCCAACAAAACGGAAAATTGTTTGGGAGCTGGATAAAACTTAATAAAAAAATTAATAAAATCTTTTAACGAAAATGCTTAAAATGCAAGCGCTTTACAAAAGGATGTTCTGGAATAGTAAAGGCAGATTGGTAAATTTTCGTTTTAAGTACCGACGGCTTTTCCCCCTTTAAATTTATCGAAAATAGCATTATTTCTGTGCAAATATATATGCTGAACTCAAATCAACAATTAGTTATTGAAGAAACTTACCTTTTTTGCTTTGAAAGACCATAAAAAAACGAACTATATCTCGCACGTTTTCTCTACGTAGGCTGCAATTTTGGTCGAATTTCGTTCTTTACTGAAACTTCTGGCGATGTACTTCCTGTTTTGAGAGTAATAAGCGTAAAAATACAATAGCGCATTACTTTAATTCCCGGAAGTAAATCGCCGGAAGTATCAGTAAATGAAGAAAAATCGACAAAAAATCTGCCAAAATTCGATCACATGCGCAGTCCGTCATTCTGCAGTTAATTACATGACTTCGTGAGAGTTACGGGAGAGAAAAAGTGCAAGATATATTTCGTTTTTTATGGACATTTAGATAAATAAAAAAAGGTAAGTTTCTTCAATAACTAACACTTGATTTGAGTTCAGCATATACATTTGCACAGAAATAATGCTATTTTGGATAAATTTGAAGGGGGGAAAAGCGACGGGACTTAAAACGAAAATTTACCGGCAGATTTTTTATTTTATTCGCTAGCCTTGCTTTTTAAGCTCCTGAGAGAAGGTAAGTGTCATATTTATAAACTTTGTTAGCACGTTTTCTTCGTATCAAATAAAACCTTTGATTTACATTTTTCCGCCTTCTCCCCAGCTGTTCTCAACTTTTGATTTTAATGTTTGGGCAAATGGAGACATATGGCCGGTACTACTGAGACTGCCCATATATTTGCCCACTTATTGAACTACAACAATACTATTAATAGTTCACACGAATCATAACCATTAGGAAACATGTCGAACTTAAGGATTGAAACACGGTCTGCGCAAGTCACATCTGTCAAGAGAGATGCATATAGATAGATATGAAGACACCGAAAAGACAGATATGAACAAACTGATAGAAACATAGATAGAGAAATAGATAAACCTAGAATGTGTTAAATAGATAGATAGATAGATAGATAGATAGATAGATAGATAGATAGATAGATATGAACAAACTGATACATCAATATAAACAAAGTATAGAAAGATAGACAAATAAATAAACCGAGACTGTTAGATAGATAGATAGATAGATAGATAGATAGATAGATAGATAATGATCAGACTTAGATAGATAGATAGATAAATAGATAGATAGATAGATAGATAGATAGATAGATAAATAGATAGATAGATATGAACAGACTAATAGATCGATCGATAGATAGATAATGAGTGAGCGAAGAAAAGAGATAGATAGATAGATAGATAGATAGATAATGAGTAAGTGACTGAGATAGATAGATAGATAGATAGATAGATAGTTAATGAGAGAGTGAAGAAAAGATATATATATATATATATATATATATATATATAGATAGATAGATAGATAAATAGGTAGATAATGATCAGAGATAGATAGATAGATAGATAGATAGATAGATAGATAGATAGATAGATAGATAGATAATGATTTGACTGAGATAGATAGATAGATAGATAGATAGATAGATAGATAGATATGAACAGACTAATAGATAGATAAACAATGAGCGAAGAAAAGAGATAGATAGATAGATAGATAATGAAGAAGCTTAGATAGATAGATAGATAGATAGATAGATAGATAGATAGATATGAACAGACTAATAGATCGATAGATAGATAGATAATGAGTGAGCGAAGAAAAGAGATAGATAGATAGATAGATAGATAGATAGATAGATAATGAGTAAGTGACTGAGATAGATAGATAGATAGATAGATAGTTAATGAGAGAGTGAAGAAAAGATATATATATATATATATATAGATAGATAGATAGATAGATAGATAGATAACTAGGTAGATAATGATCAGAGATAGATAGATAGATAGATAGATAGATAGATAATGATTTGACTGAGATAGATAGATAGATAGATAGATAGATAGATAGATATGAACAGACTAATAGATAGATAAACAATGAGCGAAGAAAAGAGATAGATAGATAGATAGATAATGAAGAAGCTTAGATAGATAGATAGATAGATAGATAGATAGATAGATAGATAAATAGATAGATAGATATGAACAGACTAATAGATCGATAGATAGATAGATAATGAGTGAGCGAAGAAAAGATAGATAGATAGATAGATAGATAGATAGATAGATAAATAGATAGATAGATATGAACAGACTAATAGATCGATAGATAGATAGATAATGAGTGAGCGAAGAAAAGAGATAGATAGATAGATAGATAGATAGATAGATAATGAGTAAGTGACTGAGATAGATAGATAGATAGATAGATAGATAGTTAATGAGAGAGTGAAGAAAAGATATATATATATATATATATATATATATATATATATATATAGATAGATAGATAGATAAATAGGTAGATAATGATCAGAGATAGATAGATAGATAGATAGATAGATAGATAGATAGATAATGATTTGACTGAGATAGATAGATAGATAGATAGATAGATAGATAGATAGATAGATATGAACAGACTAATAGATAGATAAACAATGAGCGAAGAAAAGAGATAGATAGATAGATAGATAATGAAGAAGCTTAGATAGATAGATAGATAGATAGATAGATAGATAGATAGATAGATAGATCTGTCTGAGCTATATAGACCTACATGAATAGAATGCGATAGACAGATTCGTAAATAAATAACTAGTTCTCAAAAGTTTGATATAGATAGACAAATAGTCATCGGCAAACGTGAAATGACACATGTATTCTGTTTTTAATATATTCACCAATCTGCATAATTTTCACACACTTAAAGAGCGTTCTAAATTTTTCATTCTAAATTAGATTTAGCATTTGAAACATTTTCGATAAATCATAATTATTAAATATTGTTCAAGAATTCCTACTTCACCCCCGTCTCAGTAATGTTGTGTACCTTCCCTTATGTTTATGTATGAGTGTGTGCATGTGCGTAAGCGTATTTATGCGGGTGTGTGGTGAACAGATAGAAAGCAAAGGTTTGTACGGACGCACAAAGTGATAATTTTCCGCTGAATTAACTTTTGTTTCTTGTCTCCAGTCCTCTTTCTCTTCTTTTCACCATTTCACAGTGTCGGGCTTTGAAGAAGAGATTTGAAAGATGATGAATGGTGATATATGGGAAAAATCCGTATGAAAAAAAAAAATATATTCTTAAGAAAGTGCTCAATACAAAGTAGAGCGAATAATATTTATTTAAAATTTGTAAGATAAATATGTCATTGTATCACTACAAAAGTGCTATTTTTTCGACACTACGTGTGTCTTATCAAGTGATGGTGTGTATTTCGAGTTCAAGAGTTTTAAAAGTTTCAAAACTAGCCAAACCCACTCTTATATATATATATATATATATATATATATATATATATATATATATATATATTATTTTAAATCTCACAGAATGAGCAAATAGGTAAATCCTTAAAACCCGACCTTATTAGTATTAATATTATTAATATTTAAATTGATCAAGGTGGAGAGCTGAAATCGTAGTCAGTCGTTTCCTTGGTTACTAAGGGAATTTTTATAGCTTACTTCTCTTGTCCACTCCTTTGCCCTCTCTTACCTTTCCGTTTCCCTACCAAATCTTAACTTTTGAACTCTTGACTCTTACAGTCGAGGTGTAAAGTCATCAAATATTGAGGAGGGATCTCTCTCTGCTTCCCCCTTGCTTACATTCTTAAAATTGATCATCCCACCCCATTTTAACTTCCTGTGCATGGATATGTTTTTGGGCTTCTTCCGGTATAGAAATCTTGTAACACATTTGAATTAATTAAGGTTTTGTTTTCCATCGTTGCTGTTGAAGCGAGAATTTCCTCGCTGAAATGGCCATCCAACGAAATTAAATTTCGAAATTTTTGTTTTATTATATATATATATACGCTCTCACATCCTGATTGAGCAATCTGGAGGAAAGGTAAACTTTGAAAAACAGTAGCTACTCTGGCATATACGCATCGTTCATTCCGTAATGAATTAGAGCACTCTGGCTATTGGGTGTGTATAATGATAATGTATACGCTAAAATGCCTGCCCTCTTCTACCAAGCGCCCATAGCCCAGAGGTAGAATCGCCGACTGACGCCAATTCGGTTAGGTTTCAATCTTGGTTTTAAAAGCAATCGGAGTCTAACCGTACTGTTGAGCTGTGATACAGCGAAACAGATCTGTCTGCGGCTGACTATATATACTTTCCTTTCTTCTTTGTTTTGTTTTGTTTTTAAGTTTTCTTTATAATTGTGCATATATGGTCTCTTATAGTTGTTGTTTCTTGTGCAGTTTTATCTATTGTCTTGTTTGTTCTTCTATATATTTATTTGTTGTAACAACAAATATAACAAACTCAGTTAAATATACTTTGAAACAAAACAATATTCCTTTTTTTTTTTTTGTTAATTTTCACCGACCAAGATACACCGGGATTGGCTTGGATAACAAATTGTCTACACGTAGTGTATTGTCCAGCAGCCATGTCGTTGTCGTTCCTTGCCCCTTTTTTGTGAAGAGTCAATGAATCGTTAGGGGAGAGTTGTCTCCCTTAACACTTCCTCTTTTTAGCCTTTTGTTTGTATGACTTATTTCGGGAATTTATTTGAAGTCGACAGGGTTTTCTCCGAAGTCTATACGATTTCCTAAGTACACGTTTTGGTAAAATCCTATGATTAGCCTTGATATATCTTAGGAACATCGTGGATGCAGTTCGAAGGTGTCTATTAGGATATGTAGCGGTATGGTGAAGCTTGATTTGGTCTTTGGAAGTTGAGAGAATGGTAATTGGTTTGCATGTCGAACCCAAACTTTAGACTCTCTATCTACATCATAGGTAACATTTCCAGAACGACGTAGAATGCGTCCTTGAATCCATTTTTCTTTGCCATTTCGGATTTTTTTAGCAAGTAGAGATTGTCGTGGTACAGATGTGCGTTTCACTGCTCCATGATGTGGGTTAAATTGTTTCTCCATCACCATGTTCGTTTTTTGTGAATGCTTTAGAGTAGGATGGATGACATTCATATGCAAACGAACTTTATGATTCCCCACTAGATGTGTTGGGATTTGGTGTATCTCTGTAACTACTGAGAAATATTTCGAATGTGTGGTTCCCTACCCTTTGTTTTTTATGAGTGCCCTCTTAAAAGTATCTACAAAGCGCTCTACCTGTCCGTTTGATTGTGGGTGAAAAGGTGGTGTTCTAATATGATGAAAAGCCATTAAGTGCACAGACATTTGATAATGTAGCTGAAGTGAATGCAGTGCCATTATTAGAAACTAATATCTGTGGGATTCTAAAGCGACTGCAAATCTGTTTCAAATTTAGAATTGTTTCATATGCAGTGATGCGACTAATTTGAAAATAATTCGGTTATTTTCTGTAAGCATCGACAAGCATAAAATAACACTGTACATTAATAAGTCCAGCAAAATCAATGTGAAGGTGTGACCAGAAATAGGACAGAAGTTCAGTGTCGTTTTTCTGGGAGATTTTGCTGCCAGTTGGCAGTTGGAACATGTACGGGCCAATTTCTTCAACCGTTTATCTATTTTAGGCCAATAGGCATAGTTGCGTATTAGGGCTTTTTTTTTACGGCTAATCCCTTGATGACCCTAATGGAATTGCTTGATCACTCTCTTCTGTAATGAGGATGGGACAATCACGCGCTCAGCCAAAAGAAAACAGTCACTGACTTCTGACAATGAAGAACGACGTTGAAAGAAAGGTTGAATTTTTTTGTCTGTGCATACTTTCAGTCCGAATAATATAAATACTGTAAATACTACCTCATCTCTGAAATACGACAAATATTTCTATCTGTTCAATTTGTTTATATCTTGGAGTTCATATACCCCAGTGATTGTAATAAAGGGTTCGGTTCGAAATTCCTAGCACTTGAAGAAGGCGGAGCTGCAGCACGAAACGTCGAACAAATAGCAAACAAAGATGAGGAAAATAGTCAAAAGAATAATATAAATACTGTAAATATACCCCATCTCAAATATAGACAAGTATTTCTATTTCATTGTTTATATCTTGGAGTTCATATACCCCAGTGATTGTAATAAAGGGTTCGGTTCAAATTCCTAGCACCGTGAACACAGCTGCCGAAACGTCAGATAAATAACCAGCAAAGATGAGAAAAACTGGTCAGAATAATATAAATACTGTAAATATCACCCCATCTCAGAAATATGAGCCAATATTTCTATTTCAGTCTGTTGCCATCTTGGGTTATATACCCAGTTATACTAAAAGGTTCGGTTTCAGAAGTTACCGCGCTTGAAGAGGCCGGAGAAGCTTTGCTGCCGAAACGTCGAACAAATAGCAACAAAGATGAGGAAAATAGTCCGAATAATATAAATACTGTAAATATCACCCCATCTCAGAAATATAGGCCATCCATTTCTATTTCAATTGTTATATCTTGGAGTTCATATACCCCAGTGATTGTAATAAAGGGGTTCGGTTCGAAATTCCTAGCACTTGAAGAAGGCCGGAGCTTACAGCTGCCGAAACGCCGTCCGAACAAATAACAACAAGATGGCCAGCGAGAAAAATCGTCCGAATAATATAAATACTGTAAATATCACCCCATCTCAGAAATATAGACAAATATTTCTATTTCAATTTGTTTATATCTTGAGTTCATATACCCCAGTGATTGTAATAAAGGGTTCGGTTCGAAATTCCTGGCACTTGAAAGAGGCCCGGGAGCTTAGCTGAAACGTCGAACAAATAGCAACAAAGATGAGGAAAATAGTCCGAATAATATAAATACTGTAAATATCACCCCATCTCAGAAATATAGACAAATATTTCTATTTCAATTTGTTTATATCTTGGAGTTCATATACCCCCCCCAGTGATTGTAACAAAAAGGGTTCGGTTCAGAAATTCTAGCACTTGAAGAAGGCCAAAAGACTTACCATTTCTTAAAACGTCGAACAAATAGCAACAAAGATGAGGAAAATAGTCCGAATAATATAAATATCATAAATATCACCCCATCTCAGAAATATAGACAAATATTTCTTCAATTCATTTATATCTTTGATTCATATACCCCAGTGATTGTAATAAAGGTTCGGTTCGAAATTCCTTGCATGAAGAAGGCCGACATGCAGCTGCGAAACGTCGAACAAATAGCAACAAAGATGAAGAAATAGTCCGAATAATATAAATGCTGTAAATATCACCCCATCTCAGAAATATAGACAAATATTTCTATTTCAATTTGTTTATATCTTGGAGTTCATATACCCCCAGTGATTGTAATAAAGGTTCGGTTCGAAATTCCTAGCACTTGAAGAGGCGGAACTTACGGCGCAACAAACGTCGAACAAGCCAACAGCAAAGATGAGGAAAATAGTCGAATAATATAAATACTGTAAATATCACTATACTAAATATAGACCAAATGTTCTATTTCAATTTGTTTATATCTTGGAGTTCATATACCCCAGTGATTGTAATAAAGGGTTCGGTTCGAAATTCCTAGCACTTGAAGAAGGCCAGACACAACTGCCGAAACGTCGAACCAAATAGCAACAAAGATGAGGAAAATAGTCCGAACTAATACCAAATATATTAAATATCACCCCATCTCAAATATAGACAAATATTTCTATTTCAATTTGTTTATATCTTGGAGTTCATATACCCCCAGTGATTGTAATAAAGGGTTCGGTTCGAAATTCTAGCACTTGAAGAAGGCCGGAGCTTACAGCTGCCGAAACGTCGAACAAATAGCAACAAAGATGAGGAAAATAGTCCGAATAATATAAATACTGTAAATATCACCCCATCTCAGAAATATAGACAAATATTTCTATTTCAATTTGTTTATATCTTGGAGTTCATATACCCCAGTGATTGTAAATAAAGGGTTCGGTTCGAAATTCCTAGCACTTGAAGAAGGCCGGAGCTTACAGCTGCCGAAACGTCGAACAAATAGCAACAAAGATGAGGAAAATAGTCCGAATAATATAAATACTAATATCACCCCATCTCAGAAATATAGACAAATATTTCTATTTCAATTTGTTCATATCTTGGAGTTCATATACCCCAGTGATTGTAATAAAGGGTTCGGTTCGAAATTCCTAGCACTTGAAGAAGGCCGGAGCTTACAGCTGCCGAAACGTCGAACAAATAGCAACAAAGATGAGGAAAATAGTCGAATAATATAAATACTGTAAATATCACCCCATCTCAGAAATATAGACAAATATTTCTATTTCAATTTGTTTATATCTTTGAGTTCATATACCCCAGTGATTGTAAATAAAGGTTCAAGGTTTCAAAATTCTAACGCCGAAGAAGGCCGGAGCTTACAGCTGCCGAAACGTCGAACAAATAGCAACAAAGATAGAGAAAATAGTCCGAATAATATAAATGCTATAAATATCACCCATCTCCAAATATAGACAAATATTTCTATTTCAATTTGTTTATATCTTGGAGTTCATATACCCCAGTGATTGTAAATAAAAGGGTTCGGTTCGAAATTCCTAGCACTTGAAGAAGGCCGGAGCTTACAGCTGCCGAAACGTCGACGACAGCAAGCAAAGATGAGAAATAGTCCGAATAATATAAATACTGTAAATATCACCCATCTCAGAAATATGAACCATGATATTTCTATTTCAATTTGTTTATATCTTGGAGTTCATATACCCCAGTGATTGTAATAAAGGGTTCGGTTCGAAATTCCGCACTTGAAGAAGGCCGGAGCTTACGGCTACCGAAGAAACGTCGAACAAATAGCAACAAAGATGAGGAGAAATAGTCCGAATAATATAAATACTGTAAATATCACCCCATCTCAGAAATATAGACAAATATTTCTATTTCAATTTGTTTATATCTTGGAGTTCATATACCCCAGTGATTGTAAATAAAGGGTTCGGTTCAGAAATTCTAGCACTTGAAGAAGGCCGGAGCACAGCTGCCGAAACGTCGAACAAATAGCAACAAAGATGAGGAAAATAGTCCGAATAATATAAATACTGTAAATATCACCCCATCTCAGAAATATAGACAAATATTTCTATTTCAATTTGTTTATATCTTGGAGTTCCTGCAGTGATTGTAAATAAAGGGTTCGGTTCGAAATTCCTAGCATGAAGAAGGCGCGGGCTTACAGCTGCCGAAACGTCGAACAAATAGCAACAAAGATGAGGAAATTAAATTGAATAATATAAATACTGTAAATATCACCCCATCTCAGAAATATAGACAAATATTTCTATTTCAATTGTTTATATCTTGGGGTCATATACCCAGTGATTGTAAATAAAGGGTTCGGTTCGAAATTCCTAGCACTTGAAGAAGGCCGGAGCTTACAGCTGCCGAAACGTCGAACAAATAGCAACAAAGATGAAGGAAAATGATCCGAATAATATAAATACTGTAAATATCACCCCATCTCAGAAATATAGACAAATATTTCTATTTCAATTATTTATATCTTGGAGTTCATATACCCCAGTGATTGTAAATAAAGGGTTCGGTTCGAAATTCCTAGCACTTGAAGGCAGACTTACAGCTGCCGAAACGTCGAACAAATGGCAGCAAAGATGAGGAAAATCGTCCGAATAATACCATCTGTAAATATCACCCCATCTCAGAAATATAGACAAATATTTCTATTTCAATTGTTTATATCTTGCGAGTTCATATACCCCAGTGATTGTAATAAAGGTTCGGTTCGAAATTCCTAGCACTTGAAGAAGGCCGAGGAGCTTACAGCTGCCGAAACGTCGAACAAATAGCAACAAAGATGAGGAAAATAGTCCGAATAATATAAATACTGTAAATATCACCCCATCTCAGAAATATAGACAAATATTTCTATTTCATTGTTTATATCTTGGAGTTCTTATCACCCCAGTGATTTTAATAAAGGTTCGGTTCAAAATTCCTAAGCACTTGAAGAAGGCCCAGACTTGCTTCTTGGAAACGTCGAACAAATAGCAACAAAGATGAGGAAAATAGTCCGAATAATATAAATACTGTAAATATCACCCCATCTCAAAATATAGACAAATATTTCTATTTCAATTTGTTTATATCTTGGAGTTCATATACCCCAGTGATTGTAATAAAGGGTTCGGTTCGAAATTCCTAGCACTTGAAGAAGGCCGGAGCTTACAGCTGCCGAAACGTCGAATAAATAGCAACAAAGATGAGGAAAATAGTCGAATAATATAAATACTTTGTAATATCACCCCATCTCAGAAATATAGACAAATATTTCTATTTCAATTCATTTTATATCTTGAGTTCATATACCCCCAGTGATTGTAATAAAGGGTTCGGTTCGAAATTCCTAGCACTTGAAGAAGGCCGGAGCTTACAGCTGTAAAACGTCGAACAAATAGCAACAAAGATGAGGAAAATAGTCCGAATAATATAAATACTGTAAATATGCCCCATCTCAGAAATATAGACAAATATTTCTATTTCGTTTGTTTATATCTTGGAGTTCATATACCCAGTGATTGTAATAAAGGGTTCGGTTCGAAATTCTAGCACTTGAGAAGGCCGGAGCTTACAGCTGCCGAAACGTCGAACAAATAGCAACAAAGATGAGGAAAATAGTCCGAATAATATAAATACTGTAAATATCACCCCATCTCAGAAATATAGACAAATATTTCTATTTCAATTTGTTTATATCTTGGAGTTCACTTATACCCCAGTGATTGTAATAAAGGGTTCAAGTTCCCACAAAATTCCTAGCACTTGAAGAAGGCCGGAGAAACACAGCTGCCGAAACGTCGAACAAATGGCAACAAGATGAGGAAAATAGTCCGAATAATATAAATATAATAAATATCACCCCATCTCAGAAATATAGACAAATATTTCTATTTCAATTGTTTATATCTTGGAGTTCATATACCCCAGTGATTGTAATAAAGGGTTCGGTTCGAAATTCCTAGCACTTGAAGAGGGAGGGAACTTTAGCTGCCGAAACGTCGAACAAATAGCAACAAAGATGAGGAAAATAGTCCGAATAATATAAATACTGTAAATATCACCCCATCTCAGAAATATAGGCAAATATTTCTATTTCAATTTGTTTATATCTTGGAGTTCATATACCCCAGTGATTGTAATAAAGGGTTCGGTTCGGGAATTCCTAGCACTTGAGAGAAGGCGGAGCTTACAGCTGCCGAAACGTCGAACAAATAGCAACAAAGATGAGGAAAATAATCCGAATAAATATAAATACTGTAAATATCACCCCATCTCAGAAATATGAACAAATATTTCTATTTCAATTTGTTTATATCTTGGAGTTCACGTATACCCCAGTGATTGTAATAAAGGGTTCGGGTTGAAATTTCTAGCACTTGAAGAAGGCCGGAGCTTGGCTGCCGAAACGTGAACAAATAGCAACAAAGATGAGGAAAATAGTCCGAATAATATAAATACTGTAAATATCACCCCATCTCAGAAATATAGACAAATATTTCTATTTCAGTCCAATTATATCTTGGAGTTCATATACCCCAGTGATTGTAATAAAGGGTTCGGTTCGAAATTCCTAGCACTTGAAGAAGGCCGGAGCTTACAGCTGCCGAAACGTCGAACAAATAGCAACAAGATGAAATGATAAAGATAATATCATCTGTAAATATCACCCCATCTCGAAATATAGACAAATGTTCTATTTCAATTGTTTATATCTTGGAGTTCATATACCCCAGTGATTGTAATAAAGGGTTCGGTTCAATTCTAGCACTTGGAAGAGGCCGGAACACGGCTGCCGAAACGTCGAACAAATAGCAACAAAGATGAGGAAAATAGTCCGAATAATATAAATACTGTAAATATCACCCCATCTCAGAAATATAGACAATATTTCTATTTCAATTTGTTTATATCTTGGAGTTCATATACCCCCAGTGATTGTAATAAAGGGTTCGGTTCGAAATTCCTAGCACTTGAAGAAGGCCGGAGCTTACAGCTGCCGAAACGTCGAACAAATAGCAACAAAGATGAGGAAAATAGTCCGAATAATATAAATACTGTAAATATCACCCCACATCTCAGAAATATAGACAAGTATTCTATTTCAATTTGTTTATGTCTTGGGTTCATATGCAGTGATTGTAATAAGGGTTCGGTTCGAAATTCCTAGCACTTGAAGAAGGCCGGAGCTTACAGCTGCCGAAACGTCGAACCAAATAGCAACAAAGATGAGGAAAATAGTCCGAATAATATAAATACTGTAAATATCACCCCATCTCAGAAATATAGACAAATATTTCTATTTCAATTTGTTTATATCTTGGAGTTCATATACCCCCAGTGATTGTAATAAAGGGTTCGGTTCGAAATTCCTAGCACTTGAAGAAGGCCCGGAGCTTACAGCTGCCGAAACGTCGAACAAATAGCAACAAAGATGAGGAAAATAGTCCGAATAATATAAATACTGTAAATATCACCCCATCTCAGAAATATAGACAAATATTTCTATTTCAATTTGTTTATATCTTGGAGTTCATATACCCCAGTGATTGTAATAAAGGGTTCGGTTCGAAATTCCTAGCACTTGAAGAGGCCGGAGCTTACAGCTGCCGAAACGTCGAACAAATAGCAACAAAGATGAGGAAAATAGTCCGAATAATATAAATATGTAAATATCACCCCATCTGAAATATAGACAAATATTTCTATTTCAATTGTTTATATCTTGGAGTTCATATACCCCAGTGATTGTAATAGAAGGTTCGGTTCAGAAATTCCCTAGCACTTGAAGAAGGCGGAGCTTACAGCTGCCGAAACGTCGAACAAATAGCAACAAAGATGAGAAAATAGTCCGAATAATATAAATACTGTAAATATCACCCCACTCAGAAATATGGACAATATTTCTATTTCAATTGTTTTATATATCTTGGAGTTCATATACCCCAGTGATTGTAATAAAGGGTTCGGTTTAATTCCCTAGCACTTGAAGAAGAAGGCCGGAGCTTACAGCTGCCGAAGCATCAGGCAATAGCAACAAAGATGAGGAAAATAGTCCGAATAATATAAATACTGTAAATATCACCCCATCTCAAGTATAGACAGTATTTCCTGGTACAATTCTTTATTATCTTGGAGTTCATATACCCCCAGTGATTGTAATAAAGGGTTCGGTTCGAAATTCCTAGCACTTGAAGAAGGCCGGAGCTTACAGCTGCCGAAACGTCGAACAAATAGCAACAAAGATGAGGAAAATAGTCCGAATAATATAAATACTGTAAATATCACCCCATCTCACAGAAATATAGACAAATATTTCTATTTCAATTTGTTTATATCTTGGAGTTCATATACCCCCAGTGATTGTAATAAAGGTTCGGTTCGAAATTCCTAGCACTTGAAGAAGGCCGGAGCTTACAGCTGCAGAAAACGTCGAACAAATAGCAACAAAGATGAGGAAAGTAGTCAGAATATGTAAATACTGTAAATATCACCCCATCTCAGAAATATAGACAAATATTTCTATTTCGTTGTTTATATCTTGGAGTTCATATACCCCAGTGATTGTAATAAAGGGTTCGGTTCGAAATTCCTAGCACTTGAAGAGGCCGGAGCTTACAGCTGCCGAAACGTCGAACAAATAGCAGCAAAGATGAAGAAAAATAGTCCGAATAATATAAATACTGTAAATATCACCCCATCTCAGAAATAAGACAAATATTTCTATTTCAATTTGTTTATATCTTGAGGTTATACCCTTTACAGTGATTGTAATAAAGGGTTCGGTTCGAAATTCCTAGCACTTGAAGAAGGCGGAGCTTACATTTGAAACGTCGAACAAATAGCAACAAAGATGAGGAAAATAGTCCGAATAATATAAATACTGTAAATATCACCCCATCTCAAAAATATAGACAAATATTTCTATTTCAGATTTGTTTATATCTTGGAGTTCATATACCCCAGTGATTGTAATAAAGGGTTCGGTTCGAAATTCCATTTTTTTGTAGAACTGGATCGGAAATTATAGCTTCGTGGATCATTGTAGAAGTGACTGGTAATGTTCTTACAGTAGATGCAAATACTGAAGTGATTTCTAGCTCCAGAGATACTGACAGAGTTCTCTGGTATTATATTTTGTATTGTCACGACCCTAGATAGTGTTCAGCATGACTAATTTTATCACTTCTGTTATACTGTATAGTAAAGTTATACTCCAATATTGTAGTCGCCCAATTTGCAGATGGTTTGCTCTATACACGGGAATAACTTTTTTGAACACTGATGGGGAGCCCCTTTTTTTACACAATAAATCGACTCGTCTAAGGTGTACAAATAATCCTGCCTATATAGAGAACGGGAGTGATTGTCGCAGCGTTTTCTCGTTTTGTCGCATGCTTGTAAATAGCTATAGAAGTAGTCGAAAGCTCATGGAACGATATAAAAAAAACATTAAAGACAATTTTTGTATTCTTTATCTCTAACAAAACGGGAAAATATTAGGCTGCAAAAAGACTGTATAGAAGTTAGTAAAATCTACCTTGTCGGCCGCATTCAATGAAAGATATTTGAAAGAAATGTTGCTGCTCAAGTATACATTAATTCATATATATATATATATATATATATATATATATATATATATATATATATATATATTGTAATTTTGTTATTACAATGGTTTATAAAAGCATACTATCACTACACAAAAATTTTCATGTTTCAGAACAAAACTCTCCCTCTTCAGGTGATATGTTAAAATAAATGGTGAAAACGATTTGTTTATGAAAATATAAGATGAATTTTTGGTTATTTAGAAAATTAGGGAGTAGTCAGTCAGTTCAGTGCCATACGTGATACACGCTTGGGCGATCATGTCTCTTTGGAGAAATGACTGACTGGGCAGAAGATTATCCCGCAGTAGATTGCCATTGCTTTCTGCGGTAGACTGATTGCCAACCAAGGCTATAGAACCCAATCTGCCCTGTTATTTAACCCATAACTGGAAGGAAGAGACGGATTAATACCTTTCCCAAGGGTATTTGCGCGTAAGTTTGCGACTACATCTCTCACTGTCAGCTCTCTGCCTTCGGGCAGAGGGCGCTCTCTGCTTCCGAGCAGAAAGCAGTAACCCAGTCGTGGTTCCGCCGAAGGGTAGAAGCACGACTGGGGAAAAATAGACAGGTATTTTTTGGCCGGGCCATATAGCCCGAAATCCCACTCATAACTGACCATGTGTTACATGTTGCCCTTAGTGGAAGGGACAGCTAAATATAGTGATTGTCAAGGAGTTCAGTTGAGTAGTTGTACCGCCGCTTAGTTGGTCAGTAAGAATATAGACTCATTACCCGGACTTCTTATCTAAAAGATTGTATATAGTGATTCCTACTAACAGTATTCCTGAATCTACTAAACCGTATTTCAGGTTGTATAGATTTTGTTCAATATACTTACATTTTATCTCACCATATCTGTTTTTGTTATTATTATTTTGGGTGCTTTCTAAATAAGAATCCACAACAAACACAAAAATACAGAGTAGAGCCTTGTTGTCAGTTAGCAGAGTAAAATGGCGTCTATACAGCAGTTTATGAATCTTCTAGTGGCAGAGACTATTGCTAAGACTTTCTTTTCAATTTGGTTACAGTTGCCTTCTGTAGATCAGTGATCTAGATGCATGAGCAATTGCTTTTTGCTCGCCACCAGGAAAAATATGAGAAATGACAGCTCCAGCACCATCACGTCTATTGAACAGGTGAAGAGGCTCATCCCTTGTTCCCTGTTAGGATGTGGTTTGCGGCTTTCTCTTTTCCAATCTTTTTTACGCTTTTCCGTTTTCTTTTCAATTGGACTAGATAGGTTGAATTATTGCCCGGTTCACACTCCACCCTCGTCTATTGAACAGGTGAAGAGGCTCATCCCTTGTTCCCTGTTTAGGATCTGGTTTCCAGCTTTCTCTTTTCCAATCTTTTTATTTTTTTATTTTCAGTTGGAGGAGATAGACTAAACTATTGCTCGGTTCACACACCACCCACGTCTATTGAACAGGTGAAGAGGCTCATCCCTTGTTCCCTGTTAGGATGTGGTTTGCGGCTTTCTCTTTTCCAATCTTTTTCACTCTTTTCTGTTTTTTTTTTTCAATTGGAGTAGATAGGTTGAATTATCGCCCGGTTCACACTCCACCCACGTCTATTGAACAGGTGAAGAGGCTCATCCCTTGTTCCCTGTTTAGGATCTGGTTTCCAGCTTTCTCTTTTCCAATCTTTTTTACTCTTTTTTTTCAATTGGAGTAGATAGGCTGAACTATCGCTCGGTTCACACTCCACCTACATCTATTTAACAGGTGAAGAGGCTCATCCCTTGTTCCCTGTTAGGATGTGGTTTGCGGCTTTCTCTTTTCCAATCTTTTCACTCCTTTTTCTTTTTCTTTTTTTCAAATGGAGTAGATAGTCTAAACTATCACCCGGTTCATGCTCCACCTACGTCTATTGAACTGGTGAAGAGGCTCATCCCTTTTTCCCTGTTTAGGATGTGGTTTCCGGTTTTCTCTTTTCCAATCTTTTCACTCTTACGTAGCCCCCTGCACATCAGTGGCGTTACCGCCTTGCTCGGGGTGATATGATTAAAAAAAATATATATAATCGCAAAAAGCGTGTTTTCTGTTTGTTATTTTCTTGATTATTTTACGCATGCGTACTGCATCTGTGCCCTTTAGTTTTTCGATCTTAGAGCATTTGCTATTCATCCGCGGATAGTGTAACGGTTATGGGCGCTGAAGGTGTCACTCAATGCACTATTCTAGGTCCTTCGCTTTTCATGATCTTTATTAACGATGTAATCAGTTCCCAAGTAGGCAAATACGCTGACGACACCACCGTTTACTCTCCCCTCGATCATAAATCTGCTGAGGCTAACAAAGCGAACCTCACTGCCGAGCTTGAAAAAGACCTCCAATCTGTAGTGGAATCGGGTAAGAAATGGCTCGTAAATTTTAATGCTTCCAAAACGAAGCTGTAATATGTTAATCATCATAGAAAATCTCCCCCACCACCACCACCATTAGCATGGATCAGGCTAGCCTCTATGAGAGCAAAACACTGAGCCTCCTTGACCTAACTCTCCCGGCAGACCTCAAGTGGGATGACTATATCGAATCCATAGCTAAATTAACTGCTAAAAAGGTCGGTTCACTGTGCATGGTCAGGAAGTTTTTTCCCGTCTGAATCCATCTTGCACATGTATAATTTTACCATCCGCCCGTGCATTGAATACTGCTGCTATATCTGGTCGGATGCCCCTGCTATCCACCTCGGGATTCTTGACAAAATCCAACGAAGAATCTGTAATGTGAAACGATCCCGACTTGACAGCTCGGCTGCAGTCGCTCTCTCACCGGCGTGATGTGGCTTCCCTGTGTCTCTTCTACAAATACTTTCACGGCTTCTGCTCCAATGAACTTAACTCACTGGTGCCCCTATGTATAAATTTACTCGAGCTACTAGACTAACAACTAGGTCCCACCCTTTTACAGTGAAACCGATAAAATGCAAATGGATTCAGACGGGAAAAACTTCCTGACCCTGCACAGTGAACCGACCTTTTTAGCAGTTAATTTAACTATGGATTCGATATAGTCATCCCACTTGAGGTCTGCCGGGAGAGTTAAGTCAAGGAGGCTCAGTGTTTTGCTCTCATAGAGGCTAGCCTGATCCATGCTAATGGTGGTGGTGGTGGGGGAGATTTTCTATGATGATTAACATATTACAGCTTCGTTTTGGAAGCATTAAAATTTACGAGCCATTTCTTACCCGATTCCACTACAGATTGGAGGTCTTTTTCAAGCTCGGCAGTGAGGTTCGCTTTGTTAGCCTCAGCAGATTTATGATAGAGGGGAGAGTAAACGGTGGTGTCGTCAGCGTATTTGCCTACTTGGGAACTGATTACATCGTTAATAAAGATCATGAAAAGCGAAGGACCTAGAATAGTGCATTGAGTGACACCTTCAGCGCCCATAACCGTTACACTATCCGCGGATGAATAGCAAATGCTCTAAGATAGAAAAACTAAAGGGCACAGATGCAGTACGCATGCGTAAAATAATCAAGAAAATAGCAAACAAAAAACACGCTTTTTGCGATTATATATATATTTTTTAATCATATCACCCCGAGCAAGGCGGTAACGCCACTGATATGCAGGTGGCTACGTAAGAGTGAAAAGATTGGAAAAGAGAAAACCTGGAAACACATCCCTAAACAGGGAAAAAGGGATGAGCCTCTTCACCTGTTCAATAGACGTGGGTAGAGTGAGAATCGGGCGATAATTCAGCCTATCTAGTCCAATTGAAAAAAAAAAAAAAACAGAAAAGAGTAAAAAAGATTGGAAAAGAGAAAGCCGGAAACCACATCCTAAACAGGGAACAAGGGATGAGCCTCTTCACCTGTTCAATAGACGTGGGTGGAGTGTGAACTGCGTATGTTGTTATCGTTTTTTACACACACACACACACACACACACACACACACACACACACACACACACACACACACACACACACACACACGAAGTATTTCCCTTATAATAAACTTAATATTATTTTCCCATTTCATATCATATCACAATATTTTCTCTTTTGTTTTAATATTTTCTTTTGTGCAATCTCATTGATTTGTTCACAGAGAAATAATTTTAATTCCATTACCTGTTATATTTTCAAACTAACACCAGCGTTTCTAAGTGGTAAAAGTGCTATGGTAACAATCTTTCTTTAACCTATTTTGGTTGACCTGGTGATGTTTTCACTGAACGGAACATTAAAAGCATAATTTCAAAAATCAACATTCAACTGTTTTTGACAGATTCCATCTTACATCAGTCAGTCAGTTAAGTTCCATACGTGATACACGTTTGGGCGATCATGTCTCGAAAGAGACATGACTGACTGGGCAGAAGGTTATTCCGCAGTAGGTTGCCATTACTTTCTGCGGTTGCCAACCAAAGCTATAGAACCAAATCTGTCCTGTTATTTAGCCCATAACTGGAGGGAAGAGACAGATTAACATCTTTCCCAAGAGTAATTGTGCGTAAGTGAATGCAAGGAATACTACTGGAATTCGAACTTACATACTTTGATGTAATAATTTATTTTGCCCATATTACACACACACACACACACACACACACACACACACACACACACACACACACACACACAACAACAACAACAACAACAACAACAGGAAGAATTTTAAAAAAGAACAAACAAATCCGAAAATGGATTTAAGACATTGGAACTTTTATTCTCTACGTCAAGCTGGAGAGATGACGTGGCATTCCGCAGTATAATTCTCCAACACAACAACACGCATCACCCATGACAGCCAGGCAGGGCTTTCTCTCTCTTTGGGCTAGTCTGCCGCGTCAAAGCTAGTCCCGCGTCAAAGTTAGTCTCGCGTCAAAGCTAGTCTTCCGACTCACTTAAAATGAAGGTATATTTATATTAAAGTAAACTGATCCGTTCCAACCACCGTTCTAACAATAGTCATAAGACCTTTGAATCTGATACATGTAACATAAACTTGGTGAGATTTGGTACTAGAATCATATTTATTTGTTGTCTAAATAAAACTCTTGTCTTTTTGACCTTGCTGTCAACTAAATCAACCACATATGTATACATATGCGCATACATACACACACCTATGTTTAGCCATGGACACGCACACACACACATACACACACACAATAGATTAATGTAGCTATCGATGTTTTAACAATTTAACAATTTTTTAAAACATCGATAGCTATATTAATCTAGTGTGTGTGTGTGTGTGTGTGTGCATAGTGCCACAAAATTATTTTTTTCCTTTTTGAAAGCAAAAAAAAAAATTCTTAGAATTTCTTACTCTTGAGCATGCAACACACAACTGGACATGCGTAAATATATCTTCCTGGAGCTAGATTATAACTTTTTGAAATATTTAGACTAGTGACTTGTTCATAGTTCTCGTAAACGCAGGGCAAACTGGAAACTGGATTTCGTATATAAAAACTGAGTAGTGAGAGGCTTAGCTGTAAAAGTCTGAACTGGTGGAACTAAGGAATATTGCTCATCTGAACATTTGCCATAGAAATAGCGATAGAGAAACGAGAGGTTTAGCTGTAAAAGCCTGAACTGGTGGAAATAAGGAATATTGCTCATCTGAACATTTGCCATAGAAATAGCGATAGAGTAGCGAGAGGCTTAGCTGTAAAGGTCTGAACTGGTGGAACTAAGGAATATTGCTCATCTGAACATTTGCCATAGAAATAGCAATAGATCAGCGAGAGGCTTAGATGTAAATGTCTGAACTGGTGGAACTAAGGAATATTGCTCATCTGAATATTTGCTGTAGAAATAGCAATAGAATTGCTTGTGAAGTTACGTTTCATCTGTTGGAAAGCGGTCTCAAAGTTGAAAATAATTCTTCATCCCCCAGGCCACGTAGTTGTTTTGAACTCTGGACTAGAAGGTAGAATTTGTAAGGCATATTATGATAATACATGTTAAGATTTCTATGCCACATTTCTCAGATTCTAAAGTTCCGTATTTGCTTGATTTTCGAATCTTCAATGCATAGTCCATATCTTGGACATTCCTAATGCTAACAGCCGTACATTCTGTTTTCTTACATTGGATTTCTTTTGATCAAATCACATTGAATGTCCGGTTCACGTACGGTCAACAAAGTTAAGCAATGTCAAGCCTTGTCAGTATCTAGAAGAATCACTATAAAATTCAGTTTGATTTAAGCTTGTATGTGCAGAAGGTGTAATGGATAACGGTTCGGAAAACCGAGTTTCAATTTCAGTCGAGTTTGTTATATTTACTTTCATGCAAACACCTTTGGGAAAGGCATGAAACGATCATCGAAGTTAAGTAACGTAGATAAGTAACTATTTGGGAATAACAGACTTCAAAGTTCGGATGTGCGGGTGGTGTAATGGATCATGGCTCGGAATTGTTCATCAGAGAACCGAGTCGAAATAGTGATTCCTGCACAATCACCGAAGTTAAGCAACGACGCGTCTCGTCGGTACTTAAATGGGTAACCGCTTGGGAATACCAGGTGCTGTTAGCTTGGATGTGCAGCTGATACAATGGATAATGGTTCGGAATTGTTAATCAGAGAGCCGATTTGAAACACCCTATAGAATCACCGGAGTTAAGCAATGTCGAGCCTGTCTTAAATGGGTAACTGATTGGGAATAACATGTGCTGTTAGCTTGCATGTGCGGGTGGTGTAATGGATGATGACTCGGAAGTGTTAATCGAAGAGCCGGGTTTCAGTTCCAGTTCGGTACATTTAAAATCATTTACGCACAAAAACTACTCAGAAAGATATAAATCCATCTATTCTATACCAGCTATTGGGTAATTAGTAAAACTTCTATAACTAAAACTATTACCTGCATTAAATCGCAGAAAAAACAGTATAGTATGAATAAAAAAGACCCCAAACTTAATAAAAACGAACTTTTTCCATCAAAATGTTTATATCATTACTAGCAGTATAACCCGGCGTTGCTCGGGTGTAATGAAAGCTTTAGAACTAATCCATGGCCCTGGAACTCAGACTCTTTGGACGTTGGCACGAAAGACTAAAAAGCAATAGTTGTTTCCAGTTAAAGCGAAACCGTAGAGTGAAAGAAAAAGGAATGATGTAAGTAAAATTTTCATTTCCTGGTATCGATATCAAATAAGTTTTTTCGTCGTAAATTGAATATTCAAGGCTAAATAAATCCTCTGATTAAATGGTATCATGGCTGAGACTAAGAACTACAATTATACCTACTTAGAGCCAAACCCGAAGCAAAACTAAAATAAAAGGGCTGAAAAAGATACAGACATACAGGCAGATAAACAGACACACACACAAACATTTTGCCTTATATATATATATATATATATATTATCGATTTTCTGCACTATTGTAAGAACTGCAACCTTGAAACTTCTGAATATCGCTTCTTATGTCTTTGTCTATGAGTGTATCAAATTTGATTAAAATCGGACCACTCATTTTATAACCCGATTTTTTCGATTATCGATTTTCGATATTTATCGGGGGTAACTCGACACAAAATCTAGCTAAGACCACTCGCAGACGATTATAGTACAACTGTGTAAATTTTCAAGAAAATCGGTTCAGCCGTTTCGGAGTCTATAGGTAACGAACACACAGACACACAGACACACACACACACACACACACACACACACAGAGACAAAGTTCCATTTATAAATAAGTCTAGCTTAAGAGGAAAGATCAAAGTGGTTAAAAATCATTTTTCAAAATTTTTGAATACCTTCTAACACGTTCAAAATATTGGTAAAATATCTTAGTTTTATTTTCGTTAGTGGGTAACCAAATCTTTAGGCGAGTTTACAATGAAATCTTTAGGCGAGTTTACAATGAAAAACGTAATACACAGTCTTTTCTGCTGACAAACACATTAATTTGGAAATTCTTGCAAAAATCAAATATTTGTCGGATTTTAATGAAACTTTCAGGACTTATTTACAAATGAAATAAATTATTTTTAAAATTATTATTTTAAAAAATCTTCATAAAAATATTTTTTTTTACATCTGTTACCACCCCCACCCACGTAAATCCATGAAATTAAAAAAAAATTGTTGCGATAAATGGTTTTATTAGTTAAACACTGGACTCATTGGGGAATGTAAATCATATTGTTTTTTAAAATTTTGCCTCTATTTCCGAAAATCTGCTCCGAAAAGTAAAATAAGAAATAACATATAACTATGACATTATTTAATTTGATAAGCTTTTAATTGCTTGAATAAATCATAAAAGTTAACGACATTATAGTTTGAAGAAACATTTTTTTCGATTAACAATGAAATTTTAAAAGAAATGTTTTCATTTTTTATTTTAATAATTTATAAAATTTCAATAATATTTTTTAAACACTTTTAAGATTTGTTGGAGTTAATTTAAAAACTTATTAATCGAAGAGTATATTTAGTAATGGAAAATTAAAAAGTTTAATACAAATCATTATGCCTCCCTATTTATAAAATTAAAAAAAAAATTTTTTTTGTACAGTTAAAGTTATTTTTTTGTATGGTAATTTCTATGTGTAAAAAGGTCATCTTAGTCAGAGTTTCCTCCCCTTACCCATAAAGAAATTTGTACAATTATGTCAATTGTGATCGCCATACCCTTATCTTATCGCTAATCTGACAACCTGTCAACACATTACGGCGGACAGGTCAAAAAGTTCAACTCTGTGATTAAAAATAGTTTTATTCTAAAGTTCATGCTATAAATAAATAATACTTATGGAAATCAGGTCATTTTAACATTAAATGTGGTAATTTTCTAAAAATAATGTGTCACAAATGTATATTTTATTTTTGCAAGATTTTTAAACCCGAGAATTAACGATTGTTTATAAGTGTGTCGATCGCTTACAAATGAACGAAAAATTGAACGATTAAAAAAAAAATGAGAAATTTTAGTTTCCTTTTAATATAATTTTTGTTTAAATTTTTCTGTTTTATACACCATAGTATTTTTCTTACTGGAAATAGTAAATTTAATCATTTAGCTTTTAATTAAAAGTAAAATAAAAGTTTCAAGAAAATTTTTTATTTTTAAAAATTCAATTTAATATTTAGATATCGAAAATGAATGAAGGAACCTAAAAAAAACATTATTATTTTAAAAAAATAATAAAATTGAGTACAAAATATTTAAATTTTGACATTAAATAATTCATAGAGGTGTTGACATGCCGTTAAACAAAAACAACCAAAGGCATGAATCCACCTCTTTACCTTGTCGCAATGGGTTAATTAGTAGGACGTATATCGGTAAATCATTGCTGTTCTAAAAGTTCCTTACAATCTAAAAGTATTTTCTGGTTTTAAATAGTTGCACTGGGTTGATAAGCCGTAATAAACAAATTAATTAATCAATCAGCATCATAAAAGGTTATATTTATGTATGGACACGCTAAAAATAATTCTAATATAAATTAGTGGTAATGGTGTTTTCGCTTTATGCTATTTCGGTAAACAGGGGAACTATACTAATGTAGGTCTTTTTCGTAAAAGTTAAGTGGCGTAAAGCGAGATTTCGAATAAATAACCCCCCTCTCCCAGAAAAAAAACCTTTGTTGGTATTTCGTCTTTGAGTCCGCATTGGTTATTCTTAGAAATGGTAAAATCTGTAATGTTCTAAAAGCGCTTGGATTTTATATTAGTAACAAATAGTTATTGTTAGCTATTTTTTGTAGGAATTTGTAAGTGGTTTAATGTTAAACAAAATCACCTTTCAAATTTTTGGTGGTAGGGTGAAATGGCGCCTGAGACTAGAAAGAAAATGAAGACATGAGTTGAAAAGAAAAAAATTCAGCAAATTTACTCTAGTTACTCATGTGCCAGACGACTAAATTTACTCTCATAATTACAATCAGACGTGTGTCCATTAACCTTATCGCAGACATTTCGTCTCGACGCAGTGTCAGATAATGGTAAACGGACTCATCTCTTCCAGCTTTGAAAAAGAAAATACACCTGAAACTAAATTAGAAAAGAAGAAATTATCTTTAGATCTATAGCGTTGCCCAGAAAATAATGGCCACGTTCAAACGCCAAAATTTTAGTTCTTAGTAACAATATTAACACTTATTGTTTCCAGAGACTTTATTAGTTGAAAATACTAAACATTACTGTAAAATAAAACGCGTATTTTTCTTTCGGGTAAAATAGCAGGAGAGCCTAGTTTTGTTTATTTTATTTTGTTTTACGGCATATCGACCTCGATAGGTTATTTAATGCCAACAAGATAGGTTCGTATGAGTAGAATATGTATTCATTCGAAGAAATATGTTTGTAGATCAATTTTCATTGACGTACAGAGTGCGATAGGCAAACTGTCGCCATTTTGATTTTTAATTTCGTGCATGCGTGTTGCTTTTTTTGTCAGTTAAACAGTATAGTAAGGTCAGTTGGGCACCGTTTGTGAGAAAAAAAAAGTACCATGACACAATTCACTCCACGAGGAATTTGGAAACGGCATGCCGTACTGCTTGGTAATCGCGCCTGAAGTTATAATACGAATGTTTGGGTATTAAGTTGAGGACAGTGTAGAGGATTCGGAAAGAATTGGATGAGTCTTATGGTGATTAGGAAAGTATTCGAAGTGATCACTAGTGATGGAAACATTATGCCACCATTCATCTTCCCACAGGGCCTCTGTTTCAATACGGAAGCCTACATCAAGTGCCTTGAGGAGGTAATGTCACCCTGGTCAAGAGAGTGGCTGCTGGAAGATCCTGTACCTGGCAACAGGACTCTGTGTCATGCCACACAAACAGGAGAACTCAGTCATGGACGTCAGACAATATCTGCGACCACAGCACCCCTTACATCTAACCACTTAACGCCCCAGACTGCAAGCCCCTTGATTATTATGAGTGGGGTGCAGTTGAGCAAGAGACCAACAAAACTCGTTGTAGCACCAAAGATGAACTGAAGGCAAGGATTATGGCAGCATTCACCAACTTAAACAAGGAAACCGTCTAGAAGACCTGCACTAGATTCCGAAGTCACCTGGAGAACGTGGTTAAAGCCAATGGTGATTTTACTGAATAATTTTACTCTTTTGTACTTCAAGATATTTTTGTGTAATTTTAGTAAAGATATCTGTTTAAATACTATTTTCACTCTTGCATAATTTAGATAAAAATTTATTCATCTCACCGTGTATTTTTGTAAAGAGTGTTTTTTGTCGATAATCAAATGTATTACTGGTATTATTTTTCTCGAAAATATATTGCTAGTATTTTTAATATAAAAATCTATTTTTATACTTTTATATTTTTTATTCGAGTGTGAGAGCTAACTATTTGCCCATAGCTGGGACCCTAACAGGTGCTACCACTCCGGGTCGGGGAGGACCTGAGAACAACAGCAATTAAGAGGTGGTTTCATGCTCCTCACAACTACCCAATCACAGGCCATGCTACTGGATGCAGTTTACCATCATATCCAGGTTCCAGTGGTCTTGAGATACCTTGACATCAGCCGGAACCTTAACAGGTGCTACCACCCGAATTCAGGGGGGACTTGGGAACAATAACGCATCCCTCAATAAGTCCCGGGCCTGACATATAGATGACACCACTAATAAAAAATCAATGTGATTTTTATGAAGTACTAACCTTCAAATGGCACGTCACCAGATTTAATCCCAATCGGATTATTAGTTTACAAATTACAGTTATTTAAGTGAAGCTACAATTGAAAATTTTCAGAAGAATGGAAAAATCTGAATTTCGTGTGTTGATTAAGCATTGCTTTCTGATAGGAAAAAATTACTGTTCAAGCAAAGCAACGGCTTGATAAGTGTTATTAGAACTCTGCTCCGTCGGAAACAACGGTTAAGAGGTGGTATGTTGACTTTAAACGTGGTCGTACAGACACAAATGATGCTGAAAGCTCAGATTGCCCAAAATCGGCAGTTGTCTCGGAAAACAACAACAACAACAACAACAACAACAACAACAACAAACTCGTTTCCACAAACTCGTTTTGGCCGATTGTAAACTGAAAAGTCGTGAGATAGCAGAAGAGTTGAACATATCAGAAAGCAGTGTATTCACCAATTTGCATGAGCATTTGTCATTGAAAAAGCTGTGTTCAAAGTGGGTGCCGCGTTTGTTCACAGTCGATCAAAAACAACAATGCGTCGAAGATTCAGAGCATTGTTTGCAACTGTTTCAACGCAACAAGAAGAGGTTTTTGCGTAAATATGTGACAATGGATGAAACATGGATTCATAATTTCACCCTGGGGTCAAATCGGCAGTCAGCTGAGTGGACAGCAACAGATAAATACCGTCCAAAGCGAACGAAAACACAAACATAAGCAAGGTTTCGGCCTCCGTATTTTGAGGTGTGCAAGGTATTTTGTTCATCGATTACCTCGAGAAAAGAAGAACCATCAATAGCGAAAATCATATAGCATTATTAGTAAGTTTGAAGGAAGAAATCATCAAAAAATGGCCACAAATGAAAAAAAAAGTGATATTTCACTAAGACAAAGTACAGTATCACAAGTCGATGGCAGCGATGACAAAACTATATGAATTGAACTTCGAATTGATTCCACATCCACCCTATTCTCCAGATCTGGACTCCAGCGACGACTGGCTGTTTGCAGACCCTAAACAATGTACAGGGAAAGATATTTGGTTCCAATGAAGAGGTGATATCAGAAACTGAGGCGTATTTTGAGGCCAAAGACAAATAAAAATATACATCGAATTGTAAGAGAAGCGTTGGAATCAGTGTATCAACCTAGAAGGAGACTATGTTGGTGAATAAAGTCGAACTTTGCCTAAAAGTTGTTGTTTTATTAATTAGGCTCGAGATTTATTGGGTGATGTGCTAGCAATTAAAAAACGGTTCCACGCTCCGCAAAGAAGTAAAAACAAATCTATTTAAACTTATTTATAAATGAAACTTTGTGTGTGTGTGTGAGTGCGTGTGTGTGTGTGTGTCCGTTACCTATAGACGCCGAAACGGCTGAACCGATTTCCTTGAAAATTTACACAGTTGTACTATAATCGTCTGCGAGTGGTCTTAGCTAGGTTTTGTGTCGAGGTACCTCCGATAAATATCGAAAATCGATAATCGAAAAAATCGGGTTATAGAAGGAGTGGTCCGATTTTAAACAAATTTTTTGATACACTCATAGACAAAGACATAAGAAATGATATTTTGAAATTTCAAGGTTGCAGTTCTTACAACAGTGCAGAAAATCGATAATATATATATATATATATATATATATATATATAAAAGGCAAGATGTTTGTGTGTGTGTCTGTTTATCTGCCTGTATGTTTGTATTTTTTCAGCCCTTTTATTTTAGTTGTTGCTTCGGGTTTGGCTCTAAGTAAGTATAATTGTAGTTCTTAGTCTCAGCCATGATACCATTTACTCAGAGGACTTATTTAGCCTTCAAAATTCAGTTTACGACGAAAAAAAAACTTATTTGATATCGATACCAGGAAATGAAAATTTGACTTACATCCATTCATTTTTCTTTCAGTCTATGGTTTCGCTTTAACTGGGAACAACTATTGCTTTTTAGTCTTTCGTGCCAACGTCCAAAGAGTCTGAGTTCCAGGACCATGGATTAGTTTTAAAGCTTTCATTACGCCGGGCTATACTGCTGGTAAATAAATAAATAAAACCCATCCTGATCAGAGGCCTTGCTGCTGGATGCAGTTTATCGTTATGCCCAGGACAAAGACAAAACTGTTGGGAACCAGTCTAGGAGACGGAATCTCTGAATTCAAACCTTGCGCATGCCAAAATAAGGAGGCCAAAGCATTACCTGCTGATGTTTGCCTGTTTGGTCGCTTTGGACAGCATTCACCTGCTGCTGTTCACTCAGGTGATTGCCGATTTGATTCCGGAGTGAAGTGGTGGATCCATGTTTCATGCAAAAGCTAGTCAGTGTTTCTCAACCTTTTTAAGCTATGGCACACTTAGGAACAAATGAAAATATCACGGCACACTTAGCAAAAGTTTCAAACGGTATACATTAAAATGTTATGAAATATAAAAGCAAAGTTAATACTCACCTACTAACCACTGGACTCTAGCTATCTCCCCTCCCCTGTATAATCTTCACTTTCTCTCCGCCCATGTATCTGTCATTGCACCTGCTTTCTCAGCTTTCTATTGTTCCTTTCTAATTAGCTTGTACTCCTCACTCTTTTCTAATTAATCTTTCTACATTTATGTAACCCCCTGCACATCAGTGGCGTTTCTGCCTTGCTCGGGGTGAAATGATTAAAAAAACAAAAAAAAAAACCCAAAAAAAACACAGATTCAAAAATGCATATTAATACGAACTTATTTTATTTCAATGTTTCTATTCAATTATGTGGGAGATTTAATAACAAAACTGATCAAAATATAAACAAAAAAGAAAAAAAGAAGCCAAATATAATTGGATCATCCATGTAGATTGTGTTCTTCGTGGTCAAACGTACGAGCGAATCTCAATCTTCCTCGGTCCATTGTTTGTGGTGCATCAGATCCTGTCTCAGCAATGTGACGATAAACAGCGGAAAAGGTTGGATGAGTCGGCCGTCTTCGGTATGGAAGCGCAATTTAATGCAGCCCTGTAGACTCGCATCCATTACCATTCGATCGTCCGTATGTAAAAGTCATATCTGCCTGCCTACGATATGAACATTTTTCCATTTTTAAACGTAACCTCTCAGTTAAATCGCTGCTACACACGTTGAACATTGTAGAAAGTCTATGGACCATTTTACGAGTTTTTATATTCCTTATTTCCAACAAAAGCAAAAAAAAAAAAAATGTTAGCGAAATTTGTATTGAAGAGGAATTGCTGTACAAAACCACAATTATATATCCCGGGTGTATTAAGGGTATTTTTAGAAACTTTGGAGACGGGTTCCTCATACCTAACAGACGACAAAAGTCGATATAAACCTATATTCACAAATCTTGAATTGTCGCCGGCCCCCTGTAGAATGTGTTCATCGTTGTCAAGCTGATCTCGGTCTTTCTCGATCCATAGTTTGTGGTGCCACGGATCCTGTCTCAGCAATGTGACGATAAACAGCGGAAAAGGTTGGATGAGTCGGCCGTCTTCGGTATGGAAGCGCAATTTAATGCAGCCCTGTAGACTCGCATCCATTACCATTCGATCGTCCGTATGTAAAAGTCATATCTGCCTGCCTACGATATGAACATTTTTCCATTTTTAAACGTAACCTCTCAGTTAAATCGCTGCTACACACGTTGAACATTGTAGAAAGTCTATGGACCATTTTACGAGTTTTTATATTCCTTATTTCCAACAAAAGCAAAAAAAAAAAAAAATGTTAGCGAAATTTGTATTGAAGAGGAATTGCTGTACAAAACCACAATTATATATCCCGGGTGTATTAAGGGTATTTTTAGAAACTTTGGAGACGGGTTCCTCATACCTAACAGACGACAAAAGTCGATATAAACCTATATTCACAAATCTTGAATTGTCGCCGGCCCCCTGTAGAATGTGTTCATCGTTGTCAAGCTGATCTCGGTCTTTCTCGATCCATAGTTTGTGGTGCCACGGATCCTGTCTCAGCAATGTGACGATAAACAGCGGAAAAGGTTGGATGAGTCGGCCGTCTTCGGTATGGAAGCGCAATTTAATGCAGCCCTGTAGACTCGCATCCATTACCATTCGATCGTCCGTATGTAAAAGTCATATCTGCCTGCCTACGATATGAACATTTTTCCATTTTTAAACGTAACCTCTCAGTTAAATCGCTGCTACACACGTTGAACATTGTAGAAAGTCTATGGACCATTTTACGAGTTTTTATATTCCTTATTTCCAACAAAACCAAAAAAAAAAAAATGTTAGCGAAATTTGTATTGAAGAGGAATTGCTGTACAAAACCACAATTATATATCCCGGGTGTATTAAGGGTATTTTTAGAAACTTTGGAGACGGGTTCCTCATACCTAACTGACGACAAAAGTCGATATAAACCTATATTCACAAATCTTGAATTGTCGCCGGCCCCCTGTAGAATGTGTTCATCGTTGTCAAGCTGATCTCGGTCTTTCTCGATCCATAGTTTGTGGTGCCACGGATCCTGTCTCAGCAATGTGACGATGAACAGCGGAAAAGGTTGGATGAGTCGGCCGTCTTCGGTATGGAAGCGCAATTTAATGCAGCCCTGTAGACTCGCATCCATTACCATTCGATCGTCCGTATGTAAAAGTCATATCTGCCTGCCTACGATATGAACATTTTTCCATTTTTAAACGTAACCTCTCAGTTAAATCGCTGCTACACACGTTGAACATTGTAGAAAGTCCATGGACCATTTTACGAGTTTTTATATTCCTTATTTCCAACAAAACCAAAAAAAAAAAAAAAATGTTAGCGAAATTTGTATTGAAGAGGAATTGCTGTACAAAACCACAATTATATATCCCGGGTGTATTAAGGGTATTTTTAGAAACTTTGGAGACGGGTTCCTCATACCTAACTGACGACAAAAGTCGATATAAACCTATATTCACAAATCTTGAATTGTCGCCGGCCCCCTGTAGAATGTGTTCATCGTTGTCAAGCTGATCTCGGTCTTTCTCGATCCATAGTTTGTTGTGCCACGGATCCTGTCTCAGCAATGTGACGATGAACAGCGGAAAAGGTTGGATGAATCGGCCGTCTTCGGTATGGAAGCGCAATTTAATGCAGCCCTGTAGACTCGCATCCATTACCATTCGATCGTCCGTATGTAAAATTCATATCTGCCTGCCTACGATATGAACATTTTTCCATTTTTAAACGTAACCTCTCAGTTAAATCGCTGCTACACATGTTGAACATTGTAGAAAGTCTATGGACCATTTTACGAGTTTTTATATTCCTTATTTCCAACAAAAGCAAAAAAAAAAAAAATGTTAGCGAAATTTGTATTGAAGAGGAATTGCTGTACAAAACCACAATTATATATCCCGGGTGTATTAAGGGTATTTTTAGAAACTTTGGAGACGGGTTCCTCATACCTAACTGACGACAAAAGTCGATATAAACCTATATTCACAAATCTTGAATTGTCGCCGGCCCCCTGTAATGTGTTCATCGTTGTCAAGCTGATCTCGGTCTTTCTCGATCCATAGGTTGTTGTGCCACGGATCCTGTCTCAGCAATGTGACGATGAACAGCGGAAAAGGTTGGATGAGTCGGCCGCCTTTGGTATGGAAGCGCAATTTAATGCAGCCCTGTAGACTCGCATCCATTACCATTCGATCGTCCGTATGTAAAAGTCATATCTGCCTGCCTACGATATGAACATTTTTCCATTTTTAAACGTAACCTCTCAGTTAAATCGCTGCTACACATGTTGAACATTGTAGAAAGTCTATGGACCATTTTACGAGTTTTTATATTCCTTATTTCCAACAAAACCAAAAAAAAAAAAAAATGTTAGCGAAATTTGTATTGAAGAGGAATTGCTGTACAAAACCACAATTATATATCCCGGGTGTATTAAGGGTATTTTTAGAAACTTTGGAGACGGGTTCCTCATACCTAACTGACGACAAAAGTCGATATAAACCTATATTCACAAATCTTGAATTGTCGCCGGCCCCCTGTAGAATGTGTTCATCGTTGTCAAGCTGATCTCGGTCTTTCTCGATCCATAGTTTGTTGTGCCACGGATCCTGTCTCAGCAATGTGACGATGAACAGCGGAAAAGGTTGGATGAGTCGGACGTCTTCGGTATGGAAGCGCAATTTAATGCAGCCCTGTAGACTCGCATCCATTACCATTCGATCGTCCGTATGTAAAAGTCATATCTGCCTGCCTACGATATGAACATTTTTCCATTTTTAAACGTAACCTCTCAGTTAAATCGCTGCTACACATGTTGAACATTGTAGAAAGTCTATGGACCATTTTACGAGTTTTTATATTCCTTATTTCCAACAAAACCAAAAAAAAAAAAAAAATGTTAGCGAAATTTGTATTGAAGAGGAATTGCTGTACAAAACCACAATTATATATCCCGGGTGTATTAAGGGTATTTTTAGAAACTTTGGAGACGGGTTCCTCATACCTAACTGACGACAAAAGTCGATATAAACCTATATTCACAAATCTTGAATTGTCGCCGGCCCCCTGTAGAATGTGTTCATCGTTGTCAAGCTGATCTCGGTCTTTCTCGATCCATAGTTTGTGGTGCCACGGATCCTGTCTCAGCAATGTGACGATGAACAGCGGAAAAGGTTGGATGAGTCGGCCGCCTTTGGTCTGGAAACGCAATCTGAATAGAACCCTGCAGCCTTGCGTCCATAACCATTCAATCGTTCGTATGTAAAAATCATATCTTCCTGCTCGCGATATGAATATCCTGCTCTTGTTAAACGAAACACTTCTCAGTTAACTCAATACTACACACGTTAAACTTTGACGATAGAAAAGCTACGAATGTACACGAATAACAAATGTAACCTAGTCTACATATCAAAAAAGTCCCATCTACCTTAAATTTTCTTTAAACTTAACTCAAAAACAAAAGATTGAAAGTATTTTAATACACTATATATATAATTCCAGGTGAAGAGAACTCAAGGTTTTACTATTTTGAGTGTCCCGGCATTTATTTTATTATGAACAGTGCTCAGTATAATGAGTATTATAGAGCTTAATATAATTATATAGTTATGAATTAATTGTACATTGAGACACGGAAATTTCTATGTTTCGAGATAGATTCTCATCATCAGGCAATGTTTGATGTTGGTTGTGCAGATGATTTATATTTAAATAACAAAAACCTCTGCTTTGCTGTGTATGTATGTGGGAAGGCATGAAATTAACATGTGTGTTTCTTTTGACTAATATTCAGTTTGGCATTTGACTCCAAAGAATACATACGAACCAACTTTTTCTCTTTTTTTCTTTTTTTTCCTCCCTCTTCCTATATATATATATATATATATATATATATATATATATATATATATATATATATATATATATATATATATATATATATATATATATATATATTATTATTATTATTAAATATAAGAGACAATGAAAGTCTATTATGTTTAATCATGAGCCGTTCTAAACGTCGTATTTTGGCTTTAATTTCAGTTGAAAATAAAGACAAGAATTCTCCAACATTTGGATAATTTTTATTAATTTGGTTCTAAGCTTTCGGCTCACATGAGCCATCTTCAGAGAGGTTATTTAGACGGTAATACAATAGCATCCACCATCATTTTATTTTTTTTGTTGAAAAGTGTATAAATAAATATATATAAAGGTATGTGATTGCGTGAGTGCATATATATATAAATTAATGAAAATCCCCACGGGGGATAACACATCACCTCAGCAACAGAAAAATCCTTTCAGAAACTGGAGAAAAATCAGTCTAATTTTTTTTTCTCCAGTTTCTGAAAGGATTTTTCTGTTGCTGAGGTGATGTGTTATCCCCCGTGGGGATTTTCATATCGAAATGGTCATTCAACATCATTGAATTAATCCTTTTTTAATTTATATTTGCTCTGGAATATTTTATTACATGGAGCTCTCTTCCTGTATCATTTTTTAATATTAAAATAAAATTTTTAATATTAATTAGGATCGGGTTTTTGGAATTTACCTTCCTGCTTTTTCCGCTTGGATTAAAGTATCTGAATTAAATATATATATATATATATATATATATATATATATATATATATATATATATATATATAACCGAGTGAATAAGGAACGAAGAAAAAAAAGAACTAACCTTACAATCATGCAAAGCTATTCATATTAAGATGCTTGAAGTGTTCTAACAAAAGACGGAAAGTGCGACACTGAGATCCGAAGGTGAATTGGCATGGCGAAAGAGGCATTCCAGAAGTTGAGTAAAATATGAAGAAACAGGACAATTTCACTAGAAACAAAGAGGAGAGTACTGGATTGCTTTGTGATGCCGGTTCTTCAATATGGCAGTGAATGTTGGACAATATCAACAAAGATGAAGGAAAAATTTGAAGCAGCTGAATGTGGTTCTGCAGAAGGATGCTGCGGATATCATGGATCGAGCATGTGAACAATGACGAAGTTTTGGAAAGGATGGAAACGAAAAGGAAATTACTACTGCGCATCAGAAAGAGACAACTAAAGTTCCTGGGATATGCAATGAGGAAGGAGGGCTTGGAGAATTTGATACTAACCGGACAGATATACGGAAAAAGAGACAGGGGAAAGCAGCGGATAACATAGTTGAAGGACCTAATCAGGTGAATGATGTAGCGAGGTGCAACAGGAGAAAGCGTGCTAAGAGCCACCAGTGATAGAGAGACGTGGAAAGCCATGATCGCCTACGTTCTGAAGGGTCAAGACACGTCTTACAATCATGGTAAAAAATACTACAAAAGCCAAAGCTAGGACCTCTTAGAGACGATAAACCTTTATAGTATTAACAACACTCTTACATCAAATTCTATCTATTACGCACCACAATAGTTGTACAAATAAACATTAAAGATAGGTCCAATATATACACCGATTGTTTATAAGAAATAATGTGGATATAAAATAGGGGGTCAATTCTATATTATAATCAATATATAAACTGATCCATCATTTTGTGGCCATATTAGTTTCTATATATTTATATTTTAGATTTATGGGCTTGAGCTAGTGGGTGACAGAATGAGAAAGCGTGCTAAGAGCTACCAGGAACAGAGATATGTAGAAAGCCATGATCGCCTACGTCCTGAAAGGACATGGTACATATAAGAAGAAGAAGAAGAAGAAGAAGAAGAAGAAGAAGAAGAAGAAGCAGACGACAACGTTATAAGCGCCAGCGGACATTGACACCTATAGCGTAAGACGAGTGTATAAATAAAGATTTACCTACGAATGTGAGAACGATTTGGCTGACTGGTGAAAATATGAGATATATGAAATGTTCATGAAATGTTTATGCGTTTGGCTCCAAAAATCCTGGCTTCATGCGACATCTTCAGCTCAATGTTGACGCCAGAGGGCGCCCGTGCTAAAGTGAGACGACATCTTGGCAGATGTTCTTACTGATCGTGTGCGGGCGATTCGACTTTCATTTTTAATCGTTGTGCTTATACTCATGTGAATATATATATATATATATATATATATATATATATATATATATATATATATATATGCATATAAACTGCTATATATGTATGTGTGTGTGTATGTGTGTGTGTTTGAGCGTGCGTACTAACGTAAACAGATACGTGCATAAATAAATATATATATACGTATGTGATTGCGTGAGTGCATATATATATGCACTCACGCAATCGCGCACACACACACACACAGACATATATATATATATATATATATATATATATATATATATATATATCCGAGTAAATAAAGAACGAAGAAAAAAGAGAACTAACCTTACAATCATGCTAAAAAATACTACAAAAGCCAAAGCTAGGACCTCTTAGAGACGATAAACCTTTATAGTATTAACAACACTCTTACATCAAATTCTACCTATTACGCACCACAATAGTTGTACAAATAAACATTAAAGATAGGTCCAATCCCATCCCTCCTCACCCTTTACACTTCCTTTCTATCCCCCTCTAATAAACCTCAAAAAATAAGGCCTAGCCATGAAGCCATAAACCTATAACCAACCTTCTAATGTTAAATCTGTCTACAAAATTCCCGACACTTTCATTAATCAATTATATTCCCTACCCACCCCACTTTCTTCAAAATTCTAACGGACAATTTACAAGATTTATTCCCTTATCACTAACCCATACCAACATCCCACACACAACTCATCAAATATAAGAAAAGAGGCTTTCCATTCCTTTTCACACCACCTGATGAAACATTGTAAGTTCAATGTCGAAACAAAATGTACATTTTGTAGTAGATAAAAAAAATTGTACACACACACACACACACACACACACACACACACACACACACACACACACACATATATATATATATATAGTACTGTGCAAAAGTATTAGGACAAGAACTATTTTATCATTTATGAGACATCAAAATAAAGTTAAAATCACCCCTGTTCTAACACTTTTGCACACTACCGGTGGTGTGCAAAAGTATGAGGACAGAGGTGATTTTCCTAATAACCTCACTGAAATTTTAATACAGGGTGAAAAGCCAAGTAAATTACACATACATACACCTTCGACTGTTTAATAAATAAATAGAGCGTATACTCAAATATGAGTATCCACTAAAAGTAAAGTGCTAAAAATCTGTCAAAAATGGTAAAGGAAGCCTGTAGATTTTGGTTCGAATCTTGTGGACTGACGCTTCACAATCGCAAACAAAGAGCTGTAGCAAATAACAGAAATTACGTCACTTGAGGACTTTCAACAGAAGCATCAGATAAAATGAATATTACAATTAACTTGAAGAGGAAATAATGACATAAGATGTTGACGTTCCACACCACTTCAAACAAAAGTTTCGGAAGGAAACCCTCTTCAATAGTGGAAGGAGTGATAGGAGCTTCTGACTTGAGAGACCTATTTTTCACAAAAAATTGTTTTTCAAGATTTCATGAATTACAATCGACAGCAGCATTGGCTACTCAGTCAACGATTGCCGAATATTTCCTTATTAGGAAACGGCTCATACACCCTTGTGCAAATTAATTGAAACACCGGCTTTAGTTTCCTTTTTTTTTTCCAATACAGTCTGTTTTACATCCACCGGAGTCACAGGCTATACTCGATTTGTATTTTTCCCTTAGAATAGGTAATCTTCGGTGGTGTGCAGTGGAGGATGTGCGTTGTAGTGCAGTGGATATCGACCCGGAACGACAAATCAGGGAGCCGAGTTCGAATTCTAACTGAATTCCTTGCATTCACTTACGCACAACTACCCTTGGGAAAGGTATTAATCCGTCTCTTCCTTCCAGTTTTGGGCTAAATAACAGGACAGATTCGGTTCTATAGCCTTGGATGGCAAGCAGTCTACTGCAGAAAGCAATGGCAACCTAATGTGGGATAATCTTCTGCTCAGTCAGTCATGTCTCTTTCGAGACATGATTGCTAAAAGTGTGTTTCACGTATGGCACTTAACTGACTGATGGGGTCAGTATGGGGTTGGACGGGACATCTGAATAACGAAGAGGTTTTGATAAAAATGGAAACGAAACGTGTACTAACAATCAGAAAGGGATAGTTGAAATATCTGGCACGCATAATGATGAAACAAGGCTTAGCAAATTTGACACTCACGTAACATATCGAACACAAGAGGAACAGAGAGAAATATCGAGTAACCTACCTAAAACGCATATGTAAACGGACTATCATGGACGCCATCCGTATAAGACAAATGAAGGTTGAGAGAACCTATGAATTAATAGTCAGGAATTATATTTGGGGCCAAACTGAATAATGATGTATTGGATTCAGTTAAATGCCATACGTGATACACGATTGGGATATGCTTGTCTCATAGCCAGAGGGGGAAGAAATGTATTATATTATTAAGTAGTAATTAATGGGGGATCAGTTAATTACTTCATTACAATAGAAAATCGATCGCCCACTTTATGCCCTCAATGGTCTCTCAAGTCAGAAGCTCCTATCACACGTTCCACTATTGAAGATAGCGTTAAAGAAATTGGCGAAGATAGAAAGATTCCACCAGATCTTAGCCAATGTGTTAAAGAAATTGGCGAAGATAGAAAGATTCCACTGGATATTAGCCAATGTGTTAAAGAAATTGGCGAAGATAGAAAGTTTCTGCCGGATCTTAGCCAATGTGTTAAAGAAATGGGCGAAGATAGAAAGATTCCGCCGGATATTAGCCAATGTGTTAAACAAATTGGCGAAGATAGAAAGATTCCACCGGGTTTTAGCCAATGTGTTAAAGAAATTGGCGAAGATAGAAAGATTCCACCGGATCTTAGCCAATGTGTTAAAGAAATTGGCGAAGATAGAAAGATTCCGCCGGATCTTAGCCAATGTGTTAAAGAAATTGGCGAAGATAGAAAGATTCCATCGGATCTTAGCCAATGTGTTAAAGAAATTGGCGAAGATAGAAAGATTCCACCGGATCTTAGCCAATGTGTTAAAGAAATTGGCGAAGATAGAAAGATTCCACCGGATCTTAGTGGGTGCGGCAAAGAAATTGGCGAAGATAGAAAGATTCCATCGGATCTTAGTGGATGTGTTAAAGAAATTGGCGAAGATAGAAAGATTCCGCCAAATCTTAGTGGATGTGGCAAAGAAATTGGCGAAGATAGAAAAATTCCATCGGATCTTAGTGGATGTGTTAAACAAATGGGCGAAGATAGAAAGATTCCGCCGGATCTTAGCCAATGTGTTAAAGAAATTGGGGAAGATAGAAAGATTCCATCGGATCTTAGCCAATGTGTTAAAGAAATTGGCGAAGATAGAAAGATTCCACCGGATCTTAGCCAATGTGTTAAAGAAATTGGCGAAGATAGAAAGATTCCGCCGGATCTTAGCCAATGTGTTAAAGAAATTGGCGAAGATAGAAAGATTCCATCGGATCTTAGTGGATGTGGCAAAGAAATTGGGGAAGATAGAAAGATTCCATCGGATCTTAGTGGATGTGGCAAAGAAATTGGGGAAGATAGAAAGATTCCACCGGATCTTAGTGGATGTGGCAAAGAAATTGGCGAAGATAGAAAGATTCCATCGGATCTTAGTGGATGTGTTAAACAAATTGGCGAAGATAGAAAGATTCCGCCGGATATTAGCCAATGTGTTAAAGAAATTGGCGAAGATAGAAAGATTCCATCGGATCTTAGCCAATGTGTTAAAGAAATTGGCGAAGATAGAAAGATTCCATCGGATCTTAGCCAATGTGTTAAAGAAATTGGCGAAGATAGAAAGATTCCACCGGATCTTAGCCAATGTGTTAAAGAAATTGGCGAAGATAGAAAGATTCCGCCGGATCTTAGCCAATGTGTTAAAGAAATTGGCGAAGATAGAAAGATTCCGCCGGATCTTAGCCAATGTGTTAAAGAAATTGGCGAAGATAGAAAGATTCCGCCGGATCTTAGCCAATGTGTTAAAGAAATTGGCGAAGATAGAAAGATTCCATCGGATCTTAGTGGATGTGGCAAAGAAATTGCCGAAGATAGAAAGATTCCACCGGATCTTAGCCAATGTGTTAAAGAAATTGGCGAAGATAGAAAGATTCCATCGGATCTTAGCCAATGTGTTAAAGAAATTGGCGAAGATAGAAAGATTCCATCGGATCTTAGCCAATGTGTTAAAGAAATGGGCGAAGATAGAAAGATTCCATCGGATCTTAGTGGATGTGGCAAAGAAATTGGCGAAGATAGAAAGATTCCACCGGATCTTAGTGGATGTGGCAAAGAAATTGGCGAAGATAGAAAGATTCCATCGGATCTTAGTGGATGTGTTAAACAAATTGGCGAAGATAGAAAGATTCCGCCGGATCTTAGCCAATGTGTTAAAGAAATTGGGGAAGATAGAAAGATTCCATCGGATCTTAGCCAATGTGTTAAAGAAATTGGCGAAGATAGAAAGATTCCATCGGATCTTAGCCAATGTGTTAAAGAAATTGGCGAAGATAGAAAGATTCCACCGGATCTTAGCCAATGTGTTAAAGAAATTGGCGAAGATAGAAAGATTCCGCCGGATCTTAGCCAATGTGTTAAAGAAATTGGCGAAGATAGAAAGATTCCGCCGGATCTTAGCCAATGTGTTAAAGAAACTGGCGAAGATAGAAAGATTCCATCGGATCCTAGCCAATGTGTTAAAGAAATTGGCGAAGATAGAAAGATTCCATCGGATCCTAGCCAATGTGTTAAAGAAATTGGCGAAGATAGAAAGATTCCACCGGATCTTAGTGGATGTGGCAAAGAAATTGGCGAAGATAGAAAGATTCCATCGGATCTTAGTGGATGTGTTAAACAAATGGGCGAAGATAGAAAGATTCCGCCGGATATTAGCCAATGTGTTAAAGAAATTGGGGAAGATAGAAAGATTCCATCGGATCTTAGCCAATGTGTTAAAGAAATTGGCGAAGATAGAAAGATTCCGCCGGATCTTAGTGGATGTGGCAAAGAAATTGGCGAAGATAGAAAGATTCCATCGGATCCTAGCCAATGTGTTAAAGAAATTGGCGAAGATTGAAAGATTCCATCGGATCCTAGCCAATGTGTTAAAGAAATTGGCGAAGATAGAAAGATTCCACCGGATCTTAGTGGATGTGGCAAAGAAATTGGCGAAGATAGAAAGATTCCACCGGATCTTAGTGGATGTGGCAAAGAAATTGGCGAAGATAGAAAGATTCCATCGGATCTTACTGGATGTGTTAAAGAAATTGGCGAAGATAGAAAGATTCCACCGGATCTTAGTGGATGTGGCAAAGAAATTGGCGAAGATAGAAAGATTCCATCGGATCTTAGTGGATGTGTTAAACAAATTGGCGAAGATAGAAAGATTCCGCCGGATATTAGCCAATGTGTTAAAGAAATTGGGGAAGATAGAAAGATTCCATCGGATCTTAGCCAATGTGTTAAAGAAATTGGCGACGATAGAAAGATTCCATCGGATCTTAGCCAATGTGTTAAAGAAATTGGCGAAGATAGAAAGATTCCACCGGATCTTAGTGGATGTGGCAAAGAAATTGGCGAAGATAGAAAGATTCCATCGGATCCTAGCCAATGTGTTAAAGAAATTGGCGAAGATAGAAAGATTCCATCGGATCTTAGCCAATGTGTTAAAGAAATTGGCGAAGATAGAAAGATTCCATCGGATCTTAGCCAATGTGTTAAAGAAATTGGCGAAGATAGAAAGATTCCACCGGATCTTAGCCAATGTGTTAAAGAAATTGGCGAAGATAGAAAGATTCCATCGGATCTTAGCCAATGTGTTAAAGAAATTGGCGAAGATAGAATGATTCCATCGGATCTTAGCCAATGTGTTAAAGAAATTGGCGAAGATAGAAAGATTCCACCGGATCTTAGTGGATGTGGCAAAGAAATTGGCGAAGATAGAAATATTCCACCGGATCTTAGTGGATGTGGCAAAGAAATTGGCGAAGATAGAAAGATTCCATCGGATCTTAGTGGATGTGTTAAAGAAATTGGCGAAGATAGAAAGATTCCACCGGATCTTAGTGGATGTGGCAAAGAAATTGGCGAAGATAGAAAGATTCCATCGGATCTTAGCCAATGTGTTAAAGAAATTGGCGAAGATAGAAAGATTCCGCCGGATCTTAGCCAATGTGTTAAAGAAATTGGCGAAGATAGAAAGATTCCATCGGATCTTAGCCAATGTGTTAAAGAAATTGGCGAAGATAGAAAGATTCCATCGGATCTTAGTGGATGTGGCAAAGAAATTGGCGAAGATAGAAAGATTCCATCGGATCCTAGCCAATGTGTTAAAGAAATTGGGGAAGATAGAAAGATTCCACCGGAACTTAGTGGATGTGGCAAAGAAATTGGCGAAGATAGAAAGATTCCGCCGGATCTTAGCCAATGTGTTAAAGAAATTGGCGAAGATAGAAAGATTCCATCGGATCTTAGCCAATGTGTTAAAGAAATAGGCGAAGATAGAAAGATTCCATCGGATCTTAGCCAATGTGTTAAAGAAATTGGGGAAGATAGAAAGATTCCATCGGATCTTAGCCAATGTGTTAAAGAAATTGGCGAAGATAGAAAGATTCCACCGGATCTTAGCCAATGTGTTAAAAAAATTGGCGAAGATAGAAAGATTCCATCGGATCTTAGCCAATGTGTTAAAGAAATTGGCGAAGATTGAAAGATTCCATCGGATCTTAGTGGATGTGGCAAAGAAATTGGGGAAGATAGAAAGATTCCATCGGATCTTAGCCAATGTGTTAAAGAAATTGGCGAAGATAGAAAGATTCCATCGGATCTTAGTGGATGTGTTAAACAAATTGGCGAAGATAGAAAGATTCCGCCGGATCTTAGCCAATGTGTTAAAGAAATTGGGGAAGATAGAAAGATTCCACCGGATCTTAGCCAATGTGTTAAAGAAATTGGCGAAGATAGAATGATTCCATCGGATCTTAGCCAATGTGTTAAAGAAATTGGCGAAGATAGAAAGATTCCACCGGATCTTAGCCAATGTGTTAAAGAAATTGGCGAAGATAGAAAGATTCCATCGGATCTTAGCCAATGTGTTAAAGAAATTGGCGAAGATAGAAAGATTCCATCGGATCTTAGTGGATGTGGCAAAGAAATTGGGGAAGATAGAAAGATTCCATCGGATCTTAGCCAATGTGTTAAAGAAATTGGCGAAGATAGAAAGATTCCATCGGATCTTAGTGGATGTGTTAAACAAATTGGCGAAGATAGAAAGATTCCGCCGGATCTTAGCCAATGTGTTAAAGAAATTGGGGAAGATAGAAAGATTCCATCGGATCTTAGCCAATGTGTTAAAGAAATTGGCGAAGATAGAAAGATTCCATCGGATCTTAGCCAATGTGTTAAAGAAATTGGCGAAGATAGAAAGATTCCACCGGATCTTAGTGGATGTGGCAAAGAAATTGGCGAAGATAGAAAGATTCCATCGGATCCTAGCCAATGTGTTAAAGAAATTGGCGAAGATAGAAAGATTCCATCGGATCTTAGCCAATGTTTTAAAGAAATTGGCGAAGATAGAAAGATTCCATCGGATCTTAGCCAATGTGTTAAAGAAATTGGCGAAGATAGAAAGATTCCACCGGATCTTAGTGGATGTGGCAAAGAAATAGGCGAAGATAGAAAGATTCCACCGGATCTTAGTGGATGTGGCAAAGAAATTGGCGAAGATAGAAAGATTCCATCGGATCTTAGTGGATGTGTTAAAGAAATTGGCGAAGATAGAAAGATTCCACCGGATCTTAGTGGATGTGGCAAAGAAATTGGCGAAGATAGAAAGATTCCATCGGATCTTAGCCAATGTGTTAAAGAAATTGGGGAAGATAGAAAGATTCCATCGGATCTTAGCCAATGTGTTAAAGAAATAGGCGAAGATAGAAAGATTCCATCGGATCTTAGCCAATGTGTTAAAGAAATTGGGGAAGATAGAAAGATTCCATCGGATCTTAGCCAATGTGTTAAAGAAATTGGCGAAGATAGAAAGATTCCACCGGATCTTAGCCAATGTGTTAAAGAAATTGGCGAAGATAGAAAGATTCCATCGGATCTTAGCCAATGTGTTAAAGAAATTGGCGAAGATAGAAAGATTCCATCGGATCTTAGTGGATGTGGCAAAGAAATTGGGGAAGATAGAAAGATTCCATCGGATCTTAGTGGATGTGGCAAAGAAATTGGCGAAGATAGAAAGATTCCATCGGATCTTAGTGGATGTGTTAAAGAAATTGGCGAAGATAGAAAGATTCCACCGGATCTTAGTGGATGTGGCAAAGAAATTGGCGAAGATAGAAAGATTCCATCGGATCTTAGTGGATGTGTTAAACAAATTGGCGAAGATAGAAAGATTCCGCCGGATCTTAGCCAATGTGTTAAAGAAATTGGGGAAGATAGAAAGATTCCATCGGATCTTAGCCAATGTGTTAAAGAAATTGGCGAAGATAGAAAGATTCCATCGGATCTTAGTGGATGTGGCAAAGAAATTGGCGAAGGTAGAAAGATTCCATCGGATCCTAGCCAATGTGTTAAAGAAATTGGGGAAGATAGAAAGATTCCACCGGAACTTAGTGGATGTGGCAAAGAAATTGGCGAAGATAGAAAGATTCCATCGGATCTTAGTGGATGTGGCAAAGAAATTGGCGAAGATAGAAAGATTCCACCGGATCTTAGTGGATGTGGCAAAGAAATTGGCGAAGATAGAAAGATTCCATCGGATCTTAGTGGATGTGTTAAAGAAATTGGCGAAGATAGAAAGATTCCGCCGGATCTTAGCCAATGTGTTAAAGAAATTGGGGAAGATAGAAAGATTCCATCGGATCTTAGCCAATGTGTTAAAGAAATTGGCGAAGATAGAAAGATTCCACCGGATCTTAGCCAATGTGTTAAAGAAATTGGCGAAGATAAAACGATTCCACCGGATCTTAGCCAATGTGTTAAAGAAATTTGCGAAGATAGAAAGATTCCGCCGGATCTTAGCCAATGTGTTAAAGAAATTGGCGAAGATAGAAAGATTCCATCGGATCTTAGCCAATGTGTTAAAGAAATTGGGGAAGATAGAAAGATTCCATCGGATCTTAGCCAATGTGTTAAAGAAATAGGCGAAGATAGAAAGATTCCATCGGATCTTAGACAATGTGTTAAAGAAATTGGGGAAGATAGAAAGATTCCATCGGATCTTAGCCAATGTGTTAAAGAAATTGGCGAAGATAGAAAGATTCCATCGGATCTTAGCCAATGTGTTAAAGAAATTGGCGAAGATTGAAAGATTCCATCGGATCTTAGTGGATGTGGCAAAGAAATTGGGGAAGATAGAAAGATTCCATCGGATCTTAGCCAATGTGTTAAAGAAATTGGCGAAGATAGAAAGATTCCATCGGATCTTAGTGGATGTGTTAAACAAATTGGCGAAGATAGAAAGATTCCGCCGGATCTTAGCCAATGTGTTAAAGAAATTGGGGAAGATAGAAAGATTCCACCGGATCTTAGCCAATGTGTTAAAGAAATTGGCGAAGATAGAATGATTCCATCGGATCTTAGCCAATGTGTTAAAGAAATTGGCGAAGATAGAAAGATTCCATCGGATCTTAGCCAATGTGTTAAAGAAATTGGCGAAGATAGAAAGATTCCACCGGATCTTAGCCAATGTGTTAAAGAAATTGGCGAAGATAGAAAGATTCCATCGGATCTTAGCCAATGTGTTAAAGAAATTGGGGAAGATAGAAAGATTCCATCGGATCTTAGCCAATGTGTTAAAGAAATTGGCGAAGATAGAATGATTCCATCGGATCTTAGCCAATGTGTTAAAGAAATTGGCGAAGATAGAAAGATTCCACCGGATCTTAGTGGATGTGGCAAAGAAATTGGCGAAGATAGAAAGATTCCACCGGATCTTAGTGGATGTGGCAAAGAAATTGGCGAAGATAGAAAGATTCCATCGGATCTTAGTGGATGTGTTAAAGAAATTGGCGAAGATAGAAAGATTCCACCGGATCTTAGTGGATGTGGCAAAGAAATTGGCGAAGATAGAAAGATTCCATCGGATCTTAGTGGATGTGTTAAACAAATTGGCGAAGATAGAAAGATTCCGCCGGATCTTAGCCAATGTGTTAAAGAAATTGGGGAAGATAGAAAGATTCCATCGGATCTTAGCCAATGTGTTAAAGAAATTGGCGAAGATAGAAAGATTCCATCGGATCTTAGTGGATGTGGCAAAGAAATTGGCGAAGGTAGAAAGATTCCATCGGATCCTAGCCAATGTGTTAAAGAAATTGGGGAAGATAGAAAGATTCCACCGGAACTTAGTGGATGTGGCAAAGAAATTGGCGAAGATAGAAAGATTCCATCGGATCTTAGTGGATGTGGCAAAGAAATTGGCGAAGATAGAAAGATTCCACCGGATCTTAGTGGATGTGGCAAAGAAATTGGCGAAGATAGAAAGATTCCATCGGATCTTAGTGGATGTGTTAAAGAAATTGGCGAAGATAGAAAGATTCCGCCGGATCTTAGCCAATGTGTTAAAGAAATTGGGGAAGATAGAAAGATTCCATCGGATCTTAGCCAATGTGTTAAAGAAATTGGCGAAGATAGAAAGATTCCACCGGATCTTAGCCAATGTGTTAAAGAAATTGGCGAAGATAAAATGATTCCACCGGATCTTAGCCAATGTGTTAAAGAAATTTGCGAAGATAGAAAGATTCCGCCGGATCTTAGCCAATGTGTTAAAGAAATTGGCGAAGATAGAAAGATTCCATCGGATCTTAGCCAATGTGTTAAAGAAATAGGCGAAGATAGAAAGATTCCATCGGATCTTAGCCAATGTGTTAAAGAAATTGGGGAAGATAGAAAGATTCCATCGGATCTTAGCCAATGTGTTAAAGAAATTGGCGAAGATAGAAAGATTCCACCGGATCTTAGCCAATGTGTTAAAAAAATTGGCGAAGATAGAAAGATTCCATCGGATCTTAGCCAATGTGTTAAAGAAATTGGCGAAGATTGAAAGATTCCATCGGATCTTAGTGGATGTGGCAAAGAAATTGGGGAAGATAGAAAGATTCCATCGGATCTTAGCCAATGTGTTAAAGAAATTGGCGAAGATAGAAAGATTCCATCGGATCTTAGTGGATGTGTTAAACAAATTGGCGAAGATAGAAAGATTCCGCCGGATCTTAGCCAATGTGTTAAAGAAATTGGGGAAGATAGAAAGATTCCACCGGATCTTAGCCAATGTGTTAAAGAAATTGGCGAAGATAGAATGATTCCATCGGATCTTAGCCAATGTGTTAAAGAAATTGGCGAAGATAGAAAGATTCCACCGGATCTTAGCCAATGTGTTAAAGAAATTGGCGAAGATAGAAAGATTCCATCGGATCTTAGCCAATGTGTTAAAGAAATTGGGGAAGATTGAAAGATTCCATCGGATCTTAGCCAATGTGTTAAAGAAATTGGCGAAGATAGAAAGATTCCACCGGATCTTAGTGGATGTGGCAAAGAAATTGGCGAAGATAGAAAGATTCCGCCGGATCTTAGCCAATGTGTTAAAGAAATTGGCGAAGATAGAAAGATTCCATCGGATCTTAGTGGATGTGTTAAAGAAATTGGCGAAGATAGAAAGATTCCATCGGATCCTAGCCAATGTGTTAAAGAAATTGGCGAAGATAGAAAGATTCCATCGGATCCTAGCCAATGTGTTAAAGAAATTGGCGAAGATAGAAAGATTCCACCGGATCTTAGTGGATGTGGCAAAGAAATTGGCGAAGATAGAAAGATTCCACCGGATCTTAGTGGATGTGGCAAAGAAATTGGCGAAGATAGAAAGATTCCATCGGATCGTAGCGGATGTGTTAAAGAAATTGGCGAAGATAGAAAGATTCCACCGGATCTTAGTGGATGTGGCAAAGAAATTGGCGAAGATAGAAAGATTCCACCGGATCTTAGTGGATGTGGCAAAGAAATTGGCGAAGATAGAAAGATTCCATCGGATCTTAGTGGATGTGTTAAAGAAATTGGCGAAGATAGAAAGATTCCACCGGATCTTAGTGGATGTGGCAAAGAAATTGGCGAAGATAGAAAGATTCCACCGGATCTTAGTGGATGTGTCAAAGAAATTGGCGAAGATAGAAAGATTCCATCGGATCTTAGTGGATGTGTTAAAGAAATTGGCGAAGATAGAAAGATTCCACCGGATCTTAGTGGATGTGGCAAAGAAATTGGCGAAGATAGAAAGATTCCACCGGATCTTAGTGGATGTGGCAAAGAAATTGGCGAAGATAGAAAGATTCCATCGGATCTTAGTGGATGTGTTAAAGAAATTGGCGAAGATAGAAAGATTCCACCGGATCTTAGTGGATGTGGCAAAGAAATTGGCGAAGACAGAAAGATTCCACCGGATCTTAGTGGATGTGGCAAAGAAATTGGCGAAGATAGAAAGATTCCATCGGATCTTAGTGGATGTGTTAAAGAAATTGGCGAAGATAGAAAGATTCCACCGGATCTTAGTGGATGTGGCAAAGAAATTGGCGAAGATAGAAAGATTCCACCGGATCTTAGTGGATGTGGCAAAGAAATTGGCGAAGATAGAAAGATTCCATCGGATCTTAGTGGATGTGGCAAAGAAATTGGCGAAGATAGAAAGATTCCATCGGATCTTAGCCAATGTGTTAAAGAAATTGGCGAAGATAGAAAGATTCCACCGGATCTTAGCCAATGTGTTAAAGAAATTGGCGAAGATAGAAAGATTCCGCCGGATCTTAGCCAAGGTGTTAAAGAAATTGGCGAAGATAGAAAGATTCCGCCGGATCTTAGCCAATGTGTTAAAGAAATTGGCGAAGATAGAAAGATTCCGCCGGATCTTAGCCAATGTGTTAAAGAAATTGGCGAAGATAGAAAGATTCCATCGGATCTTAGTGGATGTGGCAAAGAAATTGGCGAAGATAGAAAGATTCCATCGGATCCTAGCCAATGTGTTAAAGAAATTGGCGAAGATAGAAAGATTCCATCGGATCCTAGCCAATGTGTTAAAGAAATAGGCGAAGATAGAAAGATTCCACCGGATCTTAGTGGATGTGGCAAAGAAATTGGCGAAGATAGAAAGATTCCACCGGATCTTAGTGGATGTGGCAAAGAAATTGGCGAAGATAGAAAGATTCCATCGGATCCTAGCCAATGTGTTAAAGAAATTGGCGAAGATAGAAAGATTCCACCGGATATTAGCCAATGTGTTAAAGAAATTGGCGAAGATAGAAAGATTCCATCGGATCCTAGCCAATGTGTTAAAGAAATTGGCGAAGATAGAAAGATTCCACCGGATCTTAGTGGATGTGTTAAAGAAATTGGCGAAGATAGAAAGATTCCATCGGATCTTAGTGGATGTGTTAAAGAAATTGGCGAAGATAGAAAGATTCCACCGGATCTTAGTGGGTGCGGCAAAGAAATTGGCGAAGATAGAAAGATTCCATCGGATCTTAGTGGATGTGTTAAAGAAATTGGCGAAGATAGAAAGATTCCACCGGATATTAGCCAATGTGTTAAAGAAATTGGCGAAGATAGAAAGATTCCATCGGATCCTAGCCAATGTGTTAAAGAAATTGGCGAAGATAGAAAGATTCCACCGGATCTTAGTGGATGTGTTAAAGAAATTGGCGAAGATAGAAAGATTCCATCGGATCTTAGTGGATGTGTTAAAGAAATTGGCGAAGATAGAAAGATTCCACCGGATCTTAGTGGGTGCGGCAAAGAAATTGGCGAAGATAGAAAGATTCCACCGGATCTTAGTGGATGTGGCAAAGAAATTGGCGAAGATAGAAAGATTCCATCGGATCCTAGCCAATGTGTTAAAGAAATTGGCGAAGATAGAAAGATTCCACCGGATATTAGCCAATGTGTTAAAGAAATTGGCGAAGATAGAAAGATTCCATCGGATCCTAGCCAATGTGTTAAAGAAATTGGCGAAGATAGAAAGATTCCACCGGATCTTAGTGGATGTGTTAAAGAAATTGGCGAAGATAGAAAGATTCCATCGGATCTTAGTGGATGTGTTAAAGAAATTGGCGAAGATAGAAAGATTCCACCGGATCTTAGTGGGTGCGGCAAAGAAATTGGCGAAGATAGAAAGATTCCATCGGATCTTAGTGGATGTGTTAAAGAAATTGGCGAAGATAGAAAGATTCCACCGGATATTAGCCAATGTGTTAAAGAAATTGGCGAAGATAGAAAGATTCCATCGGATCCTAGCCAATGTGTTAAAGAAATTGGCGAAGATAGAAAGATTCCACCGGATCTTAGTGGATGTGGCAAAGAAATTGGCGAAGATAGAAAGATTCCATCGGATCCTAGCCAATGTGTTAAAGAAATTGGCGAAGATAGAAAGATTCCACCGGATATTAGCCAATGTGTTAAAGAAATTGGCGAAGATAGAAAGATTCCATCGGATCCTAGCCAATGTGTTAAAGAAATTGGCGAAGATAGAAAGATTCCACCGGATCTTAGTGGATGTGTTAAAGAAATTGGCGAAGATAGAAAGATTCCATCGGATCTTAGTGGATGTGTTAAAGAAATTGGCGAAGATAGAAAGATTCCACCGGATCTTAGTGGGTGCGGCAAAGAAATTGGCGAAGATAGAAAGATTCCATCGGATCTTAGTGGATGTGTTAAAGAAATTGGCGAAGATAGAAAGATTCCACCGGATATTAGCCAATGTGTTAAAGAAATTGGCGAAGATAGAAAGATTCCATCGGATCCTAGCCAATGTGTTAAAGAAATTGGCGAAGATAGAAAGATTCCACCGGATCTTAGTGGATGTGTTAAAGAAATTGGCGAAGATAGAAAGATTCCATCGGATCTTAGTGGATGTGTTAAAGAAATTGGCGAAGATAGAAAGATTCCACCGGATCTTAGTGGGTGCGGCAAAGAAATTGGCGAAGATAGAAAGATTCCACCGGATCTTAGTGGATGTGGCAAAGAAATTGGCGAAGATAGAAAGATTCCACTAGGTCTTAGCCAATGCGATTTTCTATGAATGAAACCCCGAAATTTCCCCCTTTAAATATATTATGCTATTTGGCAGAGATGTGGTCTTACCGAAGAATTTTTGCTTATAATCAGAAGGAAATATATGGGAGAAGAACAACATACACTGGCGTTGGCGCAACAATATAAGGATTTTACACGAGTGAGAAGAAAAATCAGGAGAGGCCAAGAAGAGGCGAAATCTAAACTTATTTATAAATGGAACTTTGTCTCTGTGTGTGTCTGTGCGTGTGTCCGTTACCTATAGACTCCGAAATTGCTGAACCGAGTTTCTTGAAAATTTACACAGTTGTACTATAAGCATCTGTGAGTGTTCTTAGCTAGGTTTTGTATCAAGGTACCCCCGATAAATATCTAAAATCGATAATCGAAAAAGCGGGTTATAGAAGGAGTAGCCCGATTTTAATCAAATTTGATACACTCATAGACAAAGACATAAGAACCGATATTCAGAAGTTTGAAGGTTGCAGTTCTTACAATAGTGCAGAAAATCGATATATATATATATATATATATATATATATATATATATATATATATATATATAAAAGCCAAGATGTTTGTGTGTGTGTCTGTTTATCTGCCTGTATGTCTGTATTTTTTCAGCGTTTTTATTTTAGTTTTTGCTTCGGGTTTGTCTCTAAGTAGGTGTAATTGTAGTTCTTAGTCTCAGCCACGATACCATTTACTCAGAAGACTTATTTAGCCTTCAAAATTCAGTTTACAACGAAAAAAACTTATTTGATATCGATACCAGGAAATCAAATTTGACTTAAATCCACTCATTTTTCTTTCAGTCTACGGTTTCGCTTTAAATGGAAACAACTATTGCTTTTTAGTCTTTCGTGCCAACGTCCAAAGAGTCTGAACTCCAGGATCATATATTAGTTTTAAAGCTTTCATTACACCCGAGCAACGCCGGGCTATACTGCTAGTGATAGAATAAACAAAAACAGGAAGGAAATTAACTTCCAACTGTGTGATCCAGTTTATTATAAGGCACACCTGAGGGAAGGTACGTTGGATCGGGGGTGGATTCCTTTTTATAGAATAGTGGAACGGGCGGGACCTGTTAATTACATAATTTGGGATCAAGTAGCAGTGAAAAGAAAACGGGACAGTGAGCGATATAAAATTAGAAAAGGTAGCTTAATGGGAAGGAGTTAAGGAGAGGAGAGTGAACAGAGAAATGAAGAGGCCAATCTTCGCTGAACCCGAAGAATTACAGACTGATAGCGAAGAAGAGTTCATTCTTTTGTGTGTTTTTATATATATAAAAAAAAAACGTTTTGTCCTTCCAAAATCGCATTGACTTGGTTGTATTTATTTTTCTGTTAGTCCGATTCTCGACCGACGAACACGCAGGTGGACCGACGGAGAGCTTCCGGCTCTCTACGATCTGATGACATCCCTCCAGGATAAAAAATAATTACAACGTGGCCGGATGATGGCACTGAATTGACATTGGGAACCGGAAATTTGTGTCTAAGCTTTAATACAGAACCATACGGACCAATGGCCGGTCTAGTAAAGTGCGTCAGTCCGGTAGGGTGGGGATATGGTGTTACACATGCTTTACAGCCAACTTTAACCGACCAAAATTTAAATACAATTTTAATCGTTATTTACTGTCTTACTGATTACTATTTTCGTTTTTATCTTAAAACCGAGAAGACGGGACTAAACATAAACTTCAAGAAAACTGAATGCATGGTTATCAGCAAAAAGTGTGTCCCAAAATGCCAACTATAGTTCGGGGATTCGAAAATCAAACAGGTGCAGACATTTGGATACCTGGGAAGTGTTCTGACAGTGGATAGGAAGTGCGACGCAGAGTTCCAAGGACGTATTTTAAAAGCTAGGCGGAGTATTGAGAGACAGGAAGGTTTCGTTGAAAATAAAGAAAAGATTACTGGACTATTATGTGAAATTTGTTCTCCTATATGGCAGCGAATGCTGAACGGTTTCCTCAAAGATGAGGGAGAGACTCAGAGCAACAGAAATGTGGTTCCACAGAAGGATGATGAGGATACCATGGACCGAACATGTCAGCAATCACAAGGTTTTAGAGAGGATACTAATAAAAAGGAAACATACTTAACATCATAGAGAGAGAGAGAGAGAGAGAGAGAGAGAGAGAGAGAGAGAGAGAGAGAGAGAGATTTCTGTGACATGTAATGAGGAAGAAAGGCTTGGAGAATCTAATCCTCACAGGACGGATAGAGGAAAAGAGAGACAGGGGAATTCAGCGCGAGACAAACTTGATGGGCTGAGCAGGTAGATGGCGGAGTTGGGTTTGGGAGAAATGCCAAGAGGTAAAGTGTTGACAGCGACAAGAGAGAGGCGCAGATGGCAGTCCATGATCCCCTACGTCCTGAGGGAAGACGACACATAGATTAATGTTTTTGTGTCTAACTCTTCCCACCCTGTAACCTCCTGCGTTCTAATGGTTTTACCGCTTTGTTTGCGGTGATAATGATTAAAACACACACACACACACACACACACACACACACACACACACACACACACACACACACACACACACACACAAAAAAAAAAAACTTAAATTTTTTAGTTTACAACAAGCTGATCTCTACAGTATTTGCATTATTCGGACTATTTTCCTCATATTTGTTGCCATTTATATGACATTTCAGCCGTTGTACGCTCTGACCTTCTTCAGGTGCTGGGAACTTTGAACTGAACACTTTATTACAATCACTGTGGTATATCATCCTCATTCCTTGCGTAGCAATGCCTCAACTGGAATCAGTACATATGCTAGGCTTCAAAAATCTCCTAAGCCGACCAAGCATAGCAATGAACACAATATGGGAACAAGTAATACGGAGTGACAGAAAAAAAATCATTAGTGTTAATAATTGAAATATGAGCTCTGGTAAAAAATACTAGAGAAACCCATTAACATAAAAAATACTAGAGAAAACCATTAACATAAAAAAATTGCAATCTGAACTCTGGTAAAAAAGGGTTACTGGACATTAGGTTTATAAATCCCCAAAATTCAGTTGTTCTTCTCCTTCGTCGTCGTCTTGCAGCGATTGGCCGAGATAGAACTCATTACACCTCTCCAGTATTCCTGTGCATTTAGAACCCCGGCGCAGTTTTTGTAGCAAAATTCATATCTTGTCAAATAGCTAAATACTTGATGCTTCGCCAGGGCTATCAAGGGTGTTTTTATTGTGACACCAACACTAGATGGTTTGCCTCCAGGCCCCATCCTGTCATTTAACCCATAACTAAAGGGAAGGGACGGATTAATACCTTTCCCAAGGGTACCAGTGCTTAAGTGAATGCAGAGTACTCAACTGGAATTCGAAATCGGCTCACCGATTTCTCTTTCCAAGCCGACATCCACTGCACCACAACGCACATCCGTCACTGAACACTTACAGCGCCTGGTATTCCCAAGCGGTCACCCATCTAAGTACTGACCAAGCTCAACGTTGCTTAACTTCGGTGATCGAACGAGAACCGGTGTATTCAACGTGATATGCCGTATCTTCTCCTTAAGGACACTTTCCTTAGTGGATATAGACGTTGGTTAGTTCCTGTGACTTGACCCAAAGAGTTGTGAGTTCAATATCAGGCTACAGCAGTGGTGAACAAGTAACTTGCAGGGTTAGAGGGAGATAACTCATGACTTCTAATCGAGGCATTACTACGCAAGGTATGAGGATGATATACCTCAGTGATTGTAATAAAAGGTTCGGTTCGAAATTCCTAGCACCTGAAGAAGGCCGGAGCGTACAACTGCCGAAACGTATAACAAATGACAATAAAGATGAGGACAATAGTCCGAATAATGTAAATACTACCTCATCACAGAAATATAGACAAGCTGATCTCTACTTTTTCAGGTAGAAAACAAGAAAGATCCTGGTGTCTACGAACGCTTTTGAGATCCGCTCAATTCGTAAACATCAGAGAAACTGTCATCTCATAAATTCCCGAAAATTATCTCCAAAGCCGACTCAAATTTCCAAATAGCTGCCTTCGTGTGACAAAATGGAAAGTCGTAATTCTTTGTATTACCGGCTAATTTCTAAGGCGGATATCGATCTGTCTACTTCAACCAAGAAATGTGCGTCCGTCTGCCGAGAAAATAACGTCTTTCGGATGCTTTAAATATCTAAAGTATAACGCTTAATACATCAAGGTATTGTCTCATGTGCTAAGACAAAGCCGTATATTTATTTTTCTCTTCTTCCTTCCATCTTACTATCACCCTTCATGGCTACCCATAAATTTGTCTCTGCCTGTTCATAAAATTAGTTCATAGCCACTCGCACATAAACGTTCCCTCGTCTTCACTCCATTTCTTTCTTTCTTTCTTTCTTTGTTGCAGACTCTCACTTTTATTCATCTGCTTATGGCACATAAATCCCTCTCGATTTCTCTCTGCAAATATCTATCTATCTATCTATCTATCTATCTATCTATCTATCTATCTATCTATCTATCTATCTATCTATCTATCTATCTCAGGCTTTTCATTTCTATCTATCTATCTATCTATCTATCTATCTATCTATCTATCTATCTATCTATCTATCTATCTCAGGCTTTTCATTTCTATCTATCTATCTATCTATCTATCTATCTATCTATCTATCTATCTATCTATTTCAGTCTGTTCATATCTATCTATCTATCTATCTATCTATCTATCTATCTATCTATCTCAGTCGGTTCTATCTATCTATCTATCTATCTATCTATCTATCTATCTATCTATCTCAGTCGGTTCTATCTATCTATCTATCTATCTATCTATCTATCTATCTATCTATCTATCTCAGTCGGTTCATATCTATCTATCTATCTATCTATCTATCTATCTATCTATCTATCTCAGTCGGTTCTATATCTATCTATCTATCTATCTATCTATCTATCTATCTATCTATCTATCTCAGTCTCTTCATATCTATCTACCTCTGTTCGTTCATATGTATGCCCTTTCCGTCCGTCCTTCCTTCCTTCCTTCCTTCCTTCCTTCCTTCCTTCCTTCCTTCCTTCCTATGTATGCCCTTTCCTTCCATTCTTCCTTTGTATGTTCTTTCTTTCTTTCTTTCTTTCTTTCTTTCTTTCTTCATTTGTATACCCCTTCCTTCCTTCCTTCCTTCCTTCCTTCCTTCCTTCCTTCCTTTGTATGCTCCTTCCTTCCTTCCTTCCTTCCTTCCTTCCTGGTTCATTTTGCGGCTTCTCACTTCTGTTCAGTTCGCCACTCTCTATTCATTTATTTATCAATGATTACCAAATTGCTTTAGTAGGGCACAAGTCTAGATGGACAAAAATGGAGAAAGATGAGACCAGGTTTCAAAGTTGAAAGTAGCATGTGTGTTTGCCTAGAAAATCAGCATTCAACATTTTAGCTTTTACTAGATTAACGTCAGCGACTTCTAACTTCTCATTTTATCTGCCGTGTCCCTTAAGAAATCGGAGATCATGGTTCTCCACCACTTTCTATCTTTACTAGCTTTTAGCAATATTTGTCACTTTACTATCTATCTACCTGTTCTATCATTCATTTACACAATATCGATGTGTCATGCTTGCCTTCAATATATCCTGAGAGTATCAAATTCTCCAAGTCCTCTTTCTTCATTATACGTCTCAGAAATTTCAAATATATCGGCGAACCTGAGGGAGACTACCACGACTTTTAAATTTTTTTTTTTTTACTTTTTTCAATTATTCCCTAAACTTTCTGACTGACAAAAAAAATTTGTAACAATTTCAACATTTAAACAATTTTAGGGGTAAGGGGCTCAGTTTTCCAGACAACATTATAGTAAATCGATCCTGTGCAACTAACTTTTTTGTTTGCGCATATTCAACAACTTAATCCTTTGCGAAATCTTTGAATAAAGCCATTCAGTCATGTGCCATACGTAAGACACGCTTTGGGCGATCATGTCTCGAAAGAGACATGACTAACTGGGCAGAAGATTATTCCGCAGTAGGTTGCCAATGCTTTCTGCGGTAGACTGGTTGCCATCCAAGGCTATAGAACCCAATCTGTCCTATTATTTAACCCATAACTGGAGGGAAGAGACGGATTAATGCCTTGCACAAGGGTATTTGTGCGTAAGTGAATGCAAGGAATTCAGCTGGAATTCGAACTCGGCTCCCAGATTCCTTCTTCCGAATCGATATCCACTGCACCACAAAGCATATCCGCCTTCTGGCATGTATGCAGCCCGACAACGAAATCGACAGGTAAACTCTGTACCTCGTGACCTGCTAGCCACACCTTATTTCCTTAATAAGATTCATGTTTTCCTGCCTATCTCAATCTTTTCTTGGGGTAGTTCCGGACATACACCTGAACTCTTCACACTTTCTTCCAGCAGTTTTTGGAACTGGGAGAAAGATATTTCACATTCACTCTCCAAATCAGTTGACACTTCATCTTCCTCGCACTCACTTGATTCCTCTTCTGACTCGGGGAATTTCAAACTACAACCCTGGATTTTGTCACCGGGGCTCTTCTTTGCTTCTGGTTGAGGTAACTTTGGCTCAACCTCTCATCTATTCTCTTCTCTCAGTCGTTCCTAGAGAGAGGTATTACGTCTCCATCCTCCCACTTACTTGACTTTTCTAAGGAGTCCTTTTCTGTCTCTATTATCTTCTTCTTCTTCTTCTTCTTCTTCTTCTTCTTCTTCTTTTTCTTCTTCTTCTTTTTCTTCTTCTTCTTCTTCTTCTTCTTCTTCTTCTTCTTCTTATTATTATTATTATTATTAGAATTCTACTCCACCTTTCTTGCTTTATTCACCTTTAAAAGTCTAACTTCTTTCTTCGGCACTGGCTTACTTTTTGCCAATATCAATGGTACTCTTCTATCGTTTACTATCAACTCACGGGATTAAACTCCATTCCGGCTTCATACAAACCTGAGGCCACATAAAATCTCCTCGTGGACTACTGCCCTATGGAACAGACTCCCAAGAAGTTACAGTCTTTGTCCCATGAACCACTGTTCTATGGAACCGACTCACAATATGTTACAATCTTCTTCCTATGAACAACTGTTCTATGGAACAGATTCCCAAGGAGTTACAATCTTCTTCTTGTGAACCACTGTCCTATGGAACAGACTCCCAAGAAGTTACAATCTTCTTCCTGTGAACCACTACTCTATGGAACAGACTCCCAAGAAGTTACAATAGTTTTCCCATGAACTACTGTCCTGTGGAACCGACTCCCAAAAAGTTACAAAGCTGCTCGTCCCCTCTACCTCCACCGGGAGATTCAGCATCCTCTTTGTTTTCATCATGGTTCCTACCGCTTGAGTAATTTCAATGTCTGCCACCTCCAAGTTACTCTTATATCTCAAGCGGACATAATTTCCCTGATTCAGGCATCGAAACCTGTGACCCTGTATCTATTACAGTTCTTACTACTGATCATCCCCCCTGATCATCCCCCCCTAATATCTCACAATGAAGTCCTTCTCCTTTTACCAACACACGAGACATCCTAGTTGTCTTCTTTCGTTTCCTAGTACCTTGGCTCTCACGCCATCCGGCCATGGGTGTCGGCTGTAGCACACCTCGAGGGTCATCCACTTTGGCCCCTTCCATCTGGGTGACCGAAAGCTGACCCTACTCATTACACTCGTCTTCGCCGAAGACAGCTTCTCTTCAGGTAAACCGGGTCTTTCACAATACCAGCACCTCCTCATAGAGCAATTTGCTTCAAAATCAACCTCACAGCTACATACCCAGTACTTCTTTCAAGTTGTTCTGATAAGAGCCATCCTCCCTCTTACTACGGGGGCGACCCTTCTTACTTCTTCCCATTCTTATGGTTTCTTCTTGATTTGAGATGGTCAGGCGCCCCTGTCAAACCCACACCATCTAGCTCTGTGCTCCTTTTCACCACACCTTCTACAGGTGTCGGTATCATCAAAGTCGGGGGTTCATCCTCACTTCGTTCGAACAATTCATCACACTGTGGTCGTGAAGGCCACAGGTCCAGCAAACCAAGCCATATCTACCCAGCATAGGTTCATAAAACCTAAACCTTTCTCTTTCTATCGAAGAACGTCGAAAACTACCTTTACGACTCGAACTTTGCCTTGGATCTTTGTTCCTGGCCTTCCGCCAGACTCCAGTACTATCTTTTGCTAGGGCCATCGCAGCCTATAAATTCAAGAGGTCCTCCTTTAATACATCGTGTCGAACACGCTCCTCCTTGAGAGCTTCTACTTACAAATCAGCGAACTGGGCATACATAACTGCCTTTGCTCACACCTCTTCAGGAAATGCTATTCCGGCCAGCTTCTCTGCACTAGCTCCTAACTCTCCGGGGGTCTCAGCCCTCAACTGAGTTAGCCTGAGGACTGTCCTAATCGCTTCTCTTGCCGTACCTTCGTCGACAAACTCCCTCGTGATTCTCTCCTCTACATTTTTCCAGGGTATCTGCGGACCCCCCTGTAGGAGCTGCCCATGCGGCATTCCATGCAACTTTTACGGTCTCACTGTCAGAAAGTCCAAAGACAACCTGGGACTTATGGACTGACAACAGACAATCTCTGAAAGAGATAAGATCGCCCAAGCATGTATCACGTATGGCACTTTAGGCATTAAGATAATCTGGCAGATTTACTGGGAACAATCCTCAAGAATCCGGATAAAAACATGAATAAAAAAAGGAAGTAATCACTGGAATTAAAACCGCCCTAATGACATCTACTAACAGTTAAGTGCCAAACGGGATACACGCTTGGGCGATCATGTCTCGAAAGAGACATGACTAACAGTGCAGAAAAATTTTCCGCAGTAGGTTGCCATTACTTTTTAAGGTAAACTGGTTGCCAACCAAGGCTATAGAACCTAATCTATCCTGCTATTTAGCCCATACCTGTGTAACCCTATTTTCAGATGGCTGGTATTAATTTTAATTCAGCTGAGTACCTTACATTAAGACATAACAAAAATAACAAACAAACAAACAAAATAATACAAACCTGTCAGTGTGAGAGGTGGGGAATTATATATATATATATAGCATAGTGATGATCCACGTATACTGTCTTAATATGTATAGGGAAGAATATTCAAACGTTTTGAGTTTAAAAATGTGTTTTTTTTTAATCATATCACCCCGAGCAAGGCGATAACGCCACTGATGCGCAGGGGGCTACGTAAGAGTAAAAAGATTGGAAAAGAGAAAGCCGGAAACCACATCCTAAACAGGGAACAAGGGATGAGCCTCTTCACCTGTTCAATAGACGTGAGTGGAGTGTGAACCGGGCGATAGTTTAGTCTATTTACTCCAATTGAAAAAAAAAAGTGAGGAGATTGGAAAAGAGAAAACCGGAAACCACATCCTAAACAGGAACAAGGGATGAGCCACTTCACCTGTTCAATAGACGTGGGTAGAGTGTTTTGACAGTATTTATTATTATTTATTATTAATTATTAGTATTATTTATTGACAGTACTATTACTATTAGTATTATTTATTGACAGTACTATTAAATAGTAGAAATAAACAAATACTGTCAAAAAACACATTTTTAAACTCAAAACGTTTTAATATTCTTTCATATATATATATATATATATATATATATATAGTCTTTATTATAATACAAAGGATATATATATTCTTCACTACTCGATGACATTGCAAAGAAATAATAATAAGGCGCTGTTAAAGAGCAAACACGCGGCAAAAGCATTTATAACTGTTATCTCTCTCTCCATAAACAAGACAGAAGATTATATATATATATATATATATATATATATATATATATATATATATATATATAAGGTACCTCCAATCATTTTCGATAACTAACTTTTAAATTGAATTTTTAAAAATAAAAAATCTTTCTTGACACTTTTATTTTAGTTTTAATTGAAAGCTAAATGATTAAATTTAATATTTCCAGTAAATTAAATACTATGGTGTGTTTCAACCATAAATTATATTGATTGGAATCTAAAATTTTGAGATTAATTTTTTTTAATATTACGGCTATTTTTGAGCGATCGACACATTTGTAAACAAAAGTTAATTCTCGGGTTTGAAAATTTTGCAAAAATAAAAAATACATCTGTGACATGTTGTGATTAAAAGATTAGCAAATTTAATGTTAAATTAATCTGATTTGCACTAGTATCAGTTATTTATAGCATGAAATTTAGAATAAAACTAATTCGTAATCACGCAATGTTGATCTTTCTGACCTTTTTGTACGTTTTGATATGTTACGATGGACAGATGAGAGATAAGCTAAGTGTCAATGGTGATCACAAGTGACATAATTGTACAAATTTCTTCCTGTAAAAGGAAGAAACCGTGAAGCACATGACCTTTTAATGTACACACAAAAGTCACCATACAAAAAAAGAACTTCAAATATAAACAAAAAATGTTAATAATTATTTAAACAATACGAAGGCACGAACATTTGTATTAAACTTTTCAATTTTCGATTAGTTCATATAGTAGGTACCGCCAATCATTTTTGATAACTAACTTTTTAATTTAATGATTAAAAATAAACATCTTTCTTGAAATTTTTATTTTAGTTTTAATTGAAAGCTAAATGATTAAATTTACTATTTCCAGTAAGTAAAATACTCTGGCGTATTTAAAACAAAAACTGTACTGATTGGAATATGAAGTTTTGAGATGTTCTTTCTAATTTTTTAATTTTTCGGCCATTTGTAAACAAAATATAATTTTTTATTTTGAAATTCTTGCAAAAATAAAATATACATCTGTGACATTTTATTTTTGGAAAATTAGCAAATGTAATGTTAAATTAATCTGATTTACCTAAGCATCACTTGTTTATAGCATGAAATGTAGAATAAAAGAATTTTTAAACACAAAGTTGACCTTTCTAACCTTTCCACCGTAATAAAATGTGTTGACATGCAAGATAAGATAAGCGTTTGGCGATCACAAGTGACATAATTGTACAAATTTCTTTCCGGTAAAGGGAAGAAACATGACCATTTAGTTCACTCAAAAAAACAACAAAACAAAAAAAAACAAACAAAAAAACTTCAAATGCACACACACACACACACACACACACACACACACACACACACACACACACACACACACAAAAAAAAATAAGGATGAAAATACGCTAGTTAAAGTACTTGTATTAAACTTTTCAATTTTCGACTAGTAAATATAATCTTCACTATGCAACCTGCCGACCTAACGTCTACAAGAATTGAAAATATTTAAAAAAATATTTTTGAAACCTTATAAATTATTATAATTAAAAAAACAAAAATGAAAACAATTTTTAAAAAATATATTAATCGAAAAAATGTTTTTCTTCAGACTATAATGTTTGACATTTATATTATTTATGAAAGCAACTTATCTATTTAAATAATGTTATAGCTTTATTGCATTTTTTATTTTACTGTTCGGAGCAGATTTTAGGTAAATGGGGTTAAATAGTTTAAAAAAATAATACATGATTTATATTCCCCAATGAGTCCTGCGTTTAACTAATAAAACCATTTTTATCTACAGAATTTAATTTTCTGAAATTTCATGAATTTAAGTGGAGGGGTGGGATAACAATTGTAAAAAAATATTTTTACTCAGATTTTTTTAAAATAATAATTTTAAAAATAATTTCATTCAATTGTAAGTCCTGAAAGTTTCATTAAAATCCGACGATTATTTGATTTTTACAAGAATTTTTCAAATTCTTGCGACCAGAAAAAAAGTGAGTTATGTAATATTACATTTTTCATTGTAAACTATCGTAACAATTTGCTCCTCGCAAACGAAAATAAAAACAAGGTATTTATCAGAATTTCGAACGTGTTAGAAACGCCTAAAACATTTTCAAAAAATAATTAAAAGATACTTTGATCTTTACTCTTAAAAATAATAAAACATTTTGATGGAAAAAAGTTCGTTTTTATTAAGTCTGGGACCTTTTTTTCTTCATGTTATGCTGTTTTTTCAGCGATTTAGTGGTGGTACAGACCATATAGTCTTCACTTTAATAACTAATGCATTCAAAATCTTTGAAGCATTTATCAAATATTTTTGAAACTTTATAAATTATTATAATTAAAAAAAAAAGGAAAACAATTCTTTTAAAATTTTATTATTAATCAAAATTTTTTTTCTTCTAACTATAATGTCCTTAATTTATATGATTTATTCATGCAATTAAAAACTTATCCAATTAAATAACGACATAGTTGTATTTCATTTTCCATTTTTCAGATTTTCGGAAATAAAAGCAAAACGTTTTAAAAAATAATAATATGATTTACATTTCCCAATGATTCTTGCGTTTAACAAAGAAAACAAATTTTATCAACAAAATTTAGTTTCTTAAAATTTAATTTACGTAGACGGGAGTGGGGGGTAACAGATGTAAAAAAAAAAATTACCAAGATTTCTTAAAATAATATTTTCAAAAATAATTTCGTTCATTTGTGAATAAGTCCTGAATGTTTCATTAAAATCCGACAATTATTTGATTTTTGCAAGAATTTCCAAATTAATGTTTGTCACCGGGGGAAAAAATGAGTTATAGTGAAGATTTTTATGGTGTTAATTCAAACAATCAGGATAGATTATTCCATGCTACGGTTTTCTCTTTCCAATCATTTACTCTTTTTCATTCTTTTACTCTTTCTTTTTTTTCTCAATTGGAGTAGATAGACTAAACTATCGCCCGGTTCACACTCCACCCACGTCTATTGAACAGGTAAAGAGGCACATCCCTTGTTCCCTGTTCAGGTTGTAGTTTCCGGTTTTCTCTTTCCAATCATTTACTCTTTTCCATTCTTTTACTCTTTCTTTTTTTTTCCTCAATTGGAGTAGATAGACTAAACTATCGCCCGGTTCACACTCCACCCACGTCTATTGAACAGGTGTACAGTCTTATCCCTTTGTTTCCTGTTTAGGATCTGGCTTCCGGCTTTCCCTTTTTCAATCTTCACACTTTTTTTTTTCCTCAATTGGAGTAGATAGACTAAACTATCGCCCGGTTCACACTCCATCCACGTTTATTGAACAGGTGAAGAGGCTCATCCCTTGATCCCTGTTTAGGATGTGGTTTCCGGCTTTCTCTTTTCCAATCTTTTTACTCTTACGTAGCCCCCTGCGTATCAGTGGCGTTACCGCCTTGTTTTGGGTGATATGATAAAAAAAAAGAAAAAAAAAGTAAATATAAAACAATTTAAAACTGAGGTTTCATATTTCTTTAAGCGCTAGAAAAGTTAAACAGAGAAAGTAGTACACATATAATGATGTTATGAGAAAAAACATTATTTATAAATTTTACTTTTAAATTAATTATTTACCTGTGGTTAAAAAGGCTATATCGATGCATTCAAATCGCATGTTAGGATAAATGAAAAAAAAAATCAGTTTAATTTTTTTTGGCCGAAAAAATGATTTCTACAACGAATTTAGTAAAATCATTTATAAATCACAAAAATGTTCTAATTTATTTTAAGCGCTAGTTTTATTTCGTTGTTTTTCAACGAAATAAAACTAGTGCTTAAAATAAATTTAAAAGATAAAAAATTTTGTTATTTTTAATGTATCCAATTTGCATTTCCTGGTGATTATTTGACTTTACACTGTTATGTCTGCTTTTATTTTTTGTTTTGCTTTTATTTGCATAGGAAGATTTAATAGATATATGGTAAAAAAATTATTAATTGCAAATTTTTAAAGTAAAATATAAATTAACTAGCAGTATAGCCCGGCGTTGCTCGGGTGTAATGAAAGCTTTAAAACTAATCCATGGTCTTGGAGCCCAGACACTTTGGACGTTGGCACGAAAGACTAAAAAGCAATAGTTGTTTCCAGTTAAAGCGAAACCGTAGACTGAAAGAAAAATGAATGGATGTAAGTCAAATTTTGATTTCCTGGTATCGATATCAAATAAGTTTTTTCGTCGTAAACTGAATTTTGAAGGCTAAATAAGTCATCTGAGTAAATAGTATCATGGCTGAGACTAAGAACTACAATTATACCGACTTAAAGCAAAAACCCGAAGCAAAAACTAAAATAAAAGGGCTGAAAAAAATACAGACATACAGGCAGATAAACAGACACACACACAAACGTCTTGCTTCATATATATATTTATTATCGATTTTCTACACTATTGTAAGAACTGCAACCTTCAAACTTCTGAATATCGTTTCGTGTGTCTTTGTCTATGAGTGTATCAAATTTGATGAAAATCGAACCACTCCTTCTATAACCCGATTTTTTTGATTATCAAGTTTTGATATTTATCGGGGATGCCTCGACACAAAACCTAGCTAAGAACACTCGCAGACGCTTATAGTACAACTGTGTAAATTTTCAAGAAAATCGGTTCAGCCGTTTCGGAGTCTATAGGTAACGGGCACACACACACAGACACACACACACAGACAAAGTTCCATTTTAAGAGGCTCATCCCTTGTTCCTTGTTTAGGATCTGGCTTCCGGCTTTCCCTTTTCCAATCTTCTCACTTTGTTTTTTTTTTAATTGGAGTAGATAGAGATATCTATCGCCCGGTTCACACTCCACCCACGTCTGTTGAACAGGTTAAGAGGCTCATCCCTTGTTCCCTGTTTAGGATGTGGTTTCTGGCGTTCTCTTTTCCAATCTTTTCACTATTACGTAGTCCCCTGCACATCAGTGGCGTTACCGCCTTGCTCGGGGTGATACGATTAAAAAAAAGTTTAGAAAGATAGATTTAGATAGTGTAATTTAATTTATTAATATTTCCTCGAGTAATATTTTTCAAACGTTTTATTAAAATGCCTGAAGAAAAATGCAAAATTGCAGTGATGTTCCCTTTAATCTTGGAGCCTCTCTTGATTTGCTTGCTTGGATTTATAGGCTTTGGATTTATATATATATATATTTCAAACATACGCACCGTAATGGGTGTCGTCAGTGACGTCATCGCGAGGATCCCTTGGGGGTTTCGGGGCTTTCAACATCATACCCCCCTCACCGCGCCGACCCGACCAGAGATGATCAGCCTCCGGCCCACCCTCGATATTTTAGTTGAAAATAAAGACAAAAATTCTCCAACATTTGGGTAATTTTTTATTAATTTGGTTCTAAGCTTTCGGTTCACATGAGCCATCTTCAGAGAGGTTACCAAGACGGTAATACAGTAACATCCACCATCACCGACGATTTTATTTTGTGTTGACATAAAACTCCGCTAGGCAACGGCAATAATTAGCAAAAATAACAAACGCAGTTCTCAAATTTGCAATGCGGTTCTATGACGTCACACCGCGTGATAGCGCGAAATGACAACAGAACCATGTATTCAAATGCAATGTAACGTGTTATGACCGGATTTAAAGATGATTTTATTAAGTGTGGGTTGTTTGGATGAAGATGGCTTATGTAAGCCGAAAGCTTAGAGCCAACTTAAAAAATTATCCAAATGTTGGAGAATTTTTGTCTTTATTTTCAACTGAAATTAAAGCCAAAATACGACGTTTAGAACGGCTCATGATTAAACATAATAGACATTCATTGTCTCTTATATTTAACAGTATATGTTTAGAAAATTATTTGCTGCCTCGATGCACTAAACACACACACACACACACACACACACACACACACACACACACACACACACACATATATGTACACACATACACAAGGATAAATAAACCACATCACTTGGTAAGACACAGGAAGTGTCGAAACAATACAACTACTTTTATAGTGATATTATAAGATATCCATGTTATAATTTCTGAATATATATATATATATATATATATATATATATATATATATATATATATATAATATTTAAGTTTAAACTACCTCTCTGACGATGGCTCATGTGAGCCGAAAGCTTAGAAGAAAAGCAATAAATAATTATCCAAATGTTGGAGAATTTTTGTCTTTATTTTCAACTGAAATTAAAGCAAAAATACAACGTTTAGAACGGCTCATGATTAAACATAATAGACATTCATTGTCTCTTATATTTAATAGCATATGTTTAGAAAATTACTTGCTGCCTCGATATACTATATATATATATATATATATATATATATATATATATAAGAATGCAGAGACACTTTTGAACTTTATCGAGACTATGCCGTGTCCTTTCAAGTAACGGGTGATGACTGCTCTCATATTCACCGTAGCTCTAAACAATGTTTTTTTTCAGACCATATTCTGCCATCCATTCAAAACAAATTCATTGGGTAGATTACTCACTGCTGTCCCCAGACTTTTTTTTTTTGCCTTCAATATGTGCTGTGAGTTCTCTCATTATGTGTAGCAGGAATTTGAACTGAATACATTGCATGAAGACATTGCATAGTAGAAGATTACGTTGTTGAAAAATTCTCAAGAGTTCAATGTCATATAGGAGATTAATTATCAGGTCAAGTCTTTTTTGGTTTTTGAGAAAAGTTCCATGTTTGTTTGCCATTTCAAGTTCACATATTCTTTTTGTTTTCATTATTTTTCTTATTCTTACTTTTTTTTAATCATTTCACCCCAAGCAAGCCAGTTTTACTGCCACTGTTGCGCAGGGATTTACATATTTGAAAGTGATGAGAAAGAGATAGAGGTTATAGGGGATGTCAGGAGGAGGGTAATAGACGGATGAGAATACCGGTATAATGGGTGTGGAGCGAATGGAGAAAAGAGCGCGAGAGAAAGGATTCGAGTTAGTGAGATAGGAGATGTCTATTGACCTTACATTTAAACTCCTGGAGATTGTAGCTTTCAGGGAAGAAAGTATACGGAAGGGAATTCCACAGGCGGGAAGTGCGAGAAAAGAAACTATCAGAGTAGAAATTGCGGTTACATTTTATCAGTTTCACTGCAGAAGGGTGGGACCTAGTTGCTAGTCTTGTAGCTCGTATAAATTCATATATAGGGGACACCAGTGAGCTAGGTTAATTGGAGCAGAAGCCGTGAAAGTATTTGTAGAAAAGGCAAAGGGAAGCCACGTTACGCCGGTGAGAGAACGACCGCAGCCGAGCTGCCAAGTCGGTATCACTCACTTTACAGATTCTTGGTTGGATTTTGTCAAGAACCCCGAGGTGAATAGCAGGGGCACCCGACCAGATGTGGCAGCAGTATTCAATACACGGGCGGATGGTCGATTTATATATGTGCAGGATGGATTCAGACGGGAAAAACTTCCTGGCCCTGCACAGTGAACCGACCTTCTTAGCAGTGGATGTAGCTATGGATTCGATATAGTCATTCCACTTGAGGTCTATTGTGAGAGTTAACCCGAGGAGGCGCAGTTGCTTGCTTTCGGGGAGACTAACCTGATCCATGCTAATGAGGGGTAGGAGCGATTGTCTGTGGTGGTTAATAGATAGCAGCTTCGTTTTGGAAGCATTAAAATTTACGAGCCATTTCTTACTCCAGTCCACCACCGATTGCAAGTCCTTCTCAAGCTCGGTAGCAAGGTACGCTTTGTCAACCTCAGCAGATTTTTGATCGAGGCGAGAGTAAATGGTGGTGTCGTCAGCATGTATGCCTATTTGGGATCTTATTACAATGAGGAGATCGTTAACGTAGATCTGGTAAAGCGTAGGACATAGAATAGAGCCTTGAGGGACACCCGCTTTATAAGGGTCAAGCTTTGAGATTATTTTAGAGACCAGCGAGGGAGTAATGTGGACGTCATCCAGTTGGGCCTCAGTTCTAGGTTGGAAGTCGGGTGTAGATACTTCAGACGAATCCAGTGTCGAATTTGTGGAGAATCTGCGAGCAAAGCACTCAGCCTCGTCCGCTGAAGAGATGAAGACCTCAAATTCATTGATTAGAGGGGGTATTGAGGGTTTACTGTTTTACCAGTCATTTCTTACCCTAGTCCACCACGGATTGGAAACTTCGAAATTGCTCATATTCTCAGTCTATAGCATTCTCTGTGTCCGCATATCTAGCTCAAATCTGCTCTTTATCTGTGGGGATATTGTGAAGCATTTACTGTAAAAGATTAGATATTGTATCGCAGGTTAAAACACTCAATACAAAGTTTGTTTTTTGTCCTTATTTAAATACGCGAGTCGTTTTAACTACCGACTTCCCTAAAACTTCATCGTATTGTCTATCGTAATCTTATTGTCATTCTATAGAACTATATTTCTGTTGTATGGAGTAATACAACTTTAAATTAATTTAGTGGCAGAGAGACTAATTAAAATATTAAGACGACAACAGCTTAACTTGTATCTCTGCCATTAAAGACACCCCAGCTGGTAGGTCGAGTTCCTTCCGGTATCAGTTGTAATACTAACACACCTCAGATCATTATCATTAGATACACTATTAATACCAACTTACTACCATCGCTTCACAAGCATGCCCAACTCCATCACGGCTTTGGCAGCTCAGATACAGTCACTTTCTCACCGACGCAATGTGGCTTCCCTGTGTCTCTTCTGCAAATACTTTCACGCCTTCAGCTCCGATGAACTTAGCTCACTGGTACCCCCTATATATGAATTTCCTCGAGCCACAAGATTAGCAACTAGGTCCCACCCTTTTACTGTGAAACCGATAAAATGTAAACGCAAATTATACTCCAGCAGCTTCTTTTCTCGCACTTTCCGCCTGTGGAATTCTCTTCCGCATACTTGTTTTCCTGACAGTTACAATCTCCAAGAATTCAAATGTAAAGTCAATAGTCACCTCCTGTCTCACTAACTTACATCCTCTCTCTCATGCTTTTCTCCATCCACCCCACTCATCAGTATTCTCTTCCTTCTCATACTCTCTTCCTAACACCCTCTGTAGCCTGTCACTCTTTCTCATAACTTTCCTCCTATGTAACTCCCTGCAAAACAGTGGCAGTAAAATGCTTGCTTGGGGCGATATGATTATAAAAAAAAAATCTATACTATTATAATGTGGATATAAAGAGGTGGATTAGTTCTCCATTACAATCCATATATAAACTGATCCTTCACTTTATGGTCACAGTCATCCCTCTCTTACCTACTTCCTGACACCCCTATAACCTGTCGCTCTTTCTCATAACATTCCTCCTATGTAACTTCCTGCAAAACAGTGGCAGTAAAATGCCTTGCTTGGGGCGATATGATTATAAAAATAAAAAAAAAATTCTATACTATTATAATGTGGATATAAAGAGGGGGTCAGTTCTCCATTACAATCTACATATAAACTGGTCCCTCACTTTATGGCCACAGTCATCCATCTCTTACCTACTTCCTGACACCCCTATAACCTGTCGCTATTTCTCATAACATTCCTCCTATGTAACCTCCTGCAAAACAGTGGCAGTGAAATGCCTTGCTTGGGGCCACACGATTATATATATATATATATATATATATATATATAAAAGAATAAAAAAGCTACAAACACAACAAACAGCAACGTCAAAATAACAATAAAATTGCTCTAAATTGCCAAAGTGGGCAATATTTCTTTGTTTCTATTCTTAAAAGACGCCAAGCCAGACGCCAAGGCGGCAGCAAGGTGCATTCAGGTGGTCATGAATCATGGGAGGCCATGTTTCCTGGTCAGGCGCGTGTTTCTCACATCGAAATACGATTTGTTAATATTCTTCCTCGTAACATCTGGTTTATGTGACTGTCTGTACGGCCATACACACCGTCACTCCCTTTTCTACTTTCATTTTCACTTTCACCTTGGCCGCTTTATCTTTTATTTCGCATTTATTTCTAGTTTCCAACTTTATCTTTAATTATTTTATTTTATTTTTCTGTCTTCTTATTTTTTTTACTTGGTTTCATATTCTGGGCATAGTCTTTTTTTAAGATCTCGAAAGAAGACAGAGTCAAAGAAAAATGAAAACAATTCGTTCACATATTTGTTTCAACATTATGCCCACATACTGTATGTACATTGTGCGTTGTGGTGCAGTGGATATCGACTCGGAACGACAAATCGGGGGTGCCGAGTTCGAATTCCAGTTGAATTATTTGCATTTACTTACGCACAAATACCCTCGGGAAAAGTATTAATCCGTCTCTTCCCTCCAGTTATGGGTTAAATAATTGGGCAGATTGGGTTCTATAGCCTTGGTCAGCAACCAGTCTACCGCAGAAAGCAATGGCAACCTACTGCGGGATAATCTTCTGCTCAGTCATGTCTCTTTCGAGACATGATCACCCAAAGCGTTTATCACGTATGGCACTTAACTGACTGACTGAATGTAATAGTCGGAGATATGATGAAGATTTCTACAAGGCATAAAGTGGGGGATCGGCTTTCTGTTGTAATGAAGTAATAAACTGACCCCCCACTAATTACTGCTTAATAATATAATACATTTCTTTCTCCTCTAGCCATGAGTTAAATAACATGACAGATTGGGTTCTATAGCCTAGGCTATCAACCAGTCTACCGCAGAAAGCAGTGGCAAACTACTGCGGGATAATCTTCTGCCCAGTCAGTCATGTCTCTTTCGAGATATGATCACCCAAAGCGTTTATCACGTATGGCACTTAACTGACTGACTGTATGTACATACATAAAGCATTTTGGCGTTGTGTAATGGCTAACAAATTTTTTTCGCTAGAACAGCGAGCTCAATCTTTATTGGGTTCCCCATACATTCGGCCTTGTGCCCCATCTAAGCTATGGTTAGAACTTCACCACACACACACACACACACACACACACACACACATATATATATATATATATATATATATATATATCAGTCAGTCAGTTAAGTGCCATACGTGATACACGCTTTGGGCGATCATGTCTCGAAAGATACATGACTGACTGGGCAGAAGATTATCCCGCAGTAGGTTGCCATTGTTTTCTGCGGTGGACTGGTTGCCAGCCAAGGCTATAGAACTCAATCTATCCTATTATTTATTCCATAATACCTTTCCCAAAAGTATTTGTGCGTAAGTGAATGCAAGGGATTCATTCACTTACGCACAAATACTCTTGGAAAATATATTAACTCGTCTCTTCCCTACAGTTATGGGTTATATATATATATATATATATATATATATATATATATTTGAAAAGATTATTCGTGGTAGAAAATTTTATTATGGCAAGGAATAAACGAAAATTTAATGACATACCAAATACTAAGAACTGAAACAAAATACCGGTTTCGTTCTAGATCTCTTCAGATTTTCATTTTTTGGGAAATTTATTTTTAAAAGCAAAAGAAAATTCTAATGAGAGGGGAAAAATAATATGATAAAAAGAGATAGAGTCCAATCACATTTAAATTTTGAATGTGATTGGGCACTATCTCTTTTCATCATATTATTATTTTTTTTTCTCTTTCATTAGAATAAGGTTGATGGTAGGAGTAAATTGCTTGAGATATAGTGACTCTCTTATAGCAAGTTGCCTTTGTTATTGTGATTTAAATAGTATTTTTGTCTTTCCAACCAAAATTTTTCTAAAGAGTTCTTGTAAGTTATGGATCAATAAATGTTCTTTTTATTGCAGTATTATTAGTAGATAGGTGACATGTAAGACGTCTACTTAGGGAAGTCGTAGTGTGGCCAGTATAGGTAAATGATTTATGACAAGAAACACTATCTATCTTTTCTTTTTTTTAATAATTTCATCCTAAGTAAGGCTGTGCCACCACTAGTGCGCAGGGTTATGGTAAGCGAAGGGTATAAGGCGTTTACTCAGACAAGTGCTATGGCTAATATAGTTAATTTATGACAAGAAACACAAGCTTGTAAAGGACCTAAAATTCATACACTATATTAGCCATAGCTAGTTTAGTTTTGATGGTGTTATTACTATTAGAAACAAGGTCTGCAGTCTTCTATTTTCTATAATATATTATAAATTTTACATCTTTTTGGGGAATTACAGCAGAAATATGATGTTTGATAATTTATCATGTAGAAAATTTGTTCTGCTTATAATTAATATGCATTTGGTTCCAGTAAAATATGCTGATGTTTTTGTGTGTTATTTTTGATTACTAGTGTCATGTATTTTTTGTAAGAATAATTTTATTTATTTACTAGCGGTATTGCCCGACGTTGCTCGGGTGTAATGAAAGCTTCAAAACTAATCAATGGCCCTGGAGCTTAGACTCTTTGGACATTGTACATTTATATAATAACAACAACAAAAACCATAATAATAATAATAATAATAATAATAATAATAATAATAATAATAATAATAATAGCAATATATCTCTGACTTAATTTTGTATTGAGCACTTTTAAAAAATAAATATCTAACTTTTATATATATATATATATATATATATATATATATATATATATACAAAGAGTAATATGATTTTGCAGTAGACGGAAAACATTTGCCAACTGATTTACAGTAATACATTAGCTTTCAAATCTTCTAATGATCTTGGTTTGGTTGCATATACACTTGTTTTCACATGTCTCCATAAAAAATCTAATGAAGTCAAATCTTACGAACATGGAGGCCAATAAAATGGTCCACCCCTTCCGATCCATCTTTTGGGGAATTCATAATATAGAAACTGTCTAACAAGCAAAGTGATAAGGCGCGCCAACTGTATTATCTTTTAAGTTTACAGATTATTTCTATCACAAATAGTAATTAAGTTATAATCTTTTTAAAATGTACACGGACTTTATGGACACCTAATAATAATAATAATAATAATAATAATAATAATATATATATATATATATATATATATATATATATATATATATATACATGTATCATTGAAAATGATAGACATGGTGTTATCATTAACTTTTTTATATAATGTTTCATGTGTTCGCATAATTTTTTCTTTTCAGAGCTCAAATTATATAAGAAATGTCCCAAACTATTACGCTATTATGTATACAATAGCAGTATAGTAGGCGTTGCTTGGGTGTAATGAAAGCTTTAAAACTAATCCATGGTCCTGGAGCTCAGACACTGCCTAAAGAATATTTGAAATAATAAAATAATTGCGACAATTTACCAATCGCATCTAGTATATATATATATATATATATATATATATATATATATATATATATATATATACCTAGCAGTATAGCCCGGCATTGCTCGGTTGTAATGAAAGTTTTAAAACTAATCCATGGTCCTGGAGCTCAAACTCTTTGGACGTTAGCAAGAAAGACTAAAAAGCAATAGTTGCTTCCAGTTCAAACGAAACCATAGACTGAAAGAAAAATGAACGGATGTAAGTCAAATTTTGATTTCCTGGTATCAATAATTCTTTTCGTCGTAAACTGAATTTTGAAGGCTAAATAAGTTCTCTGAGTAAATGGTATCATGGCTGAGACTAAGAACTACAATTATACCTACTTAGAGCCAAACCAGAAGCAAAAACTAAAATAAAAGGGCTGAAAAACTGATTTTGATCAGACCCGATAATATATAGGGGTACCGATTTCCAATATCGGAGTCAAATAAGTCATCCAAGGATAAAGTAACCTAAGTCCATGAAAACTTGTCTTGCCAATCGGGAGTAAAATTGGAGAAAATGAGCCATATTGATGGCTGAATGCTGGTTTTTGATAGAATAATGTAAATACTGGAAATATACCTCTTCTTCTTCTTCTTCTTCTTCTTCTTCTTCTTCTTCTTCTTCTTCTATGTGCCCTGTCCCTTCAGGACGTAGGCGATCATGGCTCTCCACGTCTCCCTATCCCTTGTGGCTCTTAGTATGTTTGCTCCTGTTGCTCCTGGCAAACTTCGTTCCTCATCCACCTGATCAGTCCCTGCAAATATGTTATCCGCTGCCTTCCTCTGTCTCTCCTTCCTTCTATCTGACCAGTCAGTATCAGGTTCTCCAGGCTCTCCGAAGAAATATACCTCATCTCAGCAATAAACAAACGGAATGATCTACTATTAAACGTCGTACAAATGGCAACAAAGATGAAGACAATAGTCCGAATAATGTAAATACTGTAAATACTGCCTCATCTCAGAAATATAGACAAATAGAATGATCTATTATTAAACGCCGTACAAATGGCAACAAAGATAAGGACAATAGTCCGAATAATGTAAATTCTGTAAATACTGCCTCATCTCAGAAATATAAACAAATAGATTGATCTATTATTAAACGTCGTACAAATGGCAACAAAGATGAGGATAATAGTCCGAATAATGTAAATACTGTAAATACTGCCTCATCTCAGAAATATAGACAAATAGAATGATCTATTATTAAACGTCGTACAAATGGCAAAGATGAGGATACTAGTCCGAATAATGTAAATTCTGTAAATATTACCTCATCCCAGAAATATAGACAAATAGAATGATCTATTATTAAATGTCGTACAAATGGCAACAAAGATGAGGATAATATTTCGAATAATGTATATACTGTAAATACTGACTCATCTCAGAAATATAGACAAATAGAATGATCTATTATTAAACGTCGTACAAATGGCAAAAAAGATAAGGACAATAGTCCGTATAATGTAAATACTGTAAATACTGACTCATCTCAGAAATATAAACAAATAGATTGATCTATTATTAAACGTCGTACAAATGGCAACAAAGATGAGGATAATAGTCCGAATAATGTAAATACTGTAAATACTGCCTCATCTCAGAAATATAGACAAATAGGATGATCTATTATTAAACGTCGTACAAATGGCAAAGATGAGGATACTAGTCCGAATAATGTAAATTCTGTAAATATTATCTCATCCCAGAAATATAGACAAATAGAATGATCTATTATTAAATGTCGTACAAATGGCAACAAAGATCAGGACAATAGTCCGAATAATGTAAATACTGTAAATACTACCTCATCTCAGAAATATAGACAAATAGAATGATCTATTATTAAACGTCGTACAAATGGCAACAAAGATGTGGATAACAGTCCGAATAATGTAAATACTGTACCTTATCTCAGAATTATAGACAAATACTAAAGTAACTCATTTGTTTTTCTGTAAGTGTGGAAATGAGTAATCACTTACAAAGCCATGCACAATATACAGATATTAAAGTAAGAGGAAACCATGGAGAGACATGATCACCTGAGTGGACATAACACTTTAAGAAAGAGTAGTATTAAGTCTTTGTAAATATTCAGAGGACACCATTATTTTTCGTATAAACAAATTTGATTGTTTTTTTTGTTTGTTGTTTGTTGTTGTTGCTTTCGGTGCATTTGTTTCTTGTCTTCACGACGTCAAGTTTAATTGCTTTGTGTCAATCGGTACAGACATTGTCAGAAACAGTGGAACAATAAATGACCAATGTTTGCGCTTGTCTCGTCTCTTTACCGATATTTTTTGCAACTTCTCTCTCATCTTTCCTTTTCCCTTCTCTGCAATCTCTTTCTCTCTTTTACAAGTTTCTCGCGTCCACCTTCCTTTCCACCCCACTTCACCTCTCTCCCTCTCTCTATCCCTCGTTCTATCTTTTTTTCAATTCCGGGTCAGAACAACAAAACAGGAAGTACATTGAAGAGTGGAGTTAGCCTCCTGCGACCTCGACTTTTCAGCTCTGCTTAACAGAAATAAATAAATAAAAACAGTAACGGACACAGTGAAATAAATACAAAACTTATTAAAGAAAGAAAAGTGAAGAGAACATGAAGTTTAAGATGGGTAAAAAAAGAGTCAATTGTATTAGAATTGGCAGGGACGATGGTCAGTGACGACAGATCGGTCATGCCCTGACGCCGGGCAGACTCTTGAGAGAATAATGTTGGATAACGCGTCTTTATATGAACGCACACATCAGTACATACAATTTTGTGTTGGAGCAAACAGTAATACACAGAATCTATCATAATGCATAATATTTATTAAGCGGTTCTATCTATCTATCTATCTATCTATCTATCTATCTATCTATCTATCTATCTATCTATCTATCTATCTATCTATCTATCTATCTATGAAAATAGAATGGTTCTTTTGTTATTAATACTTTGCAAAATTTTACAAGGCGAGGAAGCAAAGATGAACTCGTCCGAATCCCCCTAATTTTTTTTCATTCTTTCTTTGATGGAACTGCGATATAGGTAATTATTAAATATTTATAAATTCATTTGATGCACATTTTATTGTGCAGTATTAACAAAAGAACAATTCTATTTTCATTTACAATTATTCACTTGGCAATAAATACTAAAAAATAGTATGAAATACATCATTTTTTAAAACACTGAAGTGGCTTAATAATTATGACCTGTAGTATATATATATATATATATATATATATATATATATATTAATAATAATAATAATAAAACCGACTCTGTACGTATTCTAATCTTAAAATGTTACACAAGAAACTTTTAAAGACTATGAATAACCAGCAGAATCTAACTCCGTTATCGTCCTCGGCTATAGAGCTTTGGACAAAGAGGGGAAAAAAAAGAAAACTGCGTAGGACCGACAATGCATACGGTTCTTCACAGTAAAGAAAAAAAACCTCGAACGGAACGAACCACCAGGAAAGAAAAGTGCTCGATACTAAACTAACCAAAAAGTGTTAACAAAAAGGCAGTTACGCAGAGCAAAAAAAGGCAGTTACGCAGAGAATATATATATATATATATATATATATATATATATATATATATATATATACACGCATCGCTCATTCAATAATGAATTAGAGCACGCTAGCTATTGGGCGTGTTTATACGCGCTAAAAAGTCTGCCCACTTCTACCAGACGCTCGTGGCCTTGGGGTAGGATCGCCGACTGACGCGGATGTGGTCGGGTTTCAATCCTCTGTTAGAAAGCGATCGGAGTCTAACTGTACCGATGAGCTGTGATACAACTGAAACAGGTCTGTCTGAGGATGACTATAGTGTATATATATATATATATATAATTGAATGTGGGCAGCAATCTCTCTTTTATGCAGGTTTCATTAAAAATGACAGACTGTATTTATGCTTAAGTTTTTTTTTATAATTTTACATGTGATATATTTTTTTCAGATCATAAATTATATAAAAATTTTGTAAATGTTTTATTCTTCTGAGCGCTTTCCAGGTATACTTTTAGCCATTATCAAGGATGAATTTTATTTTACAAATTTACTTGACAAAATCTAACGGAGAATTTGTAATGTGATCGATTCCGACTTGGCAGCTCAGATACAGTCACTTTCTCACCGACGCAATGTGTCTTCCCTGTGTCTCTTCTACAAATACTTCCACGGCTTCTGCTCCGATGAACTTAGCTCACTGGTGCCCCCTATAAATGAATTTACTTGAGCCACAATTGGAGTAGATAGACTAATTGGAGTAGATAGACTAATCTATCGCCCGGTTCACACTCCACCCACGTCTATTGAACAGGTGAAGAGGCTCATCCCTTGTTTCCTGTTTAGGATGTGGTTCCCGGCTTTCTCTTTTCCAATCTTTTCACTCTTTTATTTATTGTTTTTTCTTCAATTGGAGTAGATAGACTAATCTATCGCCCGGTTCACACTCCACCCACGTCTATTGAACAGGTGAAGAGGCTCATCCCTTGTTTCCTGTTTAGGTTGTGGTTCCCGGCTTTCTCTTTTCCAATCTTTTCACTCTTTTATTTATTGTTTTTTCTTCAATTGGAGTAGATAGACTAATCTATCGCCCGGTTCACACTCCACCCACGTCTATTGAACAGGTGAAGAGGCTCATCTCTTGTTTCCTGTTTAGGTTGTGGTTCCCGGCTTTCTCTTTTCCAATTTTTTCACTCTTTTATTTATTGTTTTTTCTTCAATTGGAGTAGATAGACTAATCTATCGCCCGGTTCACACTCCACCCACGTCTATTGAACAGGTGAAGAGGCTCATCCCTTGTTTCCTGTTTAGGATGTGGTTTCCAGTTTTCTCTTTTCCAGTCTTTTCACTCTTACGTAGCCCCCTGTGCATCAGTGGCGTTTTCGCCTTGCTTGGGGTGATATGATTAAAAAAAACAAAAAAAAAAAACAAAAAAAAAAAACAAGATTAGCAACTAAGTCTCACTCTTTTACTGTGAAACCAATAAAATGTAAACGCAAATTCTACTCCAGCAGCTTCTTTTCTCGCACTTCCCGCCTGTGGAATTCCGTTCCCTTTACTTGTTTTCCCGACAGCTATAATCTTCAAGAATTTAAATGTAAGGTCAATGATCATCTCCTATCTCACTAACCTGCATCCTCTCTCTCTCATGCTCCTTTCTCCGTCTACTCCACTCTCATCAGTATTCTTATCCTTCTCTTACCCACTTTATGACACCCCTTACAACCTGTCACTGTTTCTCATAACTTTCCTCCTATGTAACCCCCTGCACAACAGTGGCAGTAAAATGCCTTGCTTGGGGCGATATGATTATTAAAAAAAATGAACAAATATGCATAGTGTTTATGCGTGTGTGTGTGTGTGTGTGTGTGTGTGTGTGTGTGTGTGTGTGTGTGTGTGTGTGTAGAGTCATGTGTATGTCTTATATTCCGAACACGATAAGCACATTGTTGCCGTGTTCGTAGTTGATATTATTAGTCTTGGATATTTTTATTTTTTTTATTAATAATGTTTTCATTGTTGTTAACCTAATTTGCATGTGGATGATGCTGTTATATTCGTGACATACTCGTTGATAACGCAAATAGCATCAGCATAACATTTTTTAAAATCATTTCACCCCAAGCAAAGCAGTTTTACTGTCACTGTTGCGCAGGGCGGGTACATGGAGAAAAGTGTTGAGAAAGAGGGGTAGGTTATAGGGGGTGTCAGGAGGAGGGTAATAGAAGAATGAGAATACCGGTGTGATAGGGGTGGAGTGAATGAAGAAAAGAGCTTGAGAGAAAGGATGCGAGTTAGTGAGATAGGAGATGACTATTGACCTTACATTTAAATTCTTGGATATTGTAACTGTTGGGGAAGCAAGGATACGGAAGGGAATTCCATAGGCGAGAAGTGCGAGAAAAATAGCTTTTAGAGAAGAAATTGCGGTTAACATTTTATCGGTTTATAGTAAAAGGGTGGGGCCTAGTTGCTAATCTTGTCGCTCGAGTAAATTTATGTATAGTGGGTACCAGAAGCCGTGAAAGTATTTGTAGAAGAGGCGCAGGGAAGCCACATCACGCCGGCGAGAGAGCGACTGCAGCTGGGCAGAAGATTAGGATGCCATTGCTTTCTGCGGTAGATTGGTTGCCAGCGAAGGCTATAAAATCCAATCTGTCCTATTATTTGACTTATAGGTAGAGGGGGAAGAAATGTATTATATTATTAAGTAGTAATTAAAGGGGGATCACTTTATTACTTCATAACAATAGAAAACCTTTCCCCCTTTATGCCCAGTAGAAGCCTTAATCATGTTTCCAACTATTATATTCAGTCAGTCAGTTAGTGCCATACGTGATACACGCTTGGATGATCATGTCTCGAAAGAGACATAACTGACTAGACAGAAATTTATCCTGAAGTAGATTGCATTTGCTTTCTGCAGTAGACCGGTTGCCAGCCTAGGTTATAGATCCCAATCTGTCCTGTTATTTAACCCATAACTGGGGGAAGGGACGGATTAATACCTTTCCTGAGGATTTCTGGCTTTCGGTCATATTACTTTGAATACACCGGTTCTCGCTCGATCACCGAAGTTAAGCAACGTTGAGCCTGGTCTGTATTTAGATGGGTGACCGCTTGGGAATACCAGGTGTTGTAAGCGTTTATTGATGAATGCGCGTTGTGGTGCAGTGGATGTCGGCTCGGAAGGAGAAATCAGTGAGCCGAGTTCGAATTCCAGTTGAATACCCTGCATTCGCTTACGTGCTAGTACCCTTGGGAAAGGTATTTATCCATCTCTTCCTTTCAGTTATGGGTTAAATAACAGGATAGGACTTGAAACCCTGCTCTTAAACAAATCCCAATGAAACCTCCTAGGGTGCACGCGGCTTGGACACAAGGGTATTTGCACGCAAGCGAACCCAAGGAATTTATTACTTGTAAAAGAAATGCCCACCAGTAAGGGTACTTATAATCTTAATTATAACAGCCAATGCACGGAAAGGTATAAAAATTCAGGTGAACCATTATCAGCTTCCGTCTTTATTGTACAATAAAGACAGAAGCTGATGATGGTTCACCTGAAATCGGCCCTATACTTCCGATTTACCATGAAATAACGTGTCTGCCTTAATTTTTTTTATATTTAAGGCAGACACGTTATTTCATGGTAAATCGGAAGTTTGGGCCTATTTCAGGTGAACCATCATCAGCTTCTGTCTTTATTGTACAATAAAGATGGAAGCTGATAATGGTTCACCTGAATTTTTCATGCAAAGTCAATACTCATCTACTAACCACTGGACTCTAGCTCTCTCCCCACCCCCGTATAACCTTCCCTTTCTCTCCACCTATGTATCTGTCATCGCACCTGCTTTCTCAGCTTTCTATTGTTCCTTTCTAACTAGTTTTTACTCCTCACTCTTTTCTAATTAATCTTTTTACATTTATGTAGCCCCCTGCATATCAGTGGCGTTTCCGCCTTGCTCGGGGTGAAATGATTAAAAAAAATCTGCTCTATATGTATTTATATACATATATATTTAGAGATCTCTTAGAGAGTTATCCTACCACTGTATGTACAGGATACTCCTTTGGATTCTTCTATACTCACACTGCATGCTGATATATATATATATATATATATATATATATATATATATATATATATATATATATATATATATATATATATTTATGTTTTAGAACATGTACAATTATTTTTTAATATATGTCTTCGACAATCATATGTTTGTTTCAACGTTGGGTGCCCAACGTCTCTTCGGGAGGTAAAGACGTTGGGCACCCAACGTTGAGACAAACATATGATTGTCGAGGACATATATTAAAAAATAATGTACATGTTCTAAAACATAATTTTTAATAAATATTCACTGCTTTATGCATCATATATCAAGCACTGTTTTAAATTAATGTTTTGGACGGAAAAAATTCTTTCTTCGTTCTGTACCCACTGGGATATATATATATATATATATATATATATATATATATTGTAACTTTGTCATTACAGTGGTTTATAAAAATATTATATCATTACACAAGAATTTCATGCTTTAGAAAATATTTCTTCATCAGGTGAAATTTTAAAATAAATTTTGAAAATGATTTATTACCGAAAATATATAATGAATTCATGGTTATTTAGAAAGTTAAGGAAGAGAGGTTAGTGGAAGGTAAAAAATATGAGTATGGGTGTGTCTGCATTACTAACTCAAATGTGAGAAGTAGATTGAACTGTAAAGGTGAATATTTAGGTCCTATGAAGGTGAGTTGTTGAATTATGCCATGGTAAAATGATACAATTTATCTGTCTGTAGAAAATACATATTAGGAACACATATTATTTAGATGTGTATAAAGTAGTTTTGGACAAAATAATTGTTATGTGTGATATTAGAGCGTAAGTTATAAATGTAGATTATAATTAATGAAATTTTAAAGTGAAATATTTCTGGTGTTTACATAATACTGTTAATTCATTTCTATGGATTTGTAGTACAGATCTTCATTTCGGCACAGAGGGTAAAATTCATAAAATGATTTAGAAATTTTTTTTTTTTCCACAATTTTCCACTTTACCTTGGGGTTTTTATTTGTTTCTTTTAACCGCCAAAAATACGCAGAATGAGACGTTTGGTTTCGGTAAGCGTTATTCTTAAAGGAAGTTAAATGCATATACCCTCTCTACTTAAAAGTGTTCTTAGTAGACCCAATGGAAACTTTTTTTGATAGTTGGGTTTTCATTGGATGATATAGTACATTAGTAAAAAATATAATTTATTAGACACCTATTTTCCAGTGGGAAATTGTTAAGATTTCGACAATTACATAAATTTGTATTATTATTATTATTATTATTATTATTATTATTATTATTATTATTATTTTCAGTTTTGGAATAATTATTGTTGCTTTGGTTTACATGCTGATTTCAGATTTTATTATTATGATTTTCAATAATTTTTCTAGATTATTTGTACAACTATAAGTTAATTTAAGGGTATTTTTATTGAAGATTTTACTTAGCGGAGAATCACTAAGGAAATGTTTCTTAATTTAATTGAGACTTAGTGCTAACCATATAAAACCAGGACGATCTTCAAAAGTGGTTCTACGCTTCGCGGATATCTTTCCCGATTAAGACACCCAACAGAGAAGGACATGACTAAGAACTGTGTGTACGCAATCCCATGAAGCTGTGGAAAGAAATATAAAAGAGAAACAGGCCGCACCCTTTAGGCAAGGCTACAAGTACATCGCAAGGCCGTAACACGAGGGAAAATAGAAAAATCAGGCGTAGCTGAACACATTTGGAGGGAGAAATGGAATCACCGCCCCGTATGGGATGAAGCTGAAATAACAGATAGAGAACACCACTGGAAACTACGTAAACTTAAGGAGTCAGCACATATGCTAGGCTACAAAAATCTCCTAAGCCGACCAAGCATAGAGAAGAACACAATATGGAAATCGGTAATATGAAGTGTCAGACAAAATCATTAGTGTCAAAAAATTGCAGTATGAGCTCTGGTAAAAAATACTAGAGATAACCAATAACATAAAAAGTTGCAATATGAACTCTGGTAAAAAAAGGGTTACTGGACATTAGGTTTATAAGTCCCAAAAATTCATTTGTTCTCCTTAAGGTCACATGGCCCAGTTGATATAGACGTTCCTGTGACTTGACCCAAAGAGTTGTGAGTTCAACACCAGGCTACAGCAGTGGTAAACAAGTAACTTACAGGGTTAGAGGGAGATAACTCATGAATTCCAGAAGAGGCACTGCTACGCAAGGAATGGAGTTCATATACTCCAGTGATTGTAATAGAGGGTTCGGTTCGAAATTTCGAGCACCCGAAGAAGGCCAGAGAGTACAACGGCCGAAACGTCGTACAAATGACAACAAAGATGAGGACAATAGTTTGAATAATGTAAATACTGTTAGTGCTAACCATTTGATTAAATGGGGGTTTATACCAAGTGATTTTTTCTATTTTTCTTTTTTCTTTTATAGTTATATTGTTTTGCATATTTGATGTCATGGTTTTTATAGCCACTATTCTTTAGGGCATATAAACTCGCTACGTTTATAAAATACATCTTCAATAGATGAATTTTTACTAATTGTATATTCTATGGAAGAGGGTAAATCTTTGAATATACTTGGGGGATTATACTTAAGGTGGATGTATAAAGGATATGCGTTAGATTTCATTTATGGTTGACAGGTATTATTTAATATATTTATTGTGGAAAGTTATGATTAAGCGTGGGGTAGATAGTGGAATGGTATCCCGTTGCCTTCTCCACAGTGATTTATTGAGACACTACCTTTAGTTAGTTGGCCGTTTACTCCTTAAGAGTTCTTTCGCCCTTTGTAGGTTGAATTTTATCCTACCGGGATGCTAACATTCACAACAACAACAACAACAACAACAACAACGACGACGACAAAAAAACGGTGGGTTGGAACAGTAGATATTAAGTATAAGGCAAATTGACTAGACTTTGCAGAGGATTAATTTTCTAATCTTATCAATTTTAAAATGTAAAGAGATTTTTTACTATCAGAAGGTCATCATCTCTATATAACCTGAAGTCATGTGTGTTAAAGTGATATTGTGCGGTAGGGTTATATAAAATAAATAAACCAACGAGATCGGAAGACCACGCAGAGTCTAACAAACTTGCCTTTTCCACGGTGATTTATTGAGACACTACCTTTACTTAGTTGGCCGTTTACTCCTTAAGAGTTCTTTAATCCGATTTGACATATCTATTTGTGTGTGTGTGTGTGTGTGTGTGTGTGTGTGTAATAAGGGAGTGAAATAACAAACAGATTAAAAACCTACTGTTTGTTGTATTTAGTTTTATAAAAAAGTGCTCAATACTGAGTAGAGCTTAATATTAATCTCTACTCAGTATTGACAATTTATTTTTATAAAAGTTAATGCAACATACAGCAAGTTTTTAATCTGTTTGTTATTTCACTCCCTTATAATATTTAACTCTCACCTCTGTAGAGTAATACACTCCCTTATAATATTTAACTCTCACCTCTGTAGATATTAATATCTACTGTTCCAACCCACCGTTTTGTTTTTGTTTTTTTTGTCTTATTTTTTATATTAAGTATAAGGCAAATTGACTAGACTTGCAGAGGATTAATTTTCTAATCTTATCAATTTTAAAATGTATGGAGATTTTTTACTATCATGAGGTTATCATCTCTATATAACCCTAAGTCATGTGTGTTAAAGTGATATTGTGCGGGCGGTAGGGTTATATAAAATAAATAAACCAAGAAGATCGGAAGACCACGCAGAGTCTTACAAACCCATTGTAATGTCAAATTGACCACCTGAATGATTCTTTATCAAGTATCTTTGGTCGTGAATAAATTTAAGTCCGAATAATGTGTAGCAAATTCCGGTGCCAAAGTGAAAAGATCGTTTGAAATTAATGAGTAATAATCGACTATGTCAAATCGGATTAAAGAACAATTGGTTTTATTTTTAATATTGCAAAACCAATTGATGACATCAGTATTATTGGTCCATTGGAGCAATCCAAGGTTCTCTTTGATTTATTTATTAATCTTTCCAAAAAGATTTTAATGATTTTACTAATTTCTGGCCTGGTGGGGTTGAGGATTCTGGTGGGATGATTGGTTTCAAAATTAAGTTGATGGTCTTTTTGAAGCTAAAGTATTAAGAGACAGGACAATTTCGCTAGAAACAAAGAAGAGAGTACTGGATTGCTATGTGTTGTCAGTTCTTCAATATGGCAGTGAATGCTGGACAATCTCATCAAAGATGGAGGAAAAACTTGAAGCAACTGAAATGCGGTTCTACAGAAGCATACCATACTGGATATAAAGTGTGGGATCAGTTCCATATTACAATCAATATATAAACTGACCCCTCATTTTTTGGTCACAGCAGTTTCTATACATTTATATTCTTGATATAAAAAATCACAAGGATGCATTCCAGAAACTGAGCGGAGTATTAAGAGACAGGACAATTTCGCTAGAAACAAAGAAGAGAGTACTGGATTGCTATGTGTTGTCAGTTCTTCAAAATGGCAGTGAATGCTGGACAATCTCATAAAGAGGAAGGAAAAACTTGAAGCAACTGAAATGTGGTTCTACAGAAGGATGCTGCGGATATCATGGATCGAGCATGTGAGCAATGATCAGGTTTTGGAAAGGATGGAAACGAAAAGGAAATTAATATTGAGCATCAGGAAGAGACAGCTGAAGTTCCTGGGAATGCAATGAGAAAAGAGGGCTTGGAGAACCTGATACTAACAGGCCAGATAGAGGGAAAAAGAGACAGGGGAAAGCAGCGGATAACATATTTGAAGGACCTAATCAGGTGGATGATTGAACGATGGTGCAACAGGTGAGAGCGTGCTAAGAGCCACCAGGAATAGGGAGACGTGGAAAGATCGCCCAAGTTCTGAAGGGACAGGGCACATAGAAGAAGAAGAGGAATCTTCTTTAGAACAAAGTTTGCTAACTTTATCAATAGTTTTAAGGTTGTCGGTAATAGTTTTGCTTGTATTTATCTTAACAAATAGTGAGTTATTATTCGCTTTTTATAATTCTAGCTAAATTTTTCAAGATTAATTTTTAGGTGTGATTTTGTAGAAAGTAGATGTTTTGTCAGACTTAGCAAACAGTTTGTCTGATTCGTTTATATTTAAAACGACATGGTCAAGGCGTCTCTGGAAATTATCCTTTCGTTTGTTAAGAGATGTTATTGATTATTTCGAATAAATCATTTTAAAAACCCAATTAATCTTTCAATTACTGGTGTGGTTTTTATGGGTTTTTTTTTTTAAATCCATAAGCTTCGGCTTCTTTAGAAAACTTATATTTATGAAGGAAGAAATAAGCTTTCCATCTCATTCTTTAAATTAAATCCTCTCTTTGTAAGGACAAGTTTCACGAAATATTCACGTCTGCTTGGGTTGAGAATGTTGTTGTGAGAGATTCCGAAATGTGTTTTTTTTTTATTTACATCTATTTTAATTATTACTCTCAGTAATAAATAAAAATTATTGTAAATAATAATAATAATAATAATAATAATAATAATAATAATAATAATACTCTACAGAGGTGAGAGTTAAATATTATAAGGGAGTGAAAGAACAAACAGATTAAAAACTTACTGTATGTTGCATTAACTTTTATAAAAAATAAATTGTCAATACTGAGTAGAGATTAATATTAAGCTCTACTCAGTATTGAGCACTTTTTTTTTATAAAACTAAATGCAACAAATAGTAGGTTTTTAATCTGTTTGTTATTTCACTCCCTTATTACACACACACACACACACACACACACACACACACACACACACACACACACACACACACACACACAAATATATATTATCATCTACATCCCTAAGCCATAGGCGCATGGTATCAAAGAAGGGAAATTTTAACGTCTTGTATAGCATATACACGCGAGTCACTGCAAGGACTACATACATTTCTGAAGAGTAATATATATATATATATATATATATATATATATTACTCTTGACTGACTGACGCCAATTCGGTTGGGTTTCAATCCTGGGTGAAAAACAATCGGATGTCTAACCGTACCGATGAGCTGTGATACAGCGAAACAGATTTGTCTGCGGATATATATATATATATATATATATATATATCAGCAATTAAACTTCAATACATGTTCCGTCGAACAAGACTGTCACTGTAAATTAGGTTTTCAATTATTATTATCTTATTTTTGTATGCGTACTAGTACCTTTTTTTCCTGGTTTAATGAATTTGCCGGTAAAGTTAAAAAATAGTATCAAACTCAAGCCCCAGGTGGCCATCCTGCAGCCAGTACCTCCTCTTTCTAGAGGAGGCAGGCGTCATAACCTGGTCCTGAAGCGTCTCCAAAATGAGAAATGCCGAGGCAACTAAGCAAATTTTCCACGATATTGCCGTTAAATCCACTTTAAACCTCGACCTTGTCTCACATTCGCTAACGAGGTGGCCACAAAGAAAAATCCATCATATATAATTTTATAAATTACTTTTTTGTTCTGCTTTTAACCGATGACCAACGTCGATGAACCCAAAATTTCGGGCTGTACACCATATACATAATAAGTAACTTCTATATACCCTAAATTGAGAACCTTCTATTTAAACGGTTTGCGTTCATTTAACTGGTTGCCACGCTTCAGTGGTTTTGAGCAGACGATATTTTCTTGGCGATTGAAGTTAAAAACTTTTGAACGTAGTCTTCCTGTAGAAGTTCGTTGACGCTGAATCCCGAGACAGAATCGACATTAGTAGTCACTCCAAGATATTAATCAAATACAAACGTAATGAGTTTAAGACTAACTTACAAAAAATCTTAGTAGAATACGGCTTCACTGTGAACAGAATAATAATTGCTCACTGACTGACAATTGGATTGTGGTTTCGACATTTTAAGATTAACATCCCGACACTTAGAATCGGTTAATGTGATTCAGAAAATGTGATGATAGTAGTTAATAAGACACACACACACACACACACACACACACACACACACACACACACACACACACATGGAGGAATAGTAGAATTTGAAAAAAACAGTAGCCTCTACGCATCGATTATTCAGGACTGAATTTGAACACTTTCGGCTACTCGCCTGTGTTTACATTGTATATAACACGCTAAAGTCCGCTTTACTCTATTGAAAGCTCACAGGTAGTATCGCTGACTGATGCCAATTCGGTCGAGTTTCAATCCTGGCTAGAAGCAATCGGATGTCTAACCGTACTGATTAGCTGTGATACAGCGAAACAGATCTGTCTGAGAAAAACCGGTATGAAGTTAGTGTACACTTATATGCTTATATATATATATATATATATATATATATATATATATATATATATATATAAGGATAATTTTTCAGCAGCAGTTGTTGGGACTCCAGTAACAACAACAAAAGTTGATTAAAATAATACAGAGGAAAACATAAAATTCTCCAAATTCTGTTACTTCCGATGCTGTGGCAAATGCCATATCTGAATTTCCATACAATCCAGATAATAGTATTACCTTTTCTGCGTATTTTCTAACATAAGAGCAAAAAGGAGACACCAGTTGAGAGAGTTAGCGCCGGTAGAATCTGAAAAACATGTAAATTTGTACTCTCGAGAAAACCAGGAGTAAACTAGAAAACTAGTTATAACTTTAACAAGGGTATTCCTCATTGACCACTAGATTAGACTATATCTTTCTAAAGTAAGTAATAGTAATACATTGTAGTAGTCTCCGTCGGTCAGGGTTGACCATGGGTAGCATCCTAGTTATCTGCTGGAGCATCGGCGTCTGTGACCGTAGAAACTAATGCGGGAGTGACAGTTTTTGTTGCAGTGGCTGCTTTCATGCTTTGTTTCTTGTCTGTTGGAGCTGTCATTTTGATTTCTGCGAACCTTCCTCTCCATGGCGACTTGTGTCAGTTGCTTCTTCCTTGATTTGAGTTGTTGTGCCAGTGTAACACTGTCGGCCGGCTGGCTCGCTGCCCCTGGTCCGGGACCTGTTGTGATGATGATATCCGGAACCTGAGTGGGTTGATGCTGTGAAAACGGCACCAATTATGACGACGCTCTCGGGTCGCTAATCGTGATGATGGCCTCGTCACAGTAGCTGGTTTTCAAGACGTCTATTACAACGGTGAACTTTCCTACCCACGCTGTGTTTCTTGATCTCAGGAAAGACACATTGAAACCCGATAGCCATTTCTCCACTACCTCAAACCAGACCGGACACACGTGTACACTTGTGTTGAAAAAAAAACAAAAAAAAACACGGCACAAAAAAAAAATGAATAAGTTCGAAGACGCCTGAATGAGTTGCAGTAAAAGTCTTTATATATAGATAAAAAAAAAAGAAAAGCAGAATGTACAATAGCCGAATTTCAAACTTTACAACGTAGAGAAAGATTTGTTTAAGTAATGAGAGCTTTCAATTTTCCAAAAAAAAAAAAATTTTCATAACGGTGCAAAGTTTTAGTTAAGAATAATCAGGGCTTTCAATTACCCCCCCCCCCCCCAAAAAAAAAAAGAAAAAAAAAAGAAAAAAAGTCATTTCATAACTGTGCGAATTTTTCGTTAAGAATAATCAGAGCTTTCAATTTTCCAAATAATAAAAGTCTTTTCACAGCTCTTTATCGAAGGTTTACAGAAATAGTCGAAGGGGAGCGAACTGCAGAAATGGTAGCGACTGCTGCGACGGTGGTAGTGGGGTCGTTTGGTCTCTGTCACTCTATACTTGGCTCTATACCGAAGCTTTACGGAAACGGCCGAACTGGGGCGTTTTGGTGATGATAGTAAATTCGTCTTGCCTCCTTCGCTCAGCAATTAAAATCACTTTTCAGCTAGTTTAACTCTTTCTCGGCTCATTCTGTTTCTATAAAACTTTAGCCAGGACTCTATCGGAGGCGCAGTATTCAACTTTAACTCTTTTAAGTTGATCGGCGGTAGGCCTTTCTAAGTTTCCTTACATCTTCAGCCCGGAGCTCTATGAAAGGCGACCAGTAGCCCCCTCCCATTTGGGAAGACTTCTCCCTCCGTCGTTACATCTCGACTGCAACTCCAACTCGATTCAAAAACTGATTTTTCTCACTGAGGTCTCCATTTTTATAGTTGTCCCCAATTCTCTTATGGGATGGATGACGGACACCGGGTATCTATTTTGACCAATGAGATTATTTAATTTCAATAAAAAGTCTTTTTCACCTACATATTTTAAGGTGGAGTTATGGTTTAACGAATGAGGCGACAACACCTCACATAACGTAATTTTCTCTTCGTCCTTTCCTTTTTAATTACATCATTTTAAGTTTTCAAAAATGTTTAAACCATTTCCCATCAAAATATGGGAACTAAGGATTTGACCTTACCCTAACCCTATCAAAAAGTTTCTGACAACTTGTTTTGACTATCGTCGTCTTCCATTTTTACCGGGCAAAAGTTCGTTTCTGAATACAATGGGAAAATATATATTTTTCTTTTTCCCCAATTTCCAGCTAATTTCTCTATTTTTCGGATTTTACAAGTACATAAGTATTAAATATTTTTTAAGCAGAGCTCATATCGCGAATTACAATAAACTGCACAACCAACAATACCACTAATAATAATTTCCTTCGCTCCGTTGTATTAAGCAAAGAAGTATATATTTTTTCATGTGGAAATAGGGTTACACCAGGGTCCCTCTCCATTTGGTCCGGTTTCCCATGACTCCGTGTTGATGCCCACAGCCTTTATATCGCGTTTTATGATACCGAATCTGTGACTGCCCACTGGGTCTTCTTCCAGATGACAGCTCTCCATACAGAACATACAGATAAAAACAATAAAATTAACATCTTCTACAAAAGCCAAATACATGCCAACTATTTGCGTTGTGGTGCAGTGGATGTCGACTCGGAAAGAAAAATCTGGGTGCCGAGTTCGAATTCCAGTTGAATACCCTGCATTCCCTTACTAAAAAATACCCTTAAGAAAGATATTAACCCGTCTCTTCCCTCCAGCTTTGGGTTAAATAATAGGACAGATTGGGTTTCATAGCCTCGGCTGGCAACCTACTGCGGGATAATCTTTTGCCCGGTCAGTCATGTCTCTTCCAAGAAATGATGGCCCAAGTGTGTATCACGTATGACATTTAACTGACTGACTGATAGACGAATTTTCTCTCAGAAATATCATAAAAAATACACATCCCCATAAAGAAACAGACAGAAAACAGAAAAGACACCCCCCCCAAAAAAAACCCTCCCCCAAAAACCAAAAAACAAAATATAAACAGATATGTTATTTAAAATAAAAAATAAAAATCACTTTTGATAATGGTTAAAAGGATAGCAGAAAGCGCTCTGATATGCAAAATTTTTGGACAGTTTTTACAACCTTTGTGTCCAGAACATAAAAAAATTCTAGGAGCGCAAAAGAAATTAAATAAAAATCTTAATTGTTGTTCCTTGTCCTTTAACGAAACACATATAAAAGGGATTGCTGCCCAACTAAATAATAATAATAATAATAATAACAATAATAATAATAATAATAATAATAATAATAATAATAATAATATATATATATATATATATATATATATATATATATATATATATATATATATATATGTGCATTTCTGAGGTCCTGGCAGTCAAGTTAAGATCTTCACATCTAGAACCAGCCAGGACCAACCATGTCACTTACATAGTTGCAAACCACCCACACTCCCTCCGTTTCCAGTTAGCAAGAATAGGTTCCATTTACCTTCTTCCCGCTAAGCACGGCCCTATGGAAAAGACTCTCAAGGGGATGTTTCCTCGATCACTTAATTCTTGACCTGTTCTAGTCTAAAATCAACTGTTATTTTCTTCTTTTCATATAAACTGCCCTTTAACGCAACTCTCTACCTTGAGTGGCCCCAGGCCTTTTACAGGGTGAAACATGCAGTATTATATATATATATATATATATATATATATATGAAATGATTTGTTTGAACATTATTTTTGATCGATACTCGTATTTAAGTAGATATTCTGTTTATAATCAAACAGTATTATATATTTATTTCTACCGGCCTGAATATAAATATATAATACTGTTTGATTATAAACAGAATATGTACTTAAATATGAGTATCGATCAGAAATATTGTTCAAGCAAATCATTTCAAGTTGTCGGTTGTCTATAACCAGCTTCGTTAATCTTCGTAATATATATAGTCATCCGCAGACAGATCTGCTTTGCTGTATTACAGCTCATCAGTACGGTTAGACAGCCGATTGCTTTTTACCCAGGATTGAAACCCGACCGAATTGACGTTAGTCGGCGATTCTCCAGGACCATGGATTAGTTTTAAAGCTTTCATTACACCCGAGCAACAACGCCGGGCTATATATATATATATATATATATATATATATATATATATATATATATATATATATTAATGTTTATTAGACAGCATCTTTTCTTTTAAAACATCTTTCATTAAATGCTGCCGACAAGAAAGGCCTAATTAATGTCTTCCTCTATCGTAACATTTTCCCATTAAAATTTGTCCGAAAGTGTTATTGGCCCAAGCGCTTTCGGCTGCTTCAGCAGTCATTTCAAGTTTGTTTCTGCGTTTCTGGTGTTGTTATTTTTCTTATGTTTTGAATGCTATGCAGTAATTTTTTGTGTTATTTTTGAAAAGTATATAATTTTTTTAAACGGAAGTTAACTTCAACCAGCCTACGTTGAGTAATACTTTTCTTGAGTAAGATATCTCGGTCTAGACCGGTTGTTATTAATTTTAGCATTTAAGAAAATTAAAAAAAAAACCAGTGTTAGCAACACTAATATGTGTACCCACAAAAATAACGTTTATATGAATGAGTGCTTTCAGCACTCCCTTGTATCTATCTTCGTGCCTGAAACACCGAAATCCTGTTCAACCTCTTGTCGGCGCCATATAACGACCCCGGTTTCTAATGACACCATTACATCGAACGCTATGGATGCTGGTAGATGGTGGTGATACCATCACTGGAAACAGCGGCGTGTACATTTGTGTAGGGGGCGGAGGGGAACATGACTGGGCAAGACTCCATCGACTGACAATTTCATTATTCTGCTAACCAGACGATTGTTATTTCAACCCAGGCGGCAGCACAGTTTAATTTTCAAGGAGCAATCGATTAATATATCTTTCGCGCCATCATTTGTCGTGAACGGAATGCGTCAGCCATTTTGTAAATGCGGGAACACGTGTCCACAAGAGAAGGCTAAGTTTTACTGAGAGTTTTTATGTATGTGTGTGCGCCATACATACTTTCTTTCTTTATATATATATATATATATATATATATATATATATATATATATATATATATATATATTAAAACAACTTTTATTCGACATAATCTGTATATCTTTATTTATGCAAAATATGTAACTTATAAAAATTTAGCAGAACATATTTTAATAGCCATCCGACAGTAGTTTATGGCAAAAATAACTTTGTGAAAAATTCTTTTTAATCCCTAGTATTCGATTAATCAATCAAATGCATCTACGGGTTTGGCTCTCGTAATTACTTTTAATATTTTAATGCATTTTATTAACCTACCTATATGTTTAGAATAGCATATATATTATGTAAAAGATACACACACACACACACACACACACACACACACACACATATATATATATATGCGCTAAAAAGTCTGCCTTCTCCCACCGAATCGCCGACTGACGCCACTTTGGTCGGGTTTCAATCCTGGGTTAAAAAGCAATCGGAGTCTAACCGTACTGATGACCTGTGATACAGCGAAACAAATCTGTCTGCAGATGACTATATATATATATATATATATATATATATATATATATATATATATATGTTGAATCTAGATCAGGGTTTTTTACTCTTCTGAGGAATCCCTCCCTAAATTACTTCCACTCTTTACTTTCTTTCGAGGGCCTTAAGTTACCCACCCGTGTCCGTCATTTCAGGGGATGTGCCGTACTCGCTCCGCTTGTGGGTTGGCAAAACTATTTAAACTATAGTTGGTTGCTTGTGTAGGTGGCCGTTGGGTCATAGGAGATATTCCACCCTATGGCAGGTCTTGCTTTTGATTCTACAGGGTGCCTACACTAACCTCCTCACCGAGCTTGCACCCAACTTGTGCGCTGATTTAGTTGCCGTGGCAGGTAATACTGTATTACGTGGTACCAGTTGCAGACAGTCTAACCTGATATATATATATATATATATATATATATATATATATATATATAAAGCAGAGAAACTTGTACCAGTTATCAGAATCGATGATGCTAGTTTCCTGGAGAGCGACACATAGCGTCTCCTTGCCTTCACCTTCTCAAGTGATCTGAAATAGAATGGTAATATTTTTATTGGTTCCACTTAAAGGAAAGACAGTTATGACCAAAATAGCTTAATTGGACAAAGCTTTTCATAGGATTTACGGATGCTGGAGGGGGAAGAGACGGACTAATACCTTTCCCAAGAATATTTGTGTGTAAGTGAATGCAACAAATTCAACTGGAATTCGAACTCGGTTCTCTTGTACGATGTCGAAAAAAGTGAAAAGTAGTTTATAGGGTTTTCTGTGCCGTTATTTTTGGTAGCAAGTATGTGACATCTTGGTTGAAACATTCTTGTGTTGTTGTGGGTTCTAAAATCGTTTTATTAAATAGTGGCGCTATGCTAGCATGCATAGGAGATTTACTAAGCGCTGGTTAGATGTGGCACAAGGCCGAAAGTATGGGGCACCCAGTGAGGACCTAACTCACTACTCAAAAGTAATGATTTCAACGAAACAAGCTTGCTAACCATTACACCAGCTCGCTGAAGTAGAATGGCCACATCGCAGGATACACAGTTGCTCTCCAAAAAACTAACATCATTCATTCTGATAACTGGTAGAAAAGTTTCTCTGCAGTCGTTTGATAAACTCATGACTACTCAACAATAAAATATCCGTAGAAATTCCCCTATAGCATCGTTAAATATATGATTTTGATAACTTTACAAAATATTGCAATAACAATAATAAATATGAATGTTGGTCATTATTTTAAGAAAGACAAATGCAAAGATTTTAAATTGACAACACAGAGATCCGAAGGTGAATTGTCATGGCAAAGGAAGCATTCCAGAAGTTGAGTAAAGTATTAAGAACCAAGACAATTTCGCTAGAAACAAAGAAGAGAGTAATGAATTGCTATGTAATGTCAGGTGTTCAATATGGCAATGAATGCTGAACAATATCAGCGAAGATGAAGGAAAAACTTGAAGCAACTGAAATGTGTTTTTACAGAAGGATGCTGCGGATATCATGGACCGAGCATGTTAGCAATGATGAGGTTTTGGAAAGGATGGAAACGAAAAGGAAATTAATACTGAACATCAGGAAGAGACGACTAAAGTTCCTGGGACATGCAATGAGGAAAGAGGGCTTGGAGAACCTGATACTAACAGGCCAGATAGAGGGAAAAAGAGACAGGGGAAAGTAACGGATAACATATTTGAAGGGCCTGAGCAGGTGGATGACGGAACGAGGGTTGCATGGTGTAACAGGAGAAGGTGTGCTAAGAGCCGCCAGGGATAGGGAGATGTGGAAAGCCATGATCGCGTACGTTCTGAAAGGACATAGCACAGAGAAGAAGAAGAAGAAGAAGAAGAAGAAGAAGAAGAAGAAGAAGAAGAAACAGCCATTAAACGCTTCTTTCGTTCTTTCTTTCTTTCTTTTTTCTTTCTTTCATTCTTTCATTTGTGTTCTCAAAGAATGCAAGTAGCGTCTCTGAGATGTGTTGTGTTTATCAAAACGGAATAGTCAATTATTTATAAGGTATTGGCAAGAGATATTAAGCAGTTCTATATTCCCTTCCCGTCTTTCTTTCTTTCTTTCTTTCTTTCTTTCTTTCTTTCTTGTTTTTGTCTCACTAAAACCAAGTAATATTTTTCTCCTGTTTCTACACGGTCAAAACACAAAATAGTTAATTATTTTAGAAGCATTTGCAGGGCGTAACGGTCATTAGAACTAAAGAAGCGGGGGACAAGCACAATTATAATAAGATTATCGAATAATTATAATAGGATTATCAAATAATTATAATAGGATAAACGAATAGTATTATCAAATAATTATAATAGGATAATCGAATAGTATTATCAAATAAATTAATAATAGGATTAATCGGAATAACGATATTATCAAATAATTATAATAGGATAATCGAATAGTATTATCAAATAATTATAATAGGATAATCGAATAGTATTATCAAATAATTATAATAGGATAATCGAATAGTATTATCAAATAATTATAATAGGATAATTATAATAGTATTATCAAATAATTATAATAGGATAATTATAATAGTATTATCAAATAATTATAATAGGATAATTATAATGGTATTATCAAATAATTATAATAGGATAATTATAATAGTATTATCAAATAATTATAATAGGATAATTATAATAGTATTATCAAATAATTATAATAGGATAATTATAATGGTATTATCAAATAATTATAATAGGATAATTATAATAGTATTATCAAATAATTATAATAGGATAATTATAATAGTATTATCAAATAATTATAATGGGATAATTATAATGGTATTATCAAATAATTATAATAGGATAATTATAATAGTATTATCAAATAATTATAATAGGATAATTATAATAGTATTATCAAATAATTATAATAGGATTATCCAACAATTTCCGACAAGTTCAATCTTTGATTATCCAGTCTTTTCTTATCCAATTTTTTATTGTTTAAAAATTCATGTTCTTCTTTCCTTTTATTCAACTTCATGTGATTATTGCTCAGCCAAGAGAAAAGGTTGTAGTGTTCCACTATCTTATTTCAAACTTGGTCAAATTAAGTGTGCGTGTGTTTGTGGGAACTTTAAACGGTATAAGCGCATATAAATACAGACCGGAATAGTTTCTTTTATGGTTTACCAATTTTATTCTTCAGTCATCGCAATTATGATACTGGTATAGTGGAACATCCTACCACCCCCGAGAATAGAATGCTCTGCTTGATAAAAGACGGTAACGAGCGGTACGAACAGGGATAGGTCTTAGGCATTCGCCTGACTGCTCTATGGCACTGTCAGCACTCTATCTTCGGGTATAGGGCGCTCTTGCTTCCGAGCTGAGAGCACAAACCCAGTCATGGTTCCGCCGAAGGATAGAACCACAACTGGGGAAAAATAGACAGACATTTTTTGGCCCGGTTATATGGCCGGGAATACCCACTATAAAATGACTATGTGTCACATCTGGCCTTGCGTGGGAAGGCTAGTAAATACAGACAGGTCTTAGGCGAGACTTGGGCTCCGGCCTTCGGGCTGGGGTTCAAATAAAACCAATTTAAGACCAGTTTAGACAGGTTTTGAACCTATCCACCTTGGTTGATAGGTAATGTTTGACCAGTACCCGGGCGTATGCGCTCAGGTTCCTCACATTAAAAAAGACCTTGTGTCACATTTCTCTCAAGTGAGGGAGAAGAGTAAATATCCTTAGGCGAGAAAGGAAGTTTTGTCATTTGATTCAGCGATATCCTTGTGAGTACGTTACTTACTTGAACGTTTTTGTATTACCTTTTGTACGTTTGTCTTTGTCTGAATCGGTCGTTTTTAGCATACGTTTCTTGAATATCCTTGTTTCGTCTTTGCAATAAATCTGGTATACCTTATTCCTGGTGTTGAGTACCATTCTTCAACTGATCTATTTACACTGTATTCCTTTTCGGGATATATCAGATCCATAATACTGTCCGTTAATAGTTTTTTTCCAAGTAGTCTACCATGGTTACAGAAGCCATAATCTTGCCAACAGGCTCTCCCTAGTTGAAATTATTCGGGGGTGGAGAAGCAGAGTGTTTCCACTGTTTACTTTAAATCTTTGATTCAGTTTCGAAGTGGTGAACCCCTCTTGAGTTACTGATCCGCGGTGGAAATTCTCAGGGTCAGCTTGGAAGCGAGTCAAAAGTGTCCTGTAAATGTCAACTCTTCAGCTTCTGCTCTGGTGTCACCATTTTTGGACCCATCTTGCAGACAGCTTTCTCATCCCCCAAGATCTCAGTTAAAACAGAATGAACTAAACCAGAACTAATGCCTATGGACTTAGCTGTCTACTGGACGTCTAACATCTACAACCATACCATGAATTTATATTTAGCAATCAGGAAGAAGTCAGATGAAGCTAAGTCTGGTGAGTAAGGAGGTGGGGTAGCAATTCAAAACCAGAGTTAACTGCCTCAGCTACGAGTGCCCGAGACGTTTGAGCGGGTGCGTTATCATAAAATAGGAGCACACCTACCCTCAGCTTCCCTTTGCGTTTCGACTAACTTGCTTCTTTCAGTTGTCTTAGTTCTGTCCCATAGTACCGTCCATTAATAGTTTCCCCCGCTTTTTTCAGGCATTCTTTCTTGATTACGCCTTCAGAATCCCCAAAAGCAAAAGCCATCACCTTGCCAACAGACACTGCTTGCATCAGCTTCTTCGTGGGTGAAGAACCAGTGTGTTTCCACTATTTGCCTTGAATCTTTGATTCAAGTTCGAAGTAGTGAACCCGGGTTTCATTTTTTTACTAATCTGTGGTGGATATTCTCAGGGTCAGCCGAGGAGCGAGACAGAAATGCCCTGGAAATGTCAACTCTTTTCAGCTTTTGCTTTGGTGTCACCATTCTTTGGACCCATCTTGCAGACAGCTTTCTGTATTTACTAGCCATCCCACGCAAGGCCAGATGTGACACATGGTCATTTTATAGTGGGTATTCCCGGCCATATAGCCGGGCCAAAAAATGTCTGTCTATTTTTCCCCAGTCGTGGTTCTACCCTTCGGCGGAACCACGACTGGGTTTGTGCTCTCTGCTCGGAAGCAGAGAGCGCCCTCATTTAAAACAGTATGAACTAAACCAGAACTAATGCCTATGAACCTAGCTGTCTACTGTGCTGTAAAATGTCTGTAATCCCCAACCATTCGGGCAATGGCGTAAACGTGTTCATCAGTAGTTGAGGCTTTTGGATGACCTGACCGAGGATCATCTTCCCTGTCCCGAATGAATTCCGTCGCCTACTTCTTCATAGTTGGTTAGAAAGAGGATTCCTCAGAGAGTTTGTTCCTAGTCCTCATGCATTTTTTGGTTGTCATACTTCTTTTTTCAGATAATTTACGACTACTCAGGCCTCTTTTGTCTACTTTTAGATTTATCGCACACCTCTCAGCTTTGTGTGGGCCTCACCTACACAGAAATCAAGACAGAACTTTGTATTAGTTATTGTAGCTTTATAAGAAATGGTTGTGTGTTGCCACAACAAAAATGTTCAGTTATGGCTAGTCTTTCTGGGTGAGGCTTAGAACATTTTGAACGAACCTCGTAAGGAAAAGAAAAATTTACTAAGTGCTACAAAGGAGAAAATGTTGTGGAGAGCCATGAACGCTTACACATACCCAGTTACATGCAGACAGAGCGGAACTGTCAGTTCTTTTAAGGTTTTTCGTGGGCCGCATGCAGTACAGTACATCATAAGGCGGGTCGCACTACTAAAAAATCATGGTTATTTTTCATTAACGATACTTCAGCCATTTTTGCAAGCAAAATATCATATGTATAAGCATTTGCTTAGAACTGAGGAAAAGCCGATGTTTTCTTTGGAGAAAAGATTCCTTCTATAATTGTTGTGACGTAGCTCGAATACGTGACATACGGTTCACAATATATAAAGGACTAATATGGACCAACGACAGTGGAGTCGGCAGTTGACGGCTAGCACGGTCGTTGCCTACTCAGCTCACTAGTTGTTTGCCACTCTACACGGACGTGTACTACTGTATCTACCGAGAATAAACGTATTACTTTCTTATATCTGTGTATTGTCATTCTTCCACGATACAATAATAATTAAGGACAAAATTATAACTGCTGGGTCCAAAGAATGGTGACACCAGAGCAAAAGCTGAAAAGAGTTGACATTTCCAGGGCATTTCTGTCTCGCTCCTCGGCTGACCCTGAGAATATCACGTATTCCTGGATTTGATTTGTTTCTAATGTATTCATTTGAAAATGCAAAAATATTTGTAAAACATATTTATTCTCTAGTGAGAAGTAATTACCCTTCACGATTCAAGTCTCCAAAGCAAAAGATGTTTGCACGTATGATCTTCCTTAATAAAAATCGCCAACGGTTTAAAATGCCGACAACGTTAGCTTCAACGAAAATTTACAAAATTCACAAAACACTGTACTCAATCATAGTTAATGTATGTGGTTAAGCATGAGAGTGTGTGAGTGAACAAGTGAGAACAAAAAGAGACAAACAACATTTTAAGAAAGTTTATTTTCCTCTAGAAATTAGGCGTGCCACTGAGAAATCCAATCGAGTCGCATTAGGCCCACGGGCCACAGTTTGGCCTTGACTGTTTTAAAATCTAGATTAGTTTAATTTGCAATAAATGTAGTAATATTTTTTATTGCCGAAATAAACAGTGATAAAAGTACGGATTCATAGACAGTCTGCAAAATGACTGCGTTCTTTAAACATTGGGTTATATGCCGCTCATAAGAATATAAGTAGAGATCGATAATAATTGATCAGCCAGTGCATATGCATCGGTTCTTTTTCTTCCCTTCAGGACGTGGACAATCATTACATTCTATAATCCTGTATCCTTTGTAGCTCGAAGCAATTGTTGTATATCGATTCGAGGAAAAATAGACTAGACCCAGAATTAAAGATCTCGACTTTGCTGATAAAAAACATCGACACGGACATATAAAAAAATATTCAATTTTTTATTGTTTGGGCGCCGCTCCTATTTGACTACAAATGGACTGTCCCCATTGCTATATATAGTAATGATGGATTCTCTACAAGGGAGTCGTAGAGAGTCACTTGAGAGTCTCTAATGAGTTACTGAAGAGTCAGTGCGAGTCAGTGAAGAGTTAGTCACACTTCCGGTGGCGTACCGGAAGTAATCACGTATACACACGTCTTTCGACGGATTGGACTCTTGTATCTTTCTATTGTAAATATTACTAATCACTTCTGTACATACTAACCGTCTTTCCGCGGAATACAACTTATATTCTAATTCTGTTGTTGAGTTATTCATTTATGCTTGGCGACATAACATTTATCATTATTCTCTTCTTTATAGTGACTTGTGGAGTGGAGTCGGGGTTTAGTTGGCGGTAGGCACACGCACGAGTTTACGACTCGACTGCTGTCTGCAGCTGTTAAATCCCTCTCTCTCTCTGTTATGGGGAAACACACCTATTCATCAGATAATGGACTCTCCCTCCTATATTAATAAGAATTAACAGGAAGTTAACTCTAGAAGTTCTTAGGAGTTATTGAGAAGTTCATAGGAGTTCTTTAGAGTTCTATTGGAGTTCAGTAGAACTACTAGGCAGTTGATATTAGTCGGCAGTTAACCGAATACTAAAGAGTCAGTTTTCAGTAGAAGATTACCAAGTTCTTAACATTTTGGGTGTGTTAAGTCGATTAGCAACCGACATAGCACAATTATAACCTTCAGTACGAAAACTACTCCACAACAGACACAAGTAAAACTAACTGCTAAACTGACCATCTGTGTCAGCTGATGTCACTTAAATAATTGTCGCCCATTGACACCTGTGACTTCCGGTACATTTTGGCTCATATCGAGCGCTGATCTTTCTGACCTTCGCTCGTCAAAAAAAAAAAAAAAAAATCCCAGCCTGCACCTGTTACGCTCTGCACACAGTGATATATCCCGACATATAACACAACCCTGGCTGAGTCCAGCCACATTTTCTGACTTTCGGTCGATTCTGCCCACGTTGTGTTGTTGATCTCGGATTAGCCAAAGAAGTATTCCTTGTCACTTGACAAGGCTGACCAAGACATGTGAGGGATTGGTATATGAAAACCAGATTTAAGACCGCAACGACACGGTGTGGGCATATATATATTTATATATATGGAATAAATACAAGATTACAAGCAAGTCAAAAATTAATGACGAAAAAAATATCAGTTGGTGGTATTTCAGTAGCACATAATATTCGTGTTCTGTATTCCCACGGTACGATGATTTATTCAGCTTCCAACTGGTTTAATTTGGACTGACCGTCTCTTGCAGTATCTTTCTTGTGACGGGCTATTTCAGCTTGTCTGCTTCAATTCATCGCTGATCTTGTCTCCTTTGTAGCAGCAGGTTCCAACCAGTTTTATCTACCTTCTTATTTTAAATACTGGGCCCGAACTAACTAATCTCGTTTTCCACTCTAATTTTATTAAAAAGGCTCAAAACTGGCTGAGGAAGGAGTTAGGTTTGGGGTTTCTATTTCCCCACTCACTATATGACTTACTATCTTAACATGTAAGTAATATCATTGAAACATTTCGACTTCCAGGGGAGGGAGAGAAAAACCCACTTTCTGTTATTGTCTGCTTGTTTTTATCAGTTGTCCTGATAATCAGTGCACAGGAAATCCTTAAGGCCGTTTTTGACCTCGAGTCGCATATCATCAAAACCCATTGACAAATATTTTGACTAACTAGCTTTGAAAAAGTCGCTTAGTTCTCCCAACAAAAGCAATTCTGCACTCAGTGAATCCTAAATATGTATTTTCCACTTTTTATCATATCAGCTACTTTACCCGACAAAAATAAATGTACTTTCCAATTTTAGAGAATTCTCTTCTCATCTTGAAAGTCACTTGAAATTAATGTCATCTGAAAATAGGGTTACACCTGTGCAGAATACAAAATATACTTCTTGGCAAAGTTCTATCAGTTTCACTGGCGATCACGAAAGACTACCGGCATTATTCCACACCAAACATGGTATATACAGCACAATGTCTGTCTTCAAATGCCTGGGCTGTTAACTATTTATACCAGCTCGTTACCATGAAGAGACTAATACTATGATAATGCTCTGTGGTATAAAGGATGGTGTAATGGATATCGACTTGGAATGAGAAGTCGGAGAGCTGAGTTCGAATTCCAGTTGAATTCGTTGCATTCATTTACACACAAATACTCCTGTGATAGGTATGAATCCATCTCTTCTCCTTTTAGATATCGGTTGAATAGCAGGACAGATTGGATCTTATAGCCTTGGTTGAAACCAGTCTACCGCAAAAAGCAATGGCAATCTTTTGCAGGAAAATCTTCTGACCAAACAGTTATGTCTCTTTGGAGAGATGATCGTCCAAGCGTGTATCACGTATGGCACTTAACTGACTGATCTGGAAAAAAGAATTGAAAAGCAGGACAGATTGGGTTCTATAGCCTTCGTTGTCAACCAGTCTACCGCAGAAAGTAATGGAAAGAGACATGATCGCCCAAGCGTGTATCACGTATGGCACTTAACTGACTGATCTGGATAAAAGAATTGAACAGCAGGACAGATTGGGCTCTATAGCCTTCGTTGTCAACCAGTCTACCGCAGAAAGTAATGGAAAGAGACATGATCGCCCAAGCGTGTATCACGTATGGCACTTAACTGACTGATCTGGATAAAAGAATTGAACAGCAGGACAGATTGGGTTCTATAGCCTTCGTTGTCAACCAGTCTACCGCAGAAAGTAATGGAAAGAGACATGATCGCCCAAGCGTGTATCACGTATGGCACTGAACTGACTGATCTGGATAAAAGAATTGAACAGCAGGACAGATTGGGTTCTATAGCCTTCGTTGTCAACCAGTCTACCGCAGAAAGTAATTGAAAGAGACATGATCGCCCAAGCGTGTATCACGTATGGCACTTAACTGACTGATCTGGATAAAAGAATTGAACAGCAGGACAGATTGGGTTCTATAGCCTTCGTTGTCAACCAGTCTACCGCAGAAAGTAATGGAAAGAGACATGATCGCCCAAGCGTGTATCACGTATGGCACTGAACTGACTGATCTGGATAAAAGAATTGAACATCAGGACAGATTGGGTTCTATAGCCTTCGTTGTCAACCAGTCTACCGCAGAAAGTAATGGGAAGAGACATGATCGCCCAAGCGTGTATCACGTATGGCACTTAACTGACTGATCTGGATAAAAGAATTGAACAGCAGGACAGATTGGGTTCTATAGCCTTCGTTGTCAACCAGTCTACCGCAGAAAGTAATGGAAAGAGACATGATCGCCCAAGCGTGTATCACGTATGGCACTTAACTGACTGATCTGGATAAAAGAATTGAACAGCAGGACAGATTGGGTTCTATAGCCTTCGTTGTCAACCAGTCTACCGCAGAAAGTAATGGAAAGAGACATGATCGCCCAAGCGTGTATCACGTATGGCACTTAACTGACTGATCTGGATAAAAGAATTGAACAGCAGGACAGATTGGGTTCTATAGCCTTCGTTGTCAACCAGTCTACTGCAGAAAGTAATGGAAAGAGACATGATCGCCCAAGCGTGTATCACGTATGGCACTGAACTGACTGATCTGGATAAAAGAATTGAACAGCAGGACAGATTGGGTTCTATAGCCTTCGTTGTCAACCAGTCTACCGCAGAAAGTAATGGAAAGAGTCATGATCGCCCAAGCGTGTATCACGTATGGCACTGAACTGACTGATCTGGATAAAAGAATTGAACAGCAGGACAGATTGGGTTCTATAGCCTTCGTTGTCAACCAGTCTACCGCAGAAAGTAATGGAAAGAGACATGATCGCCCAAGCGTGTATCACGTATAGCGCTTAACTGACTGACTATGATAATTCTTTTTTTTAACTTTTGTTATTACACGGCAGTAACCTAACTTTATAAAATTTAACTCCAATGAACATCGAATGAACTTAAATTCAAATCAATAAAACAGACAGTTTGTAATATGCACCTAATGATTGCATAACGCATAAAAATCCGAGTCGTGTCATTTACGTAGAATAATATGTATAATCATTAATATATGTGTAAAATAGCTTTATTTCATACCACATTGAGACACTATTTTATCAACACGTGAATAATAATATCATACATATGTGTACAATCATACGTATATTTATTAATTCATGTATATATATATATATATATATATATATATATATATATATATATATTAGTCATCGCCAGTTTAGATTTGATGTTTGCACACACACACGTACATATATATATATAGAAACATATATATATATACATACATATATATATATATATATATATATATACATACATACATATATATATATATATATATATATATATATATATATATATATATGCAAACATCAAATCTAAACTAGCGATGAATAATATAGTGTATGAATTTTAATGCCCAACACAGCGTTTCTTGTCATGAATCAATTATCTATATTGAGCATACTACCACTTCTTTAAAGAGGCGTCTCACATGCCACCTATCCAACCAAAGTGCAATAAGAAAAAATCTAGTAACCTATAATTTAAAAGAACCCTTAAGGAAAATTTCGGTAAAAATACCAGAATACTATTTAAATCACAACATCAAAATCATCTCGTTTCAAGAGAGGCACTATACAACTATTGTTTTTTTCCTTGGCACATATACACGTGTATATGTATCCAACATTTAACCGACCTTGTGTCAAATCCTACCACCAAGGAGAGCAGGGTAAATATCGTACGTTAGAAACAAACTTCAATAAAATGGATGCTTTTTTCAAGTTTTACAACACTTCTGACGGATTTACTGCTGTTCCATGATGGGAGATAATGTCGAATTATCCTTCTCCTGGATTGGTTTCCCTAGTTGAGGAGGGATAGTTTCGTGTCTTTTTAAAAAGAATTAGTAATGTAATGTGATCGGTTCTGAAATGGTATATAGCGTTTAGTCATGTTCCCACCACCCTATCTTTTCTATAATTATTTTATTGACAATGGTTCTGATGAGATTTCCTTTTTGATACCTCGAATTCATGAACTGAACTGTACTAATGGATTGGCTGTTATGTCTCATCGTTTTACTGTTGAAATAGATAGATGCAACCGTAAGTAATATGCTAATACTTTTTTTCGCGTACTTATCGACTGTTGAACTCTCTTTCGGCTTCCCTGTCATCTACGATTTTCAAAGATTAAAGAGAAACATCAGTTGCCATCTTCTGTCTACCTGAAGCTGGTGATTTTCGTGTTCTTTCTCCTTACTATGATCACACCTGGAGGTTAGCCTTAGCCTTGAGGTTGAAAGGCAAAAAAAGGTACTTAATATCTAAAATTATTTATAAATGGAACTTTGTCTGTGTGTGTATGTGTGTGTGTGTGTTTGTGTGTACGTTACCTACAGACTCCGAAAGGGCTGAACCGATTTTCTTGAAAATTTACACAGTTGTACTATAAGCATCTGCGAGTGTTCTTAGCTAGGTTTTCTGTCGAGGTACCCCCGATAAATATCGAAAGTCGATAATCGAAAAAATCGGGTTATAGAAGTGGTCCGATTTTAATCAAATTTGATACACTCATAGACAAAGACATAAATCAAATTTAGGTTTGGCATATTAGGGTTTTGGTTATATGTAGGAATTCTAAGACCGGCCATGTTTGTTTGTTTTTTTATTTTATTGTTCTCTGTCCCTCCCTTGCTAACTGGACACATGGCTTTGAGGTGATCCCCCCCCCATCACACTACTGTCTGTTACTGCTTACTTAAGGTAACTTAAACTTTCCAGAACTGAATAGAAGAAACAAAATGAAGATAATTTTTGAAATTTTCTTAACTTTTTTCTGTCAGCCAGCCTGCAACTTGGTAAGTTTAGCCAGTGTGATCTTATTTTTTGAATTATTTATTTATTTATTTTTATTTGTATTTTTTATTTTATTTTATTTTATTTTATTTTTTTTCGGTTCTTATCTTTTCTGCCTAATTTTTGTGTAAATTGTTCTTAATTATCAAATTTAGGTTTGACTTATACTAAGTTAAAACTTAATTAACTTCAGTCACACATTTATTCTTTTTTTTTAATTGGAGTAGATAGTACCTTCTATCGCCCGGTCTCACACTCCACCCCCTTATTTTGGACAGGAGTAGAGGTGATCGCCTTGTTTCTTGTTTAGGAAGGGGTTCCCGGTTCATCTCTCTCTTTTTCGGTCTTTATGTCGGTTCGGCTGGAAGCTTTTTGCAGTTGGTGAGTATGGTGGCAATGTCTCTTCATTCTGAGGGTACCGGGTTGGCAGTTTCCTGGTTGCTGCTTCCGACTGGTAGTTAGGAGCCCGAACTCTTGCGTAGCGTCTCGAGAGGCTTCTCTGATCAACAGGTGAATAATATCGGGGTTCCTGTAGTGCCATTTCGCGCATGGACGGGCGTCCCTGCATGAATTTCCGATGGGCAACCCCGAGGCCACATTATGCTGCAGGCGGCGCCATTCACCATCCTTCACCTGCTGCAATTAACGACCACCTGACCCTACTCTAGACCTCTCTCTATCCACAACTATAACCAGCATGAAATTAAACAAACAAAATAGCAAGCCTAAACCAGCTAGTCGTAAATCGCCCAAACCTATCTGCGTTACCTTCACAAATATACGAGGTATTCGCAGTAACTTTAATAGTGTAGAATCTTTCCTTCTAACTAACTCACCCGATATCTTAGCTATATGTGAGACTAACCTTGACCCTTCTATCCCCTCTTCAGAGCTGTTCGTTCCTGGTTACTTTCCTCTCTTCAAGAAGGACTCCAATGTCCATATGCATGGGCTTGGTGTATATGTCAGCGAACAACTCCCCCTAGCCAGAGTCACATCTCTTGAATCCCTTGATCATTCCTTCATGTGCTTCCGTCTCTCACTTCTAAGCTCGGTTAGCTATCTCTTCTTCCTCTACCGCTCCCCCTCCTCCTCTGACTGTACGGTACTTGACTGCATCTCTACTAACATCGACAGGGCCATTTCTTCTCACCCATCTGCCCATATATTTGTGTTTGGCGATGTTAACGCCCACCACACCAAGTGGCTTGAAAACTCAGTCACCGACCTTGCTGGGATCCGCACCATGCACTTTTCAATAGCCCAAGCTCTAACGCAAGTGGTGGACTTCCCCACGCGTTTCTCAAAAAACCCTAACGGAAGGGACTCTTTACTCGACCTTTGTTTTACCTCCATCCCAGACTCCTGCACTACCAGGCAACTCTGCCCCCTCGGAAACTCTGACCACGCCGTAGTCTCCATAAACATATCAATCCGCACTAACTCTACCCAAGAAAACCAGACCAGCAGAATATCATACTGCTACCAAAGAGCCGACTGGGACTCGTTCAGGGACTTCCTCTGCGACGTCCCCTGGAACAACGTCTTTGATCTATTAGAATTAGGCAACGCATAGCATTCTCTAAGTTTGGCTCCAAAGATTACTGGCGTCTCTGCAAAAGCGTGCTCAGCAGGAACAAGACTTCAATACCCCCACTAATCAATGAATTTGAAGTTCGCACCTCCCCAGCCAACAAGGCTGAATGCTTTGCCCGTAGATTCTCAACCAATTCGACACTGGACTCGTTAGGAATACCTACACCAGACTTCCCACCCAGAACTAAGGTTCAACTAAATAACGTCCACATTACACCCACGCTGGTCGCCAAGATAATTGCGCAACTTGACCCACACAAAGCGAGCGGCGGTGACGGAATCCCAGTCATAGTACTGAAGAAATGTGCCCCAGAACTCTCCTCTGTCCTCTCTAGACTCTATAACCTCTGCCTATCTGCTTCCTGCTTTCCTGCCTGTTGGAAGTCCTCCTGCGTAGTACCTATATTTAAGAATTCTGGCAAACCCTCAGACCCCGCCAATTACAGTCCTATTAGTCTCCTTCCAATCTTTGGCAAAGTTTTCGAAGCCATTATCAACTCCGAGGTGACTCAGCATCTTATGGCCAACGGGCTTCTCTCTGACAAACAGTATGGGTTTCGCTTCACCAGGTCTACTGCTGATATGCTAACGACCATTACCGAGTACATATACCAGGCACTTGACAAGAATGGTGAAGCCCGAACCGTTGCCTTGGATATCTCCAAAGCATTCGACAGGGTCTGGCATGCTGGCCTTTTGTGCAAACTGCGGAGCTATGGGATATCTGGACATCTGTTTGACCTCATCCAGTCTTTCCTCTCTAACCGCACATTGAAGGTGGTATTAAATGGGCATGCCTCCCAAAACTACCAGATGAACGCGGGTGTCCCTCAAGGTTCTATCCTAGGTCCCACGCTCTTTCTGATCTACATTAATGATCTCCCCGACACCATTAGATCCCAAGTTGGCATGTATGCCGACGACACAACAATCTATTCCTGCATCGATCAGAAACCAGGTCTGGACGACAAAGTGAACCTCGCTGCCGTACTTGAAAGGGACCTCCAATCCGTAGTGACCTGGGGAAGGAAATGGTTGGTAAATTTCAATGCCTCTAAAACAAAGCTGTTATCAACTAATCACCATAGACAATCGCATCTACCTCCCATTAGCATGGGACAGGCTAGCCTCCCAGAGAGTAAAATACTACGCCTCCTTGGCCTTACACTCTCGGCGGACCTCAAATGGAATGACTATATTGAATCCATTGCCAAATCTGCTGCTATGAAAGTGGGCTCCCTGTGCAGGGCTCGGAAATTTTTCCCACCTGAATCTATTCTGCACATATACAAATCTACCATCCGCCCGTGTATTGAATATTGCTGCCATATCTGGTCGGGTGCCCCTGCTGCTCTCCTTGGGCTTCTTGACAAAATACAAAGGAGGATCTGTAACGTGGTTGATACTGACTTGGCAGACCGGCTGCAGCCGCTCTCACACCGGCGTGATGTGGCTTCCCTGTGCCTCTTCTACAAGTACTTTCATGGCTTCTGCTCCGATGAGCTTAGATCACTGGTGCCGCCTAAGCACGAATTTACACGAGATTAGCAACTAGGTCCCACCCTTTTACAGTTAAACAAATAAGATGTAACCGTAAATTCTACTCCAACAGCTTCTTTTCTCGCGCTTCCCGCCTGTGGAACTCCCTTCCACAAGTCTGTTTTCCCGACAGTTACAATCTCCAGGTGTTTAAATGTAGGGTCAATAGACACCTCCTATCACACTAAATCCCAACTATTCTCACAACACTCTCATCTACCCAACCCTCATTCTCGGTATCCTTACCCGCCTATCACCCACCCTCTGTCATTTCCTATATTTAATCAGCCTTTCTCTACTCTACGTAGCCCCCTGCATAGTTGTGGCAGTGACATGCCTTGCTCGGGGTGAAACGCTTATAAAAAAAAAAAAAAGAAAAAAGAAACGATATTCAGAAGTTTCAAGGTTGCAGTTCTTACAATAGTGCAGAAAATCGATAATGTATATATATATATATATATATATATATATATATATAAAATGCAAGATGTTTGTGTGTGTATCTGTTTATCTGCCTGTATGTCTGTATATTTTCAGCCCTTTTATTTTAGTTTTTGCTTTGGGTTTGGCTCTAAATGGGTGTAATTGTAGTTCTTAGTCTCAGCCATGATACAATTTACTCAGAGGACTTATTTAGCCATCAAAATTCAGTTTACGACGAAAAAAAATCTTATTTGATATCGATACCAGGAAATCAAAATTTGACTTACATCCATTCATTTTTCTTTCAGTGTACGAAATAATTAAAAAAGAGAAGATGAATGACTGCCTCAATCGGTATTTGAACATGGCCTGTCGATTCTGTTTCCCGCCGAGATAGACATTATGGCACTTGCATATTCACCACAGTTACGATAATACTATAATATCACATCGTATGATAATATTCTTTATCTGATAAGCAAACGACGCCAATCGAAATATCTTGGCAAACAAAGCTAAATCCTAAACACCGACATGATAAAGATAGTGGCCATCGTCCCCAGGGTCAGGCTTGCAATACCCTAGCCACCGAGGCTTGGCAGAACGCAACAGTCTGCCACATCCGCAACCCCGGACCTTAGTTCAGAACTTTAAAGTCAATTCCCCAAACTGGACGGCATCTCGAAGGGTAAGATTGTATCTGTCAGATAAAGATCGATTTGACTTTGATTGCCACGGTAGCGACGCCAACATTAATCGATACGCTATCTCGACTTGACTTTTCCTTGCTTCACCCATTTAATTTAGTAAATTTCGTTAAGGGGACACGTACAGGGCTAATCAAATATATAGGTCCTTTCATACTTACATATATTTATTCAAAGTATATATATATATATATATATAGTCATCCGCAGACAGATCTGTTTCGCTGTATCACAGCTCATCAGTATGGTCAGACAGCCGATTGCTTTGACCCAGGACTGAAATGCGATTGAATTGACGTCAGTTGGTGATTCTACCTCTGGGCTTTGGGCGCTCGGTAGAAGGAGGCAGACTTTTTAGCGTGTATATTATCATTATACACGCTCAATAGCTGAGAGTGTTCTAATTCATTGCTGAATGAACGGTGCGTATATGCTAGAGTAGCTACTGTTTTTCAAAGTCTACCATTCTTCCAGAGTGCTCAATCAGGGTGTGAGAGCGTATATATATATATGTATATATATATATATATATATCAAACATTGAGGCTTGGTGCTTAAAATTACTGCGCGATAAAATATAACATAGCTATTAAGTATATATTGATAAATGTACGTATTATTTCTTACTGGTAGCAAAAAAATAGAAAATAAAAAAGTAATTGTTTTATATATATATATACATATATATATATATATATTCAAACAAAACTTCAAAGCCTTTTTACAATTTTTTTCAAATAAAACTTTGAAATAATTTGAAAATGAGTGATTTTCGAAATTCGATTTGAAAAAATATCCATATTTGGCTCTGTAAATAGATAATTCTGTTTACATCGAACCCTCTGGCTGGATCAGTTTCAATATTAGTAAAATTAATATTAACAGGATCTTCCTTGGGATTTTACCTACATTTCTCTTTCTGTGTCAATTTATATATATATATATGTATATATATAAAAACTTATTTTATAAATGGAACTTTGTCTGTTTGTGTGTGTGTGTATGTGTGTATGTGTATTAGTGTCCCTTTACCTATAAACTCTAAAACGGCTGAACCGATTTTCTTGAATATTTACACAATTGTACTATAAGCGTCTGCGAGTGTTCTTAGCTCGGTTTTGTGTTGAGGTACCCCCCGATAAATATCGAAAATCGATAATCGAAAAAATTGGGTTATAGAAGGAGTGGTCCGATACAATCATAGACAAAGACATAAGAAACGATATTCAGAAGCTTCAAGGTTGCAGTTCCCAATTTTCCTCCCTATTTTCCTCCCAATTTTCCACCCACTTCCACAAAAATACACCAATATATGCAGCCCTACATATAGCCAAATTAAAAAAAAAAATAATCAATTTGTCTGACGATCGCAAGAGCGTGAAACCCAGGGTCACAAACTCACACCTATCTAAATAAATATGTCAGCTCAGTCACTGATACTGAGCGCTTTCCAATAAGCACTACGCATATATAATATATAAATAATATATAGAACAAATTATATATATATATATATATATATATATATATATATATATCCGATGCCAATATTTGGAACTGGACTCTCTTTTCTTTTTGATTTCTTTGTTTCCTTGTTTCTCTCTTTCTCTTCTTTCCCCTTATTTTTATTGTTATTTTTTGTTTTTAATGTTTATTATTATTATTCTTATTGTTATCTTTCTCTTCATTTTAAGAAAAGACTCATTTCGGCAGAAATTTTGTACCGGATGGAAGGAATATTTTAAGGTCTGATGAAACGAGATAATTAAACTCATTGAAATGAGCTATAGTTTATAATCAATTGACATGACGTGTTTAGTTTTCTTTTATAAATTTTTTTACATATATATTTTTAAATGATAGATTACTGCCAAAATATAAATATATATATGTGTGCGTGTGTGTGTGTGTTTGTGTGTGTGTGTGTGCGAAGAATGCATATATATATATATATATATATATGCATTCTTCTTATATATATATATATATATATATATATATATACATTCTTCGCACACACACACATATTTATATTTTGGCAGTAATCTATCATTTAAAAATGTTTCGTTAAAAACGACTTAAAATAAGGAATGTAAAAATATTCCATGATACGAAAGTTAAAAAGAACAATAGACAGATTCTCACGCGATGTCTATTACGTAATAGCTTTGAAGAACTCTCCTTTTTCAAAATCTATAAAAACAAAAAAAAAAATTACATTACAGTCAACATGAGAACATAATAACAACACCGGAAAATTAACATCCTTGAAAATGGCCTGTGAAGACGTTGAAAGCGCTTGGAAAGTCGAAAATTATGAGATATTTTGGCGTTCCTTAACTCCAGTAAAAAGGTAACATGTAAGAATAATGAAAAAATTAAATAAAAAATTAATAAATTCTTCCTTGTCGGTCTTTGTTAACGACACACACACACACACACACACACACACACACACACACACATATATATATATATATATATAATAAAACAAAAATTTCGATATTTAAATCCGTTGGATAGCCATTTCTACGAGGAAATCCTCGAGTCTTCAGCAACGGCGAGACGAACACACACACACACACACACACACACACACACACACACACACACACACACACACATATATATATATCATTCAATAATGAATTAGAGCACTCTGGCTATTGGGCATGTATAATGATAATATACGCTATAATGTCTGTCTTTTTCTACCGAGCGCTCATAGCTCAGAGGTAGGAACGCCAACTGTGTTAAAAGCAATCGGAGTCTAACCGTACTGATGAGCTGTGATACAGCGAAACAGATCTGTCTGCGGATATATATATATATTAGTCATCCACATGCAAGCCTGTTTACTGTATTCCAGCTCATCAGTGTGGCTAGACACATCAACTTCCTTCTGATCGGGATCGACCGATTTGGTGTCAGTCGGAGTCGCTACCTCCAAAGCCATAGGCGCATGAAATCAGAGAAGGGACATTTTAACGTATTGTATATAAGCAGTGTATGCATATGCCAGTCACCGCAAGAACTCTATTCATCCCTTAAGAGTAATGCATATATCGCAGAAGTGGAACCTGTTTTTAAAATTTTCTTCTCTAGAGAGCTCAATCGTATCTATATATATTGAAAATAAATATTATTTTCCAAACCTGCCTGTTCATGTGGCAATGATGATGAGTTTTCTATCAGGCAAAAAATAGTATATTGGAAAACAAATGGTCATCGTATGATTATTTGGTTGTATTTTTGGAAGGTTAAGGCACCGAAAAAATTTACCGTCTGTGTGTGTATATATATTGTGTATTTAGGCAGTAATGTTTCTTTTATGCAAGTTTCGTTAAAAATGACAGAGAAGTTTTTATATAAATAGCAGTATAGCCCGGTGTTGCTCGGGTGGAATGAAAGTTTTAAAACTAATCCATGGTCCTGGAGCTCAGACTCAGCCTAAAGAATATTTGAAGAAAATAAAATAATTGCGACAATTTACCAATCGCACCTAGTATATATATATATATATATATATATATATATATATATATATATACTAGCAGTATAGCCCGGTGTTGCTCGGGTGTAATGAAAGCTTTAAAACTAATCCATGGTCCTGGAGCTCAGACTCTTTGGACGTTGGCACGAAAGACTAAAAAGCAATAGTTGTTTCCAGTTAAAGCGAAACCGTAGACTGAAAGAAAAATGAATGGATGTCAGTCAAATTTTGATTTCCTGGTATCGATATCAAATAAGGTTTTTTGAAGGCTAAATAAGTCCTCTGAGTAAATTGTATCATGGCTGAGACTAAGAACTACAATTATACCTACTTAGAGCCAAATTCGAAGCAAAAACTAAAATAAAAGGGCCGAAAAAAATACAGATATACAGGCAGATAAACACACACAAACACAAACATCTTGCCTTATATATATATACCATCGATTTTCTGCGCTATTTTAAGAACTGCAACCTTGAAATCTCTGAATATTGTTTCTTATGTGTTTGTTTATGAGTGTACCAAATTTGATTAAAATTGGACCACTCCTTCTATAACCCGACTTTTTCGATTATCGATTTTCAATATTTATTGCGGGTACCCCGACAGAAAACCTAGCTAAGAACACTCGCAAACGCTTCGAGTACAACTGTGTAAATTTTCAAGAAAATCGGTTCTGTCGTTTCGGAGTCTATAGGTAACGGACACACACACACACACACCCACACACACACCCACCCACACACCCACACACAGACACACAGACACACACACACAGAGACAAAGTTTCACTTAGTTTAGATTTATATCTGCTTTTATTAGCAGGAGAACATCTATTTAAAACTTAAATTGAGTCTTGTCTGCCATGAGACTTTCCGTAGTCTAGTAGCAAAACAGATCTAATGACAACATCTCCCAGGTATTGGGAGTATGCAGGTTCGATCGCTGCCAGAAGATAGGTATTTTCCAAATAAGACTACTCGAACAATTTTGGCAGATGGAAATTCAATAACGTACAGTTTCCTTATAAAAACAGACTGTCCACTCAAATTCGAGTACCCATTAAAAAGAATAATGTTCAAAGAATATATATATGTCAGATTAAATAAATTGTAAACAAAGTGTCTGCTCAATTTGAATAAAAATCCGTTCATACTCACTGATAATCTTTCACGTATTATAATTGAACGATGTCAGAAATGAGCTGTAACGTTGATAAACGTTATTATCATTCATTTCTCAATGTACCCAGGTACTTTCAATCTCTATCCGACATCATCTTCAGTGGTGTGAGTTATGGTAACAAAAAATAACCGCAAACTTTAGCATTTGCATGACCATGACTTTACAATATATAAAAAAATATTTCATTTTGGATAATTCTCACGTTCTAATGAACGCTAAGCAATTTGTCAACCGTTTTATTTGAAGAAGGAAAAAATTTGCAGTAATTTAAGATACGAGAAACTTTCATTAGAAACAAAGAAAAGAGTACTAAATTATTATGTGATGTCAGTTCTTCAATATGGCAGTGAATGCTGGACAATATCATCGATGATGAAGAAAAAACTTGAAGCAACGGAAATGTGGTTCTACAGAAGGATGATGCGGATATCAAGTTCTGGAAAGGATGGAAATGAAAAGGAAATTAATATTGAGCATCAGGAATAAATATCTAAAGTTCTTGGGACATGCAATGAGGAAGGAGGGCTTGGAGAACCTGATACTAACAGGCCAGATAGATGGAAAAAAGACAGGGGAAAGCATCGGATAACATATTTGAAAGGCCTGAGCAGGTAAATGACAGAACGGGTATTGCACGGTGTAACAGGAGAAAGCGTGCTAAGAGCCACCAGGGATAGGGAGACTTGGAAAGCCATGATCGCCTACGTCCTGAAAGGACAGGGCGCATAGAAGAAGATATATGCCAACTATTTATAAGAAATTATAATGTGGATATAAAATGGGGGATCAATTCTATATTATAATCAATATATAAACTGATCCCTCATTTTGTGGACATGCTGATTTCTATACATTTATATTCTAGATTTATGGGCTTGAGTTAGTGGATGACAGAACGGGGGTTGCACGGTATAACAGGAGAAAGCGTGCCAAGAGCCACCAGGGATAGGGAGACTTGGAAAGCCATGATCGCCTACGTCCTGAAAGGACAGGGCGCATAGAAGAAGTTATATGCCAACTATGTATAAGAAATTATAATGTGGATATAAAATGGGGGATCAATTCTGTATTATAATCAATATATAAACTGATCCCTCATTTTGTGGACATGCTGATTTCTATACATATTCTAGATTTATGGGCTTGAGTTAGTGGATGACAGAACGGGGGTTGCACGGTGTAACAGGAGAAAGCGTGCTAAGAGCCACCAGGGACAGGGAGACTTGGAAAGCCATGATCGCCTACGTCCTGAAAGGACAGGGCGCATAGAAGAGGAAGAGGAATTTTGAAAGAAAATAATTAATTTGTCTGTCGATAATGTAGCTGGGAAAGCGTTATTGACTAATTTTTTTTTTTTATATATTAATGAGTTCTCCAGGGAGTAGCGTGCATGGAGATGAGACCCCGTGGTGTCTCGTTGGAAAGATGTTTTTCTATTACCGCTAATTTGTATCTAAGTGGTCATTCAGAATTATGGTTGAGATTTAATTCTTTGTAAATGCATTGTCATTTCATTTTACATGACAGGCGCCCCCGCTGTTCATCTCAGTGTTCTTGACAGGCTCCAAAGGAGAATCTGTAATGTGATAAGTACCGACTTGGCGGTCCGACGCCAGCCACTTTCTCATCGGCGGGATGTGGCTTCCCTATGTTCTATAAATATTTTCATGGCTTTTGCTTCGACGAATTTAAGTCACTGGTGCCCCTGCCACAGGTGTTTACTCGTGCAACCAGACTGGCAAATTGGTCCCATCCATTCACAGTTAGATCCACAAAATGCAGTCGACAATTCTACTCCAGCAGCTTCTTTTCTTGCACTTCCCGCCTGTGGAACTCGCTTCCATATTCTTGCTTTCCTGACGGCTACGACCTCCAGAAATTTAAATGCAATGTCAATACCCATCTGTCATCCACTTGACTCCAGTTCTTTCTAGAACACACTGTATATCTTTTCCATTCTCTCTACCTTTGCAACTGTCATCATACCTGTAACCTCATCCTTATCTTGCCCTTTCTCTGACACTCCCTGTAACTGGTTCGTCTTTCTCTTTACTCTCCTTCTGTCTAATCTTTTACTCTTATGTAGCCCCCTGCGCATCAGTGGATTTACCGCTTGCAATAAAATGGTAAAAAAAAAAAAAAAAAAAAAAAAAAAAAAAATTAGGAATTGAATTATGTTATGAAGTTCGTTAGTAAATTTTGAAAAACGGAGACGTCTTTTCCGAATGCAGTCTTAAGATTTTCAATTTCTTTGTTTATCAGTCAGTCAGTTAAGTGCCATACGTGATACACGCTTTGGGCGATCATGTCTCGAAAGAGACATGACAGACTGGGCAGAAGATTATCACGCAGTAGGTTGGCATTGCTTTCTCCGGTAGACTGGTTGCCAGCCAAGGCTATAGAACCCAATCTGTTCTATTATTTGACTCATAGCTAGAGTGGGAAAATGTATTATATTATTAAGTAGAATTAGTGGGGGGTCAGTTTATTACTTCAAAACAATATAAAGCCGATCCCTCACTTTATGTCCAGTAGAAGCCTTAATCATGTCTCCATCTAGTATATTCAGTCAGTCAGTTGAGTGCCTTACGTGAAACACACTTTGGGCGATCATTTCTCGAAAGAGACATGACTGACTGGGCAGATGATTATCCCGCAGTAGGTTAGCATTGCTTTCTCCGGTAGACTGGTTGCCAGCAAAGGCTATAGAACCCAATCTGTTCTATTATTTAATCTATAACTGGAGGGAAGAGATGGATTAATAACTTTCCCAAGTGTATTTGTGCGCAAGTGATGAAAAGAATTCAACTGTAATTCGAACTCGGCACCCCAATTTGTCGTTCCGAGTCGATATCCACTGCACCACAACAGACATCCTTCAGTCAAGTGCCATACGTGATACACGCTTTGGGCGATCATGTCTCGAAAGAGACATGACTGACTTGACAGAAGATTATCTCACTGTACCACAACGCACATCTTTGTTTATATCTGACTAAAATGAAAATATCGTCCACTTCTTTTTTATATGTAGTCTCTCTTCATGACGTGGGTGATCATGGCTTTCCACAACTTCCACTTCCTCTTAATAAACGTCTTTCTGCTATTTCTCTTAATCTTTGTTCCACCATCCATTTACTTAAGCTCATTAAGAATGTTTCTTCTGTCTCTCTGGCTCTTCATATATTCCGTGAGTATCAGATTTTCCAAGCCGTTCTTCCTCATTATATGACCAAAAAACCTCAGCTGTCTCTTCCTCTGACATTAATTATTAGTTTCCTTTTTGTTTATATTTTCCCCAAAACTTCATAGTTACTGACATGTCCGGTCCACGTTATCCTCAGCATCCTCCTGTAGAGCCACATTTCTGTTGCTTCAAGTATCGTCTTCATTTTGGGGATGTTCGTCTAGAATTCACTACCATACAAGAGGACATATATCACGTAGCGGTTTAGTACACATTTGTTCTTTCTAGTGAAATTTTCATATTTTTCAATATCGCCCGGTTCACACTCCACCCACGTCTATTGAACAAGTGTAGAGGCTCATCCCTTGTTTTCTGTTTAGGATGTGGTTTCCGGCTTTCTCTTTTCCAATCTTTTCAATCCTATGTAGCCCCCTGCACATCAGTGGCGTTACCGCCTTGCTCGGGGTGATATGATTAAAAAAAAATACTCTGCTTAGCTTTTGGAATTTGAAAATTTTTGTATTTTTTGAAAACTTTTTTCAACACATAAACAGACACGCAGTTTTTTTTTTATTTTCACACTAACAGGCTGTTTCACGCTATCAAATTTAAAAAATGGGTGCACGTTTATTATAAACTTTACAGGCTTTCCTCGACGGGGTGTAATGGCTAGCAAGCTCGTTAGATCTGAAGCTATAGGGAGATGGTTAATGTTAATAAATTCAGCCTTGTGTCATACATGACCAAACTCCCTATAACTTACAGATTTATTCGTAATCATCAGAAGGTTGTCAGCAGGTTAGAATGTGTGAATTTGTGAGAGAATATTGTTATGAAGTAATAAATTGATCCCCCACTAATTACTACTTAATAATAGAATACATTTCTTCCCCCTCTAGCTATGAGTCAAATAACAGGACAGATTGGGTTCTATAGCCTTGGCTGGCAACTAGTCTACCGTAGAAAGCAATGGCAACCTACTGCGGGATAATCTTCTGCCCAGTCAGTCATGTCTCTTTCGAGACATGATCGCCCAAAGCGAGTATCACGTATGGCACTTAACTGACTGACTGAATATAATAGTTGGAGACATTATTAAGGTTTTTACCGGGCATAAATTGGGGGATCCTTTTTCTATTTTATGAAGTAATAAACTGATCCCCCACTAATTACTACTTAATAATATATTTCTTACCTTTCTAGCTATGAGTCAAATAACAGGACAGATTGAGTTCTGTAGACTTGGCTGGCAAACAGTCTACCGCAGAAAACAATGGCAACCTACTGCGAGATAATCTTCTGTCCAGTCAGTCATGTCTCTTTCGAGACATGATCGCCCAAAGAGTGTATCACGTATGGCATTTAATTGACTGACTTGTGTGAAACGTAAACGAACTCACTACAACTTATAGATCTATTCGTAATCATCAGAAGGTTGGCAGTTGTTTGGAATGTGTAGATTTGTGGAAGAATAAAAATATACATATTGCATGTTAAAATAGAAATTTATCGATCGAAAAGGATAAGTTGAATTTTAGAAGTTAATATTCAATGAGAAAGTTAAGGGTATTAAGAGTTCATAGTAATATGTGTATGTATGTTATCGTTGAGTAGGAATGTTGTGAATAGAGAAGAAGAAGTAAAAGTAATTAGCACACGAGAAAGAAGGAGAAAAGAACGACCGTCCGGGTGGAATTGAAGTTTCTCCCTTGTTACATTTTAGCTTGTCGTCATGCTGCTTCCATATGACTGTCTGGCTGATCTTCCTTTCGCCTTTTATAACAATATAGTTTTTTTTTTCGCACTGGATCGCTAATTCTTTTCAGTCTTTCAAATCTCTTCTATTGGTCAGAAAATTAATTTAACATCTACTCACGAAATCCGGCTTCAACTTTTCTTTCAGCACTTGGTCAATCCTTTTTCTGTTTGGCAAAACCAGGATTTCACAAGTCATTGTGAATTTTGTAAAAGTGAAGAAGAACGTTTCTTTGAATTCTTAATTTCCTATTCACCACAGATCAATTATAAGTTAATCGTGAGTTCGATCCTCACTGATTCAGCCTTGGGCTACATCAAAGCTACGCTTAGAAAATTATTATAAACGTTGCCGAAATCTATTGTTCTTTTCACCTCTAGTTTTCCCTCCATGCATAGAATAAAAAATCCGTTTCTGTTTCTCATAATCTTTTTTTATATACCATTCTACTAACGGTAGATCTTACGGCCAAACTGCGTTTAAACACCGGTTCGCAAACAATCATCGAAGACAAGCAACGTCAAGCCTGCTCAGTACGTAGGTGACCGCTTTGGAATATCAAGTGCTGTAAGTTTTGATGTGCGTGTGATGTATTGTTAGAAACTATACGGTGTCTCATTATGTCAGAAAACAAAGACTTAGCCTCTTTGGGGATACATTTACAAATTATTAAGAGCAAACACAGAGAGGCGTTTTCTGTGATCAAAACTATCAAGCTGGTTGTGACAGAATGGTCAGGGATTGGCCGTAGTGTATCGTGGGCGGAACATTCTGACAGTGAGGGATTGCCTTTGTCTGGATGTCCAAAACAACGCAAATTCAACAGAGGGTCTCGACAATTTTGAAACGTCGATGGGCCGCCAGCACCCAGGTTTTGCGAACAGCTAAGGCCACCCGTGGAGGGACTCTAAACCAACGCGCGACATGCGTTTCTTTGAGGTCATTCCTCTTACTGCCTCTTAGAATCCAAGCTATCGCTCTTAATAAAATCAGTCGTAGATAATTACAGAGGATATCAGTCAGTTAAGTGCCATACGTGATGCACGCTTGGGCGATCATGTCTCGAAAGAGACATGACTGACTGGGCAGAAGATTATCCCGCAGTAGGTTGCCATTGCTTTCTGCGGTAGACTGGTTGCCAGCCAAGACTATAGAACCCAATCTGTCCTGTTATTTAACCCATAACTGGAGGGAAGAGACGGATTAATACATTTCCCAAGGGTATTTGCGCGTAATCTCTGAGCATCGCTTTGGGCGATATGATTATAAAAAAAAAAAAGAATAAAAAAAAGGATTAAAACGAATTTTAGTTTTTGATTAATTATCAACAGATAATGCATCACTAAAAAGATAACATACCTAACTAATAAAACAACAACTAAATCTACCATCCGCTCGTTTATTGAACACTGCTACGACATCTGGTCGGGTGCACCTGCTGTTCTCCTCGGGGTTCTTGACAAAATACAAACGGAGAGTCTGTAATGTGATCGATACCGACTTGGCAGACCGGCTGCAGTCACTCTCTCACTGGCGTGACGTGGCTTCCCTGTGCCTCTTCTATAAATACTCCGATGAACTTAGATCACTGGTGCTCCCTAGGTACGAATTTGCACGAGATAATAGACTAGCAACTAGGTCCCACGCTTTTACAGTGAAACCGATAAAATGTACCCGCAATTTCTACTCCAACATCTTTTCTCGCACTTCCCGCCTGTGGAATTCCGTTCCACAGGCTTACTTCCCCGACAGTTACAATCTCCAGGAGTTTAAATGTAAGGTCAATAGACACCTCCTAGCACACTAACTCGCTTCCAAACACTCTTTCCACCTACCCAACCCTCATCCTCTGTATCCCTACCCGTCTATCACCCTTCTGACATTTCCTATATTTAACCACCCTTTCTCATCACCTTCCCCTATGTAACCCCTTGCGCAATAGTGGCACTGGAATGCCTTGCTTGGGGTGAAATGATTAAAAAAACTATTAAGAAAAATTGGTCTTTCTTCATCAACATATTCTCCTTCTAGGGTGATACAACGCTTCTCTGATAATTTGACGCATTTTTTTTTTTTGTAGAACAATTTGTCTTTGGATTCAAAATGCGCCTCAGTTCTTCATTTAGGCCAAATGTCTTTCCTTGGAGCATTTTTTTGAGATTTGCAAACAGCTAGTAGTCACTGGGGCCAGATCTGAAGAACAGGGTGTATGCAGAAGAAATTCGAAGTGCAATTTATGTAGTTTTGCCATCGTTGGAATCGACTTGTACGGTACGTTGTCTTGGTGAAATGTCACTTTTTCTTCTTCATTTTTGGCCGTTTCTTCAAACGCATCATTAATGCTATATAATATTCGCTATTGATGGTTCTTTCTTTCTCAAGGTAATCGATGAACAAAATACGTTGGGCATCCCAAAATGCGGAGGCCAAAAACTTGCAGCTGATGTTTGCTTTTGGTCGCTTTGGACGGCTTTCACCTGCTGCTATCCAGTCAGCCTTCTTCTGATTTGACTCTGGAGTGAAGTGTTGGATCCATGTTTCATCCATTCTCACATATTTACGCAAAGCTCCTTCTTGTTGCGTTGAAACAGTTGCAAACAATGCACTGAATCGTCGACGAGTTGTTGTTTTTGATCGACTTTGAGCAAACGCGGCATCCACTTTGAACACAGCTTTCTCATTGAGAAATGTTTATGCAAAATGTTGAATGCACTGCCTTCTGATATGTTCAACTCCTCTGCTATCTTAGGCAACTTCAATTTACGATCGGCCAAAACGAGTTTGTGGATTTGTTTTGGTGTTTTCCAGGACAACTGCCAATTTTGGGAGATCTGAGCGTTCAGTATCATTTATGTCTGTACGACGATCGCGTTTAAAATTAGTATACCGCCTCTTAACTGTATTTCCGACGGATCAGAGTATGAATAACACTTATCAAGCCATTACTTTGTTTGAAAAGTATTTTTCCTATCAGAAAGCTTTATCAACACACGAAATTCAGATTTTCTCAAAGTCTTTGAAAATTTCCAACAGTTGCTTCACTTTATAAAAATTACATGGATTTTTTATTAGTGGCGCCATCTATATGTCGGGCCCGAAACTTATCGAGTCATGTGTTACTAAGGTGTGATCCGAAGAGCGAAGAAAACATAATTGCGATGCCCGGAAGTGACAGCAGAGGAGGTTAGGAACAAATCAATTAAAGAAACCAGCTGTTCAAAATTAATAAAGAAACAATAACGGAAATCGACAGTTTAACTGACAGATAGAGAAAGAGAAAAATTGTTCTATCTATCTATCTATCTATCTATCTATCTATCTATCTATCTATCTATCTATCTATCTCAGTCTGTCCATATCTATCTATCTATCTATCTATCTATCTATCTATCTATCTATCTATCTATCTATCTCATTTTAATCGTATCTATCTATCTATCTATCTATCTATCTATCTATCTATCTATCTATCTATCTATCTCAGTCTGTTCATATCTATCTATCTATCTATCTATCTATCTATCTCATTTTAATCGTATCTATCTATCTATCTATCTATCTATCTATCTATCTATCTCATTTTAATCGTATCTATCTATCTATCTATCTATCTATCTATCTATCTATCTATCTATCTATCTATCTATCTATCTCAGTCTGTCCATATCTATCTATCTATCTATCTATCTATCTATCTATCTATCTATCTATCTATCTATCTCATTTTAATCGTATCTATCTATCTATCTATCTATCTATCTATCTATCTATCTATCTATCTATCTATCTCAGTCTGTTCATATCTATCTATCTATCTATCTATCTATCTATCTCATTTTAATCGTATCTATCTATCTATCTATCTATCTATCTATCTATCTATCTATCTATCTATCTATCTCATTTTAATCGTATCTATCTATCTATCTATCTATCTATCTATCTATCTATCTCATTTTAATCGTATCTATCTATCTATCTATCTATCTATCTATCTATCTATCTATCTATCTATCTATCTATCTTTGGAAGCAATCTTTCATTTAAACATATTTTGTTAAAAACGACCAAGAAAGGTTTTATTAATTTTTTATTTAATTTTTCTGATATTGTTTTATGTTTTGTTTCACCTGGAGATGAGCGAATGTGAAAATGTCTCAAAATTGTTGACTTTCCAAGCGTTTTCAGCCTATTCACAGGCTATTTTCATGGATGTTATGTTTCCGGTGTTTTTATGCCCTCATGTTCTTTTTTTTTTATAATCGTGTCACCCCCCCCCCCCCAAGCAAGGTATTTTACTGCCACTGTTGTGCAGGGGGTTACATAGGAGGAATGTTATTAGGAGTGAGAGGTTGCAGGGGGTGTCAGGAAGAGAGTAGGAGAGGGAAGAGAATACTGATGATAGTGGGGTGGATGTAGAAAAACATGAGAGAAAGGATGTAAGTTAGTGAGTCAGGAGATGACTATTGACTTTACATTTAAATTCTTGGAGATTGTAACTGTTAGGAAAGCAAGTATGTGGAAGAGAATTCCACAGGCGGAATGTGCGAGAAAAGAAGCTGATGGAGTAGAATTTGCGATTACAATTTATTGGTTTCACAGTAAAAGGGTGCTGGAATATATTTTTTTCTGTTGTTAATGATTTTTCTTTTTGAAAAGGAGATTTCTTTAAAGTTGCCACGGGCAGCGGTCGAGCGTCTGTCTGTTTTTTTTAAAATTTTCGGAACTCCATTTCCACTGTTAAATAGTGTAAGGTTGTTTGATATATAGTTTCTTTCTTAATGCCTTTGATATTGTGATTGAAATAGTATTTTTGTGTTTTCAACCAAACTTTTTCATAAGGGTTCTTGTAAGTTATGGATCGATAAATGTTCTTTTTATTGCAGTATTATTAGTAGATAGGTGACATGTAAGACGTCTACTTAGGGAAGTCGTAGTGTGGCCAGTATATGTAAGTGATTAATGACAAGAAACATAATCCTGTGTAGGGCATTAAAATTCATACACTATATTAATCATCGCTAGTTTAGACTTGATAGGGTTATTTTTATTAGGAAAAACAAAGTTTTCTGTCTTCTTGACGTCAAGAAACTGGGTTTTGTTATTGTTTATGAGTTCATCAGTAAATTTTAATGAGGAGTTATTGTCAAAATTTAATTTTAGATTTAAGATCATCATTTTTCCCTATCTATCTATCTATCTATCTATCTATCTATCTATCTATCTATATATCTATCTATATATCTATCCCAGTCTGTTCATATCATATCTATCTATCTATCTATCTATCTATCTATCTATCTATCTATCTATCTATCTATCTATCCCAGTCTGTTCATATCTATCTATCTATCTATCTATCTATCTATCTATCTATCTATCTATCTATCTGTGCCACCACTAGTGGGCAGGGGTTATGGTAAGGGAAGGGTATAAGATGAACCAGATTCAAGAAGATGCAAGTTGACAATTTGAATTGCATTTAAATTTTCGGAGATTGTATTTAGAGAAGCAAGTAAAAGTAAATTCCACAGGTGGGAAGTGCAATAAAAGAAACTGTTAGAGTAAAATGGCTGTTATATTTAACTATTTCAACGGTAAAATTGTGGGACCTAGAAGCCAATCTAGTAACACGTTTAAATTCACGTGGTCGAGACACTATCTATCTATCTATCTATCTATCTATCTATCTATCTATCTCATTCTGATCATGTCTCCCTTGTTCGATCAAACTTAATTTGTTCATATGTATCTATTTTCGGATCTCCATGTCTCTTCTTATCTATCATATATGCAAAACCGATGGGTCGATAGACCGATAGCCAGACCTTTATAGTTTCTGACCTTTTATTTTCCTGCCAATAAACCTGTGGCTAAGGAATCTGATAGTTCTTTGTAATTGATTGGGCGGCATTCAATTTGATCTTCGACCGGTTACCCCTTCCATTTCCTAACATCCAACCAAGCATCACTCCAGAAGTATTTCCCTCTCCCACGCCACAATCTTTGTTTGTCTCGTTGCCAAGTCAGCACAGGTAATACTGATATAAGAGAAAAAGCTTACATATTTGTTCCAAGAAAACTTTTGTAACAAGTTAAGCGCGCATATGCTTAAAGTCAAAATCACTTTCTTTCTACGCCGATCGGGTGCGTGTACATATACCGTCTATTTCCGCGTATATGATGTCTTTTAAATCCACCCAAATCACCCTTAAAAATTGGCAATCTCTTCTCCAACAATTCTAAAAAAGAAAACTTAAAAAAACCGCGTGATGTTTGTCTGTAGGCTAACCTCGGCCTCTGTGCAATAACCAATAAAAAGATTCACAATGTCAAATAAACTGATAATAAAACTAATAAAACAATTTCAGTTTTGTACATCACTGGCATAACTTCATAATAAATTGCCTATACTAAAATCAAATTTAAATACCTAGGAACAGAAAACGGAAAGTACGACACAGAAATCGGAAGGCAAATTGGCATGGCCGAGAACGCGTTCCAGAAGCTGAGCAGAGTATTAAGAGACAGGAAAATTTCGCTAGAAACAAAGAGAGTACTGCATTGCTATGTGATATCAGTTCTTCAATATGGCAGTGAATGCTGGACAATATCATCGAAGATGAAAGAAAAACTTGAAGCAACTGAAATATGGTTCTACAGAAGCATACTGGATATAAAGTGGGGGATCAGTTTCATATTACAATCAATATATAAACTGATCCCCTCACTTAGTGGTCACAGCAGTTTCTATACATTTATATTCTCGATATCTAAAATCACAAAGATGCATTCCAGAAACTGAGCGGAGTATTAAGAGACAGGACAATTTCGATAGAAACAAAGAAGAGAGTACTGGATTGCTGACAGTTCTTCAATATGGCAGTGAATGCTGGACAATATCATCGAAGATGAAGGAAGAACTTCAAGCAACTGAAATGTGGTTCTACAGAAGCATAATGGATATAAAGTGGGGGATCAGTTCCATATTACAATCAATATATAAACTGACCCCTCACTTAGTGGTCACAGCAGTTTCTATACATTTATATTCTCGATATCTAAAATCACAAAGATGCATTCCAGAAACTGAGCGGAGTATTAAGAGACAGGACAATTTCGATAGAAACAAAGAAGAGAGTACTGGATTGCTACGTGATGTCAGTTCTTCAATATGGCAGTGAATGCTGGACAATATCATCGAAGATGAAGGAAGAACTTCAAGCAACTGAAATGTGGTTCTACAGATGGATGCTGCAGATATCATAGACCGAGCATGTAAGCAATGATGAGATTCTGGAAAGGATGGAAACGAAAAGCAAATTAACATTGAGTATCAGGGACATGCAATGAGGAAGAAGGGTTTGAAGAACCTGATACTTACATGTCAGATAGATGGAAAAAGAGGCAGGGGAAAGCAGCGGATAACATATTCGAAGGGCCTGATCAGGTGGATGGCAGAACGGGGTTTGGGTGGTGTAACAAGAGAAAGCGTGTTAAGATCCACCAGGGATAGAAAGACATGGAAAGCCATGATCGCCTACGTCCTGAAAGGACAGGGCACATATAAAAAGATTCGTAGAATAATTCCATATCAATGAAGTCAATTTGTATCCATACAAGCCCACCTAAAAAAAAAAATGTAAACATCGATTTATGATTACGTTTAAAACAATCTTTATCTTTCGCTAAACTTTCAACAATCATTAAGGTTGTGTTAATTACAGCATTAATAACATTTAAGGTAGCAAAATATTCATTTCTCATTAAAAAATTAATTATCATTTTGATGTTAAATAGTAGCACAATTTATGATTACATACTGCCTTTATTTTTCAAATAAAAATTATTTTACGGTCATTGCTTTTAAAACATTTAGGATATTATTATGGGGACCTGCGTACAAATGGACTCGTCCACACCTTTATAATTGGCTACCAATTCTGAGTCACTGAGTAATAGCCATAGAGAGGGTGGATGAGTGAGTCAGGACGTGTGCGAGAGGAAGTACTCTCCAGTTCACGTTTACCTTTGTATCACGTTTTCCGAGAATATACTATTCAACCTTATATCCGAGTCCTTGTTATCGTTCTATGACGTTTCGATCATAACACATATGATCATAACTATTTCCTATGACGTTATCAATATTAATCAAACAGTCCTGCTACATGTATGTATAAAACCCATCAAATTCCTCACAATCATCAGTATTTGCTTCAAAAAGTTTTTAAATCATAACACCACTAAGACGCAAGATGGTAATGGGAGTGAAAGAAAACGAAAAGACTTTAGAAACGGAAACCCAATTCTAAACAGAAAACAAAGAATAAACGACATACACTTTTATCTTATCAACCAAGAACCTGTCAACACGTTTTGATATAGGACGGACAGGTAAAAAAGTTCAACTATTTGATTAAGAAATAGTTTTATTCTAGATTTCACGCTATAAATAAGTAATACTTGTGAAAATCAGATTAATTTAACATAAAATTTACTAATTTTTGAAAAATAATGTGTCACAGATGTATATTTTATTTTTGCAAGATTTTTCAAACCGAGAATTAACTTTTTTTTTTAACAAATGTGTCGATTGCTCAAAAATGGAGGTAAAATTTAAAATTAAAACAAAAATTTCAAACTTTTATAAGTCGATATAATTTCTGTTTGAAATAAATCAGAGTATTTTGCTTACTGGAAATAGTAAATTTAATCATTTTGCTTTCAATTAAAACTAAAATTAAAGTTTCAAGAAAACTTTTTCATT